>JANPWX010000544.1:2016845-2161643 GCA_024734555.1 Trochalopteron elliotii
CCAGCCCCAGGACAGACAGCCCCAGCCCCAGTACCTCACAGATGTCCTTGAGGTGTTTGATGTAGTGGCGCTCGGTGCTCATGATCTCGTTGATGACGTTGGCTCTCATCTGGTCGCGGTTCTGCACGGTCCTGCCCAGGCACAGGCAGTCGGCGCTGGGGTCCAGGTGCCCGTTCTGCACCTCGCTGGTTCCCTCCTCCACCCCATCCTCCTGGTTCACCCACAGCTGCAGGGCACAGGGGACAGCACAGGGATTATTGCCAGCAGCAGCTCAGGGGTGTTGGATCCTCCCCCTCCTCACCCCACAGAGCTCCCAGCCCACACTGTGTCGCCCTGATGCAAAAGCCTTTTGGCTGTTTAACTCTTCAACTGGAGTTTCTCACGCAGCTTCACAAAAACAATGTGTATTTTTAGCATTTATCTATTGTTTACATTTTTCTGCTCTGGGTGGAGAAATGTGATGGACAGTGATGTTCACCATCCAGGTCGAAGAGGTGGCAACCTGTGTAGCCAATCTCTGGCCTTTTGTAAAAATGTATACATGGAGTCAGATTTTTAAAATAAAGCAGAAGCTTTCCCTTGACCTGCTGTGTCTGCCTCGTTCCTCGTCTGTCTGAAGCAGACACAACACTGCCCAGTTCCAAACTGGTGTAAGCAGCCCCAAACTCTCCCCACACACTCCCCATCACAGAGGGTGTTACGGTGCGTGCTTTTACGGTTTTCCAAATTTCTGGATATTTTGTTTATTTGTTTGTATTGGTATACCCCTTTCAACCCCCCACCCCCCAATTCCCTGTGGTATCACCCTGGAGAAAGAACATTGTCAATCACCCTGAAAGACCCGAGGGAAATGTTCTCCCATTTGACCAGGTGCTCAGGTACCCACCTTTCCCATTGTTGTACTGAGCACCTCTGTCCTGAGCCACCCCCTTCCTTCCCCCCATTGGTTCTGGGCTCTCCCCTGCTCAGGGGACACCCTGAGTATTTAGGGAGAGAACCAAGGCCCAAAAATCACTCTGGCACGTGGAGTTCACTGGAATAAAACCTCTTCAACCCATGCCTGGGGTCTGCCCTTTCTTCCAAGCCTCAGACCACGCTACAACCTGAGATTGAAACCCACCAAACTTTCCTTTTATTGCTGGTAACTACTGCTGGCTGGTTAGCAGCTCAGGAATCAGCACAAGAGGGGATTGCCAGAGCTAGCTGCTTTGACCCCAAACATAAAATCATCCTGTGTCAGGGTGAAGGGATGCTGCCAAGAGCTCCAGACTGAGATGGACACGAGTAAAACAGAGCAGCCCAAGGAAAACTGCAGCTGCTGGTGGCAAGCACTGCTGTCCCAGTTCCTGCCACCTCCAGCTGGGAGTTCTCTGAATGGGAAGATCCTCTGGGAACAGAACAACAGAAGCATTGCTAGCTGGCTTAGAAGCTTTCACAAATTGTTCTCTTGCCTTGAACATATCATGTTGTAATGTAAAAATTTTCTTTGGATAATGTCTGGTTTTGATTACTTTGTGTTATCATTAACTACTCTCTGCCTCCTTTCTCCCAGGGACTGATTGGAGGTGGGGATGTGGCTGGTTCAGAGATCTGAAGTGCACATCAGCTCTGGGTTGTGTTTCTGGAGCTCTGTGACCTCCCAGGATCTGAAGGAGCCCTGATTCCATTTCTCAGCAGCTTTTTCCTCATCAGCTCACAGGGACAGCCTTTCTGGCTCAGACAAATCCCACATCTCAGCATCCCAGGACTGGGGTCCCCAAACCATGGGATTCCCAAAGCACACAGAATGGACACCCCTGAGCAATTCTCCCAAAACCTGGGGGCTGAGGGCAGCTTGGGACAGGTGCACTGGGCACTGACAGTTACAGAAGGCAGTAAAAAAGGATCTTTGTGTTTTCAGCACACTGAAGCTTCCTTCCAGTATCAAATAAAAAAATCCATATAAATTGCAAATTCCAACTCTCTCCTGTGTGTCTGAACCAGCCTGTGCTCTGCACACACCATACGGATCAAGGGCTCCTTCTGTTACCTTTTCCCACAAAACCTGCTTAAAATAACTCTGATTGACTCAAATTGGGCTCAGGGTAGTTTGTAAACAAACATTAAATAAAGCTTAGAGCTGACAGAAATACTCCTGTCTTTCATAGACCACTTCAGCTGTGATGGAAATGAAGCAACTTCTCTCCTCAGCATTTGAAATCCTCAAATCCTGGGGATTTTCAAACCTAAAAATACATTTTTCCTGTGAGCAGTGGAACTGTCCACACACAGAGTACAAGGAGAGCAGGCAGCATCATTAACCTGATCTTCAGGCCTCCTTTCAGTGTTAATAGTTTTTCCTGCTTCCCCATTATTCAGTTTAAATTGGGCTTTGCACAGATTGTAAAGGGCAGTGTTCCTGTAAATTAGGGAAGTAAAAACCTCCAAACCTGCCCCTGCTCCTTCCCTGCTTTCCCAACCAACAGTTGTTCTGCTAAACCACCTCTTGCAGGGCACTAATGTTCTGCCCTCCCACAGGGAGTTGTAAAGGCCAAAAAAAGAGAAAAAACCAAAAACAAAAACCCCAAACCCATCTCTTCTTTAGCAGGGTGTTAATGATGCTGCAAATCTGGGGGATAAAAAAGGGGTTTTGTAGGATTTCAATTAGCACAGGCTGAGCCCTGGGTCACTGTGAGGGAAAGTAGGGAGCTGGTGATCCAATCCCTCCAAATATAGTGGGATCCAGAATGGAAAACCTCTCCTGGCAGGCTGAAACAAATGTCTCTTGTTCAGAAAAACAACCCAAGAAGTTGGCCAGGAAAGTGTCTCTTTCAGCAAACCCACCCTGCTCTGGAAGAGCTTTGGGGTCCACTGAGGCAGAGCAACACCCCGTGAACATGAGCAGTGGTTTATGCTGAAAAATAAATAAAAAATAAAGAAAATAAATAAATAAATAAATAAATAAATAAAAGAAGTGCTTCTGCTGAGCAATGTCCCTGTTAGGATAAGTGACCTTGGAGGACAACTACCAACATCAGTGCCACCAATTTCAGTGCTGGAAAACCTGGGGGCACCCTGGGAAGGAAAAATGGGTCCTGGGAAGGACAGGATGGCCCAGGGAGTCCTCCAAGGGATGTGTCCTGGTGACAGCTTCATTGGCATTCCAAACCAAACAGATGTGGAAAATCCAGCAGGACCAGTGAGGGGATTAAACCTTGGTTGAAGTTTAAAATAACTTCCCAGCCTGCTTTTCTTCTCCTACAGAAAGGGATTTTACAGCCTTCCCAAACCCAACTGGAACAGCTTGTTACCAAGTCTGATGACATTCCTGCCAGTTTGGCAGCACAGCATATTTTTAAAGCTCTACCTCCTGGAGTCAGGTGATCATGAGAAAAAATTTGATTTTCACTTAAAAAAAAAAAAGCCAGAAAGATCTAATCATTATAAGGCATGTGTGTGTAAGCCTGAGTCATGAATCCTAAAAGCTTTGAAACTCCAAGGCAGATAGAGCAAACTTGCAAACTTTCATGATTCCTCAAATTCAGGCTGCCTTTTGTGCTCAGCAGGAATAGTCCCTCCTTCCTCATCTGAGAATCTCAGGAGTCCTGCTTTCTGCCTTAATGAAATTTTTGCTTCTTCCTGCTAGGATCTGTGTTCCCAAAGGGGAAAAAAAAATACAGTTCTAGTCTAGATGACTTCTGCCTTATATTAAAAACAAATGTAACAATTTTATCAGCTCCAGAGGAAGCTGAAGGTGTTTCCACCTTGTGTTCTCTGGCCTCTGCTGCTGGAAGGATGAATCCCACTGTGCTCTTCAAACACTCCTGTTTCCATCCAAACCCCTGAAGCTCTCTGAAATTCCAGCAAGGATCCTTTTTCCAGGGCATCATTTGGAGTTGGGACCATGACTAATAAAAGTTGAGGTGCAGTGGCAGCTCTGGCACTGACCTTGGGCCAGCCCCTGCAGCTGGAGGAGGTTTCCCCACCCAAACCCAGGAACAAGCACAGAAAAACTCCTGGAGGTATTGAAATATGGACTGAAATGCATCACCAGACTCTTGTTCTCACCCATGAGCAGCGCTGTGGTGAGTGCTGGGGTTGTGTTTGCACCTCTAGCTCTGGGGCTGGGGAGGAGCTGGGCCATGCTGGGCACTTCAAGGGTTAACTGTGCCCTCTGTCCCAGTGCCACCAGCCCAGGCTGGCTCCTCTGTGCCCCACTGACACTGATGGAGCTGCAGGTGACAGTGAGGTGGCACAGCCACACTGGGGAGGTGCTGGCCTTGCCCAAAACCTTCTGAAATATCAGATTGAGCTGATTTGGACAAAGCTGCAAAGACTCCTGGTTTAGCCCAGCACCTCTAACAGGGTGATGTCTGCTTCACACACATGGGGCTCCCAAAAATGCCTGAAATGTCTGAACTTCCCTCCTTCCTGTGGGGAACAGCTGAGATCACACTCCTGGAAAAAGGTCTGTCTGCTTCCCATCTTTCCAAAAGGACACAAACGCACAAATACCCTCTCAGTGCAAATATCTCCATTTTTACAAAAGAAACTTCAAAATTCTCATTTTCTCCCAGTTTCATCCCACCTCCCCAGCACTCCCAGCTCAGGATGGGTGGCTGCCATCCCTGTGGGGATTTCCAGGGAGCAGAGATGGGACAGGAGTTCCCTGGCAGCTTCTCAGCTCTTGTGCACATTTGGATCCCAAGAAGCCTCTCCAGGCTCCCATCCTGAGCTCCTCAGCAGTTCAGGGCTGTGGTTTGGCACAGCACTGGGATCCCCCACTGAATTCCTGCATCCAATGGCACTGCTTTTAAGGATAAACAACAACCCTACAATAATTAATCCAGGGTTTTTTTAAACACCTCTGTAATGCAAAACATCAGGGGCTGTAAAATCAAACAGGACTGGAAGGGTGTGGGCCTGAAAGAATTTTAGTCTGCTTAGCAGCTGCTAACACATTCCCAAGGAAAAGTTTCTCAGGAAAGATTTTCTCAAAACAATCTTGGCAAACAACTCTCCTTCCTCAAAACAATCTTTCTCCAGGTGGTGTTTTGCTGTTTCTTCAGTTTTACCAATGGAATTAGAGAGGTGTCATTCCTATTCACCAACCATGTTTAGTCTGTATGGGAATACCTTATAAAAGGTAGTAAGAATTAGATAATGAAGAGCCTTCTTTTTTTATACTTTTGCCTTCTGAAATATTTGGAGTCTTTCTTTTGTGTCCTACAGTGACAGCAGAGGTTCCCCCAGGCCATGAAAAAGTCCCAGCAGTGAAACCACCAAGCCCTGAGAGCCATTTCAAGCACTCTGTGTCAGGAATTAATGAAAAGAAATCGGTGAAAACTACAGAAAAATAAAACCAAACCAAGTTGCATAATGCTGGTCCTATGTGATGTTTCCCATTGAAAGGCCCCTCCATGTGGAGAGGAACAGGCTTATCATGAGGCTCCCAATCCTATTTCAAAATTCAACCCTAACTGGGAAGTCATGACCAGCTCTTACATAATGCAAGAACTTGCAGAGGCAGATAAAAGTAAAATAATCAAATAAAAAAGGCCTTTTTCCCTAAGGACCAGTTCTGGGAGCCAGGGAGAGCTGATGGTTGCATTGTGCAAATTCATGCTCTCTATGAGTGATACCCTTTTAGAAAGGGAAAGAAGGGAGACCCAGGGAACCACAGGCCAGGCACGTTCACCTCAGTGCCCAGCAGAGCACGGAGCAGAATCCTGGAAAATATGTCCAGGCACGTGGAAGACAAGGAGGTGCCTGGGGAGAGCCACCACAGCTTCACTGAGGGCAGAGTGTGCCTGACACATTCAGTGACCTCTGACAAGGTGGTTACAGACCTCAGAGCCCCTGCCAGGGGCTAAAGCACCTCCAGCAGAGCTGGAGAGGGACTGGGGACAAGGCATGGAGGGACAGGACACAGGGAATGGCTTCCCACTGCCAGAGGGCAGGGCTGGATGGGAGATTGGGCAGGAATTGTTCCCTGGGAGGGTGGGCAGGCCCTGGCACAGGGTGTCCCTGGATCCCTGGAAGTGCCCAAGGCCAGGCTGGACAGGGCTTAGAGCAGCCTGGGATAATGGAAGGTGTCCCTGCCCATGGCAGGGGGGGAGTGGATGGGCTTTAAGGTACCTCCCAGCCCAAACCAGTCTGTGATTCTATGATATAAATTTTCTATAAATATAATTTATCAGCTTGCAGCTTCACCCAAATGGTGCATGAAATCACCCAGTGGCACTGGGCCAGCATCAGTGACCTGCAATTATTGCAAATTTACCCTGCTCAGGGCAGGCACAGGATGGAGAGGACTTTTTCCATCAACAAGGCACCAAGGCCTGATCACCTCAAAATGATCAGAAACCACAATAAACCAAACATTTTACCAGCCAGCTGGATTATTAACCTGCTTCCACTGGATATTCACAAGGACAAAACCAGCAGATAATAATATGGCATTCTGGATTCTCACTCACAATTAACTAACGTGGCAGATTAATGACACAGACACATCCTTGCAGAGAGCTGCTGCCATCCCAGGGAATCTGGGTGGTACAGGACAAGTGTGGGCAGTGCAGGGGGTTACAGTGCCCAGAGGCTCCTGGAATATCAATACCCTGCAGAAATCCATGGAAGCACAGAGCCTCAGGACTCTGTGCCACCCATTCACACCTCCTTGCTCAGCAGAGCAGCTCCATTCCCACAGGACCTGCCCCTTTCCTGCCTCCCTGAGCTGCTTCCAGGCCTGTGCCCTTGTTTGTAGCTCTGTACAGGGTCACATTCCCACTCGGTGCAGTGTGACATTCCTGTGCAGTGTCACACCCCTGTGCAATATCACCCCTGTGCAGTGTCACATCCCTGTGCAGTGCCACACTCCTGTGCAGTGTCACACCCTGTGCAGTGCCACATCCCTGTGCAGTGTCACACCCTGTGCAGTGTCACATCCCTGTGCAGTGCCACACCCCTGTGCAGTGTCACATCCCTGTGCAGTGCCACACTCCTGTGCAGTGTCACACCCTGTGCAGTGCCACATCCCTGTGCAGTGTCACATCCCTGTGCAGTGTCACATCCCTGTGCAGTGTCACACTCCTGTGCAGTGTCACAGCCCTGTGCAATGTCACATCCCCGTGCAGTGTCACATCCCTGTGCAGTGCCACACCCTGTGCAGTGTCACAGCCCTGTGCAATATCACACCTGTGCAATGTCACACCCCTGTGCAGTGTCACACCCCTGTGCAGTGTCACATCCCTGTGCAGTGCCACACCCCTGTGCAGTGTCACATCCCTGTGCAGTGCCACACTCCTGTGCAGTGCCACACCCCTGTGCAGTGCCACACCCCTGTGCAGTGTCACATCCCTGTGCAGTGTCACAGCCCTGTGCAGTGTCACAGCCCTGTGCAGTGCCACACCCTGTGCAGTGTCACACCCTGTGCAGTGTCACACCCTGAGCAATGTCACACTCCTGTGCAGTGTCACATCCCTGTGCAGTGCCACACCCTGTGCAGTGTCACAGCCCTGGCAGGAGATGCTGTGTGTCCCTGGAGCTGTCCCAGCCATGGGAGGGCTGGGAATGTGGCTGGGATGCAGTTTGCTGGGAAGCACAGACCATCTCCTGTATCCTCTTCCAGGATGAGGAACAGGACATTTGGCAGCAGAAGGAAAGGCAGCTAAAGCAATGTGCTTTCCCCTCCTGTGGTCCTTCCACTCTTCCACAGTCTGAATTTCTCCCTCAGGAATCTGCCTTCAGCCTCAGTATCCTTCACATCCTCCAGCCCATAGGCTCTTTGATACCTTCTC
This sequence comes from Trochalopteron elliotii, assembly GCA_024734555.1. NCBI lineage: Eukaryota > Metazoa > Chordata > Aves > Passeriformes > Leiothrichidae > Trochalopteron > Trochalopteron elliotii. The sequence goes on from JANPWX010000544.1 coordinate 2,024,624, forward strand.
TTTCCTTCCTCCAACTCCCACAGCTTTAGCAAACCCTCTTCAGCTCCTCCTCTCCTCTCTAAAACTCTCCATTCCCAGCCTCAGAAATCCCCTTTACCCAAGGTGACAAACACCTTTACTCATTTCTGGAAAAGGCAAACACAGGAGATTCTATAGGTTTCTGATAGGATTCTATAGGTTTCTATAGGATTCTGATAGCTTCAGGCTCTGTATCCCCCAAAGGTGAACAAGAACAGCTCCAGAGAACAGGCCCTGTGCTCCCTCCCTGCAATCCAAATGCAGATTCCCAGGGGCTGCAGCTCCAGCAGGGACCAAAAGCTGCTTGGACACTGCAGCAAACTGGCTGTGCCCCACTATATCCATCAGAACACTGGGAATTAGGGCTCAGCCCTCCCCCTTCCCAAAAGCCCAAGCCCTGCTGAGTGCTGGAACACACAGGTGGGAAGAGCAGGAGCTCAGAGCTCACTGCAGAGCCCTGCAGGGCCAGGGAAGGGGCTCTGCAGCTTTGTGCCTGGTTTGCCTGACTCCAAGAAGGGCCTCAAAACTCTGTTTCTGCACCTCCAAACCAGCCTGTCCAGGGAAGGGCACAGTGCAGTGTGTGGCCCTTTGGGGGACCTGTCTGAGCTGCAGGTGGCACAGGGAGCCCTGGGATGCTGAAATCCTTTAGGAAACCCCAAACTCCACAGCTCAGCCCATACTGGGCTGCCTCCAGCACAGCTATTTTTAGGCTGGATTTGCCATAGGAGAGTCAAATCTCCTTTAGAAGGCTCTGACTGCAGCAGGCACTAGAGCACATCCCAGGCTGTCCATCCAACACCTCAGCTCCAGCCTCTTTCTTTGGGAGATCTCACCCTGATGCCCCTGGCTCTGAGGAAATGCTAATAATGCAAGGGCTGCAGTGGGGAAAAGCAGGTGAGTGAGGAGCTCAACAGATACAATCAGATTTTACAGGCAAAAAAGCAGCAAGATGGGGAATTAATTCCACCTGCAATTCAGAGCAGGCACAACTAAAAGCTAAACCCACTTGCCCAGTAAAGGCACGAGCTGCCAGGCACTGGGACCAGGCTCTGGCTTCTCCACAGCACCTTAAAAGCTCACTCCAATTTATCCAGCACTTTTCCTTTAGCAGCAGAAAATAAAGTGGGTCAAAGGCAGCTTTTCAGCAGAAAAATCAATCTAAAATTACAACACTTGGGGGAACCAAGGCAGTGGTGAGAGAGAACACGGAGCACTGCCACTCCTGCACCTCTCCACCCCTGCACCTTCTCCTGGAAGAGGAGATCATGAAGATTTTATACCCCCTCATTGCTCAGGCTTTGGAAGGAGCATTTCTACTTTCTTCAGTCACCAGGTGTTTTGAGAAGCTGCAGTAAAAGCTCCTCAGCCCCAGTTTTGCTCTTTACCTTGGTTTAGTAACATAAGGAAGGGAGACTCAGCATTGCTGAGGTGAGAAGAAATATATTCTGCAAGCTCAGTCTGGTATCCAAAGAGACTAAGGAGAGCTTTACACAGGAATAAATCCCCCTCCCTGCCCAGGACAGGGGCACTCTGTCATGTCTCTCAGGAAAGATTCCACTGCACAGCATCCATAAGTGTTACTCTTTTTTATTTCTCTTGCAGTGGAAATCTGTCAGAGCCCAGACACAAAGCCATTTGATTTCCTGCGTTTGGAGTGTCTCACCTGGGCTGTTTTGGAACCTTGATGAGGGGCTCTGCAGTCAAAACTTTGTTTTGAGGCTTGCTGTGTTTTCTAAAGGAGACCTCAAGGTATAACAATGGAATCCATGGGCAGCCCTGGACTGTTATTCTCTGCTATAAATCCCTTCCTACCAACACTGAGGCTGTTTTCCTGAGCCAGTGGCAATGTGCTAGTTATGCAAAAACTCATCTGTAGCCCATGATGTACAGACAGCCCAAGGCTCTGCCATCCACAGAGGAGAAAAAAGGGGCATTACCACCACAAGAACATGAAATCTTGTTTGAAACTCTTGCTGTTTTTTTTCCAGCTGTTCCTCCCAACCTGTCAGACCACTGAAAGTTGACAGGATGTTCAAAGACACCGTACAGCAACCACGGCTGCACCCTGTGGGTGTCCAGTGTGCTCACAACAGGCACTAAAATACGCCACAGACACCTTCAGCTGTCTAAACACAGCTTGTTGCTCAGGTTTAAATTTAGTTCTGGAGTTCTTATCCACCTTTCTGACTTAGGGGGCTTTCATAACCTTCTCCTTGAGTGCAGCAGAAATCATTCACCATTCCCTGCTGGCTCCAAATTTTACTTCTCCTATGCTGCGTTTTCTCTTCCCCCCCAAAAACCATTGTTTTATCATCCAGTTTCTCCTTGGAAGTTCCTGAGCTCCCAAACCTCCGTGGTTTCCTCTCCCCACCTTCCTTCTATCCAAGTCCCAAGCTCCTTAAGAGGATTAGTGCAGGTGTGAGCAGGGAGACAACAATTGCTGTGTGTGCAGGGAATTCAGGAACATTTTTGTTTGCCACCCCTGGCTGTCATGTAAAAGGAGGCCAAGGGAATCAGCAGGTTCCTGTTTTCCTCTCCACTTGCAAATGTGAAGTTCCCTGCTATGAGATTTCATGAGTGCCAAATGCTTTGCCAAAGGTTTTCAGATGATCTGGCTGGAGAGCAAGAAGTGTCAGACATCTCATTGCAAACTGGGTTCCCAGCCCAGTTTTGTCCTCAGAAGTGATTCAAAGGACTTTGAGAGGAACCCAGCTGTGCAGTGGTCTTCTGCACTCCTCTTAGCACTTTCAAGGGGCCTGAAGTCTAAAACATCCTGAAATTAATCCTGTTTGGCTTTATACCTGTCCTGTCTGTCTGACAACCCTCACTTGAATGCTATTCATATTCTATGCAACATACTGTTCCTTTTTCCTTCTGTGCTTGCAGAAGAGAAATACAGATATAAAGACAAGCCATTATTTCGCAAGTAAAACTAGAACCACCCAGGCTAAATCAGGCAGTTTTCTGGCATCATCTTAAAAAAGCAGGGCTCAAAGTACAACAGAGAAAAACGCAGCCTCCTCATGATGGGAATGATCATCTGCTCTTCTCGCAGTTCTTTCATTTCTTATTCAGCTGCTTTGGAAACCTGAGGGCCAAATCTTCCCCTCCAGCCTCCCTTCAAGACCTGCAGACAAAATAGGCCAGAACTCTTGGTTTTAAATATTAATTCTCACTAAGGCAGCAGAGGCAGGCGTTGCTCCCCTCTGGGAGGGGCAAGGGCAGGTGTGTGGTCCCTGCCTGCCCTCAGGAAGTGATTCCTCGATGGAATAGCCAAGCCAGCCTCTGGCAGAGCTGATGGAAGGACTGGTCTCATTGGGATACTGGACAGAACGAGCAAGAAACCTGCCTGGGCAGGTTGTTGTGACCCTCAGCACCAAGGATGAGGATCCAGGATTTGTTCCAGACGTTTATCTGAGATTCACTGATTCCCCTCTCCTTTGTTCCCCACAAAGTTTCTAAAACCATCCTCCCAGCCTTTGAAAAGTGTAGGGAGAGATGGGGAATGCAGCCAAGACAAGTGATCCATGGGTTGGGGCCCTAAAGACACTGGTTCATTTGGTTTTTTGGTGTGGTTTTAAAAAACGGGACAGTGTTTTCCAGACTGTTCTTAAACCTCCCGTGGAAAGTTTGTTTGTGACACCACACCAAAGGGCTGTTAAATCTCTTCCCCAGAAGCACAAAGAAATCAGCACTGGTCAGTGCACTGAGAGGTGAAACTGGCCCAGAATATTTCAGTGTTTAAATTAAGCAAACAAAATGAGATTGTTCTCGTTCAGCCTTTCCAGCTGCAGCACAGAGGAGCTGTGTTAGTGACACAGGTGAGAGTGTTTCTGCAAGAAGGTTTTCACCTCAATCACAACTGACACAAATCCATTTTCCAGACTTGTTGCCACCACCAGCTGCAGGGTCAGACTCCAAATACCAAACACAATTTGTTATCCCAGCCCACAGTAACAGCATTAACTTCTTTGGGCAGCCCAGCTCCAGTTCCAGTCATGGATCTCTCACTCTTGGCACTGGTCAGACCTGGGAGAGACACAAGAGCTGCACCAGAGGGGGGAAAATTGTGTGCTGGGGAGGTGACAGCAAGCAGAAACCTTCTTTGCTCCCCAGTTTTTTGGGCAGAAAACAGGGCCATGCTGGGCACTTCAAGGGTTAACTGTGCCCTCTGTCCCAGTGCCACCAGCCCAGGCTGGCTCCTCTGTGCCTCACTGACACTGGTGGAGCTGCAGGTGACAGTGAGGTGGCACAGCCACACTGGGGAGATGCTGGCTTTGCCCAAAACCTTCTGAAATATCAGATTGAGCTGATTTGGAAGTGGGAATCAGCACCAGTGAGAACAAACACAGTAAAAACTGAGGCAGAGCTCAGTTCTGCGTGCCCTGAGCGTGGGCAGTGATTCCTCAGAGCAATAAAAAGCAGAAAACCACTCACCCTCACGAAGCTGGCAGGAAACCATCCTTCCTCATCGTCGATCTGCCCCCACCACCAGTCCTTGTTGGAGGCATCCAGGACCTTGATGACGTCTCCTGCTTTAAACGCCAACTCCCGGTTGGCCATGGTGACGTGATCCCATACTGCCTCAGCACTGACAATGGAGCCACCACTGATCAGCTTTGGGGAGAGAAAAGCACAGTCAGGGAAGGCCTGCAGACCCACCCTCACACATGCACAGCAGCACACGCAGCAAAGCTGGCAGACAAACAGCATTTCCCTGGTAATTCCACCCTGTGGCCATTCCCACTGCCCTCATCCTGCTCCCAACTGTGCCAGGCAAGCTCCACGTGATGTGTCCAGTGTCCCCCAGTGTTGCCCTCACAGTTTTCTTGCTTGCAAGTGTTTGAAATCTTGCAGTGCAGATTCTCACACAGCTTCAAGAAAACAATGTATATTTTTAGCATTTTTCTATTGTTTACATTTTTCTCCTCTGGGAGGAGAAATGTGATGGATGGTGATGTTCACCATCCAGGTCGAAGAGGTGGCAACCTGTGTAGCCAATCTCTTGACCTCTGTACAAACGTATATAAGTATTGGAGTCAGATAATTAAAAGGAGGAAAAAGAGAAGCTTTCCCTTGACCTGCTGTGCCTGCCTCGTTCCTCGGGTCGCCCTGAACCTGACACATCCCAGGGCCCAGCATCTCCTCTCCCACCTCCACACATGCACATCTGTCAGGGACAATTCCACTGGCATAATGCACAGCTCCCAAAAACAGCAAAAACAAGCCATGGTGTCCTGCAGAGGAATTTTCACTTCAGTGGAAATGTCAGAGCCTTGGGGAGGCTTTCCATGCAGATCCAAGCAAAGTTAGTGCACGGATTTAGAAGGTTTTTTCTGAAACTGGAGGCTGCCCATTTTAGTGCTGGTGATGTACTGACACCCCTCACTTCTGCCCTGCTGCTGACCTGCCCCAACCCTGGCAGCCCAGCCCGAGCTCTGCCCATGGCAGTGCTGCTGGTCCTGGCAGTGGGGACAGTCTGCACAGGGCAGATCATGGACTCTGCACACTGGGCTGATGCCAGCCTGGTGTCTGACAGGAGCTGGGAACACCCCTGCCTGTGGAGCTTGTGGAGCCTCAGAACTGCACCAGCACAGCTCAGGGCTCCCTTGGGACAGACATGAGACTCCTGCTCCGTGCTGGCAGGAGGGACCACCCCAACTCTGGTAGCTTCCACACCACCAGCCATGCCCAGGACACTCCCTGCTCCTCTGACTGATAGCTCTGTGTTTTTTAACAGAATAATAAATTGTGTTTGTGTTTTGCCCACTGCAGGAATTCTGCCCCAGCAAATACAGATTTTCCCCATGAGCTAAGCAGCCTGTCAGAGCCATCCTGGGCCTCGTTCATTAGTTCTGCCACTGAGACACCCTGACCACGGTCCTGGGCTTCCTCCAAGTCCCAGTCTGAGCTCACAGGGCCAGAGCTCAACCCTGTGACCATTGCAGACCTTGTGGTGAGGCTCTGAGAGCCACAGTGTCCCCTGAGCTCGGGGAGGAACACAAAGCACATAGATAATAACCCCTCACTGTGGGTATGCAAGTGTAGAAGCTCTCAATGGAAGTCTGTCTTCCCCAAACCCCTGTTAATCACTGCCTGCACAGTGAGAACTTGAAGGAGACCTTCTAGCACAGCTTCAGGTTCTCAGCATCAACAGAGAACATTGAAGTCATGCAGACAATCCAGTCAACAGATTAAAGGGTCTGATTTACCTTGCCTTTCCTTTAAAAATCTGATCTCCTTGTGTTTGGGACAATCACAGCTGCACTTCCAGCCCTTCAGTTGTAGAGTCAGCCACACAAAGCAGCAAGACCTGTGAGGCTTAACCTGGCAGTGCCTTTCATCCTCAAAACCCAGATGGATCCAGTCAGTGGGCAGCAAAGTACAGCTGTGTCCTCCCACTCTCACTTTGACAAATTGTCCCTTCTAATTCACAATCTGCTACAGAAGAAGCCTGTCCCCTTTGTGTGTCATACAGGGGATTTGTTCACACAAGCCTCACAAGGTCCTGGGATCCCAGGCAGAAAACCAAGGCACAGAACAAGCCCTCAGGTGATGGCTGAACTGAGGCAGAGGGCACCTTCTGCTTCAGTGAGGGCTTATCCCATATCTGGGATTTTGAGACAGAGCTGGAGGGAGGTGGGGGCACCAGAGGCTCCCACCCACAGCAGCAGCAGCTCAGTCAGACAGTGATGGACCCCCAGCTCACCCCAGAGCTGGGCTGAGCAAAGCAAGTGAGCCACATCTGGAGAAGGAACAGTTATAGGCAGATTTCTGATCCCAGTGCAACAGCTGGATGCTCAGAGCTGTTTCAGTGCCTCCTCACAAGCCCTTGCTCTGCTCCCAGTCAAGGTTCCTGGATGCCCTCACAAAGAGGGATCAGTTTAAAGCACAGAGAACCCCAGGACAGATCTGGAAGGGATGAGACTTCAGAGCTGAAGAAATATCCATGATACATTTGAGACCAGGTACTATTTATCTGTTCTTCTGCCAGGACTGAGCTCTTCTCCTTCACCAGTGCTTCCCATCTGCCATATCTCTGGATGCTGTCCAGGTGTGGTGTCCCAGGTAAGGAAGTTCTGCCCTTCCAACCCCCAGCTTTTCCTTCCCCCAGGCATTTCACCAGCCCTTTCAGCCTTCCATGTTCCCTGCCTGCATTTTTCTGGAACACAGATGACCAGAACTGCAAATACTATTCCCAAAGGCACCTTAGCAGAGATTTGTGGAACAGCATGAAATATTTATTCCAGTGTCACAGAGATCTCCCAGTAATACCTCACGTCCCCTTTCCCCATGGCCACCTCCCACCCGTGGCCCACAGTGCTCCTGCATTCAGCTCCTCTCAGTAAATGCAGTAGAGTACATTCTCTTTGGCCCCAAAATCAGTTTTCTTGTCAAAAAATGACTCGGGTTGGCCTGACACTTGTTCCTTTTGTTAATGCCATTGGGTATTTTAGTCCCTTTTGCAGTGATGAGGAACCAGGAGCAGAGCTATTACGCAGGAGCCGTGTTCCTGCTGCTTCTGCTTCAGCTGACAGAAAACTCTGCTGTCACTTCACACACAGCCAGTTCTGGGCACAAACTGCCACAGAAACGTCACTGAGCCCAAACTTCAGAGGGACTGTGCTTCAAACCCTCCCAGCCTACTGTGCAAAAACCCATTCCTGAGCCCGAGGCACAAACCCCAGCTCTGAGGAGCAGGGCTGGGCCAGCAGTGAGGGCTGGCAGGGACTGCAGGGGGACACAAAGGGGGTCACACCTCAGCCTTTCTGTGCTGTTTACAGTCTGGAAGGTGCTTTCAGGGGATGTCAGGAGCTGGGGTGGCTTTGCAAGGGCTCCAAGCCCTAGGTTCTCAGTGATCAGTGCCAGCAGGGGCTGGTCCAGCCCAGCCCTGGTCCTTGCTCTCAGCCCAAGGAAGGGATCCACATCCCAGGAATCCTGCAAGCAAGCCTTGACCTTTTGGAGCAGAAATCCAGCTCAGCCTGTACTAAAAGGACAGTGAGAACTGGAATTCCAGCCATCCCACGTGCTGAGCCCATTGAGAGAATGTCAGGGCCCAAAATGAAAAGATCCAGTTTAATTTATCTTGCAAGACATCTTGCTGCATCCATGGAGCTGTCCAGCCCTCTCAGGGCAGGGTTATGGAGACACAACCTGACATCTGCAGCAGCAGGAGATGACAAACTGCAGAAAGGTCAGCATGAAATATTATTTTCTCAGAGAATTCATCACAGGAGCTCTTCACTCCAGAAAGTTCACTTCTCTCAGCTTCAAAGCTGGGCTTTAGTGCTGTGGTCAGAGATATTCAGCCAAAGACCTTGAAAGGAACTTCTCTGCCATAAAGACAGATTCTCCCACACTGCAGCTGAGGGAGTCATCTGGACTCCCTGATAGCCAGTGAAGGGAAAGAGACACATCTGGAGTGTGATTCATCCCAGCTATTTCAGCAATCTACCTTCCAGCCAGGTGAATCATGCCCCAGAAATCATTCTGTCTTTAACTGACTGAGGCAGAAGTTTACATTTCCCACATCTTAATGTTCATCCCATCTACAATTTGGCCATGGCCAAAACCAAAGACTGGAATTTAAGCATAATAATCACTATAGGAAGAGTCAAATATTAAAGCACACTCTCCCAGACACAGCAGTTTTCTGTAGGGTGAAGGTTGATGGAAATAAACTTATGTTCTCTACACCCAGCAGAAGAATTCACAAAATCTTAGCCTTGTAAATTTACAAAAATTAGAACTTTGATATTTGGGAAAGTGTCCTACCCATAGGAAAAGAGAAGCAGTGAGAAGAAATGCAGCAGGTGACAAGGACATTCAGTGTGACATGCCTGAACACTGCCTGTCTGCCAGGTGGAAGTTCTACTCCCCATTAAAATCAATTATTCTTGTCAGTTGCTCGTTCAAAGTAAAGAGCCCAAAGAGAAAATTCCTCACCTTGTAACATCAGTGCAGAAATGCCCAGGAGCATTTGGGAACTACAGACCTGAGAATAATGTTTCCTGCTTTACAGGAGCCTGCAGAGCACTTTCTAGGGCGAAGGAAAAACTTTCTCAGTGGGCAGAAGAGCAGATTAACTCTTGGGATGTTGTGTGGGCTGGGCACTGCTCCAACAAACACCTGGCCATGGGCAGAGGGAAATACCAGGCACAGAGAGGAGGGGCCACTTCCACATCCCAGCACCACAAACAAATGCATTTAATGAGGAAAAGAAAAAAGGCAGAAAGACAAGGCTGTCTCTAATTCCATGCACAGTGGTAAGCACACTAACAACAGGGTGTGTTATCCCTGAACCACCAGGATCAGAGCCTCAACCTTCCCAGGCATTTTCCCCACAGATTTCCACAGCAAACCTCCAATAACTCAGTCACAAACCCTCCCTCTACAGTTGCTCCTTCAAGACACTCCCAACACTCAGCACAACAGGTGAATGCTTTACAGCAGTGAGCAAAGCCAGCAGGGAGGAATGAAACCATTCCTGCTGAAGGGCTGAGAGGATTTTGTTTTCTCTTCCCATCTGGTGTCGTTTCCAGGATGGAATGTGGCCACTGGAAATACAGAATTACATTAGAGGTGGTGCCAAAATAAAATGGCAACATCAACAAACAGTAAAAAAGGGGTTTCAGGGATGTCTGCAAGGCCCCACCTGTGACAGCACTGCCAGGATTGTTGAACTCTGTCCTCACCAGTGCTGGGAAAGCTCAGAAAGGTCCATCTGGCCAAAGATCCCCACTGTCCCCCTCTCCCCTTGCACTTTCCAAAGTCAAAGGGCTTTAATGTGTCATTAATGCCAGAGGGGAGCTTCCAAATAATACAAAGGAGGTGCTCAAAAGTGGGAGTTTGACTCCAGATTTTACAATTTTCTTTTCCAGCCATGCATTGGTGACACGTTTATCAAGCTCAAACAGCTGTCCCCATCAAAGTAAGCAGGAAAATAAAGAATATTCCTAAATAAAGGAATAACAGGAACAGGTCCCTGTTACAGGACCTGGTGGAGTCTGTCTGACCCTGCCACTGGAGCAGGTCTGGAGCAAATCCACACGAGCCAAGGGAGAGGAAGGGAAGGGGATGCCTCTCACAGTCTGTACCCACAGCACATCCTGATGAAAAAAGCCCAGGAACACCACCCAGGATGGCTTCCCAAAGCAGAGTGACCTCTGACTTCTTCCAGGCCACTGCAGGGTTTAAATCTCAGAGCCATGACCCAGCCATGTCCCTGCAGAGGTACTTTGCTCCAGCTCCACATGACAGGACCAACTGGAAAATTATTTTGGGGAATGGGTGAGCCTCTGCCTCCAATCTGGTGCATTTTCCCTGGCTGTGCTCACTTCCCAAGCCAGGATGCACAACTGGACAAGAACATTTGCTCCAGCTCAGCCCTGCCTGCAGTGAGGCAGTCCAGGATTGAACATCTTCGAGTGAAATCAGCCACGACTGCAACATTTTGCTAAATATTCCCAACTCATCAACACTTAGTGGCTTCTTATGGGCCAACTTGAAGAAGAAATCAGGGGCTCAGTGGTCCCTAGAGACTGAAATGGGCACAAAAGGGCCATTCAAACCACTCTCACCTGTTCATACCGCTTCCAGGGATAAATAATCACTGCAAGCCTGCAAGATTTCACCCTGAGTTTTCAGCACAGAGCCTCTCACTAATCCAAAATGCACTTTATGGAGAGTCATGCTCCCAAAAAAACCTAAATAAATCTATCATCATTCACCATCTGCTTAGAAAACTTCAAGGACCTCAAAGTTTCCAGGACTATGGTCTCTGAAAATATGAATAATCTTAAAGCAGGAAAGTGTTTCTCTATTAGATCATTTATTACTGCATCAGTAGAGTTGTAACAGTAAAAAATGAGAGCTCTGGGTAGTTCCCTTTCAAATCAGCATTACATAAACTGTGCCCTCCTCCACAGGAGCAGGATGCAGGAATAGGAGCAGGCTGTGAGGGGAAGAGGGAGAAATGTGGTGAGTAGATGCTATTTGTTCAAATTGTTCTGGTACAGAGATGCCCTTTATTCAGATAACATAAAAGCCCTGTAAAATCACTATAGCATTTCCCACACTGTGTTCACCAGGCCCTTCCACAATGAAAGGCAGCCCAAACAGCTTCCAAGGATGATACACAGAGCTGGTGTTCAAAGAAACCCATGCTGGGGGGAAGGACAGGACACAGCAGAGATCCACAGACCCCCAGCCAAGGGAGTGGCAGCAACACAGCACAGGCTGCTGGGGCTGGGAATGTGCTGTGAGCTCCCAGATCCCCCCACAGCCCTGCTGGGAGTCACTGCCATCAATTCCCAGCACAGCCATGCCCATGGAGTGAGGAGGGGAGCAGGGCATCCTGTGTTTCAGTCCCACATCCCATTGATTTTCCCAGCCAGGACAGGGTCCTGGTGGAACTGGGAGTCTGCTGTCACCCCCTGGAACACAGATCCCTCCACAGCCCTGCTGGATCCATTCCCATGAGCTCCCATGCCCATGGAGTGAGGAGGGAAGGAGTGCATCTCATGTTTCAGTCTCACATCCTGCTGATTTTCCCAGCCAGGACAGGGTCCTGGTGGAACTGGGAGTCTGCTGTCACCTCCTGGAACACAGATCCCTCCACAGCCCTGCTGGATCCACTCCCATCACCTCCCATGCCCATGGAGTGAGGAGGGGAGCAGTGCATCCCATATTTCAGTCCCACATCCTGGGACTGGGTCAGGTCAGGGGGACTGGGGACTGTCCCCCAGCCAGGACAGGGGCACTCAGCTGATGGAGCAGACAAAGGGAAGAGCACAAGAGAACACCCCAGCCCATCCTGCTGCACTCCTGCTCTTGTAAAATCTCCCTGGAGTCCCTTTGATGGTATGTTTATTTTTAAACCTCTCATCAGGAATTACACAAAGTGAATAATGCCCAATCTCAGTGAATGGCCCCACGGCTCATTCACCAAACACAGGGGAGGGCAGCTCCACTTGATTTGCTCATTCTCTCCTGAGGTGCAATCACCCAAAGGTTAAGCACAAGTCACACAATTTCCCTTTCTGCTTTCAAGCCCTTTGATGAATTTAACTAATGACTGGATTTCAGCTGAAAGAGGCTGATTGGAGTGAGAGTCTCCCATATCCCATACTCTGGGAAGTCTGCCACACTTGGTAGGAATCTTTATCTATCTTTTATTTATCTATACATTATGTGGAGAGCCAGTACAGACAGAAAGGTTCCTCAGGACTGGGTTGCTCTATTTTTCATTGATTTACACTTTCCTGAGAAGATCTCACCTGGCAGATAGGAAATGACCTGGCCTCAGCCAGGCTGCAGCAGCAGAGCCCAGGGGATGGCATTAGTCTCATTTTCCACCTTATTATGATTATTGCCCATGTCACTCCTATTAATAACAGCAGCCACAAGGCAGGGCCGTGGATGGAGAGCTGAGTAAAACCCTGGCAGCAGTAAGGAGGAGAATGGAAGGTGGTAACAAGGCAGAGGGACCCCACTGAAGCACAGCCCATGCAGGTTTGAGCTGTCTGGATGAAGCTTATGTCACCCTAACCACTTCCCAATCCCCCCTGTGCATGGGGCACATGAAGCCTCCCCTTGCCCCATGACACAGCTTTCATGTAGAATAATTACAAATAACCATTCACCATCATCTTTTAACTCAGATAAATGATGAGACTGGGGCTGGAAGCCCAAGTTTGAACTGCTCCAGGGCAAGCAGCACCTTCAGTAAGCAGAGCCAGGGCAGCTGCCAGTGCTGAGGACTCGGGGCCAGCAGGGGCTGTCAGCACAGATCCCTCACTGCAGCACTCAGCAACAAACAATAAACACTCTCCAAGATCCAAACCTAAGATACTCACACAAATCCCAGCCTCCTGCCCCCAGAAGGGACTCCTGACATTCCCAAGCCAAGGCCACAACAGCCTCCAAGACCTGGAGTTGGACCAAAATCCCTCCTGAGCAGGGGGCTGAAGCTGGGCTTGGATTTACACCCAGTCCAGTGTCACTGGCTGAGCCTGCTGGTGGGGTGGGGAGCAGTCAGGATTCCCAAGGTGGGCTCCCAGTCCCATAAAGTCCCAGCCCAGCAAGCACTGGGCCCAGTAACATCAAGGCATTGTGCACAGCCCATGGCAGCACCCAGGGGAGGAGGGATCTGGTTCTCCCTCAGTCACCCAAGGGGCAGAGTAAAGCAGATAAGCCAGGAGAATATTACTAAATAGATACAAATATTACAGAACAGATATAAATATTACAGAATAGATATAAATATTACAGAATAGATATAAATTCAGCTCTGGGAATGCACACAGAAGGACAAGATGCTGCTGGGGAATGCTGAGCCCTGGGCTAAGGGACACAGCATGGACAAACAGCACTGACACCATCCTGAGCATCCCTATGCCCGTGGTGCAGCCAATCCACATCCTCCAAACCCCTCCATGGATGACCAAGACTTGACTGGAAATGTCAGGAATGCCAAATCTAGGCTCATTTTACCCCAAAGCCTGTCCTTACTCAAACTGGAAAGCAAACAACTTCCCTGCCATGGAGCAAACTGTGGGAAAACTGAGTTCATTTGAGTGACCAAAGGGTTTTTGCAAGGAGAGCAGATAAAATTGTCATTGCTCTGAGGACAACAAGAGTAACCCACGTTTGAAAGGATATTTATGTTAAAATGTACATCACTTGTTACTCTGGAAGCTTCCAAAGCAGAAAGGAATTAAGGAGAAAATCACACAAATGACTCCCAGTGGATTGAATTATCTAACAAAACTCCTTTAACACAAAGGATCTGCTCATCCCAGAACTGTGGGATCTGTATCCCTGCAGCTGCAGAAGTGCCAGCAGCCAGCCCAAAGCTGGTGACACCCAGCTAAGCCATGCAGCTGTCCCCAGCAGGGGTGATGGCACAGGGACACACACCAGGAGCACCCAGTGCAGCCACTTCCCTCACCCACATCCAGGAATTCCCAGGGAAAGGAAGGAAGTGACAGGAGCAGAACTCATGAAACTCTATGTGGATACTTTGTCCTCTAAAAGCTGACACAGTTGACCAGGTCTAGAAACCATGGAAGGAAATGAATTCAAATGCAGGGCTATTAATACAAAGCAGGAACATCACTCCTGGATGGCCAAGAACAGGGAAGCAGCAGCAGGAGCCCCTTTGTGATTGAGTCACTGTAATGTGTTCTAAAACCCCATTTAATAATGAAGCAGAGGCCTGGACTGTGTCATGTTGGACCACAATGTATTAAACACATCCCCAGGAATCCTCAATAATGCATAACTCCCATATATTGGTATTGTAGTAAGAGGCCAACATGATAATATTAAAAAAAGGATATTTTTAGTACTGAGAACTCGGAACTTGAAAAGTGGTGGCTGTTATTAGTGCAAATCAATGCCCAGGCTGGATTAAAGTCCAGATGAATGTATTACACTGATTAAATTCACCACCTGGGCTCCTTATTTGCTGTTCTCATCTCCTGGTTTCTCAGGGTAAGTCCCTGCAGCTCCCATCTAACACAGTCCAGGAGGGGCCTGTTGGCAGAGGAGGGGAAGGACATCTACAAACAGTTTCACAGACCCTGAGCCCACAGAACATTTAATTAAAGGAAGCACAAAGGGAGCAATTGCTGGAGAAGCAACACCTGGCCCCAGGAAGCAGCCTGGGCTTTGGGTGACTGTAGGGGCAGTGACAGCCTTTCCTCCCAAGCCAGGGGCAAGAAGAGCCCATCCAGCTGCTCTTGTTGCAAACCAAGAGCCACCCAGTGAAAAATCCCACTGATTCCACTTCCAGCAGCAAAAGGAAAAAAACAGGATGAGCACCCGGTATAAGAAATGGCCAGACAAAGCTTTTTGCCAGCAAAATGATGATATTCATGAGAATTATTCCAGGAAAACCACAAGTCTTCCTCATGATTTCCAGGATTCCAGCACCTGGACTAAAAGGCAGCCATGGGTATCCTGAGGGAACACAGGGATGAGCAGTCCCTGCCATCCAGCATCCCCGTGCTGGCAGCAAGGGCACAGCAAACCCAGCCAGGCACAGCTCAGGTCCCTCACAGCAACCACATCTCACATCCACATCTCACCTTCTATCCCCCAGCTCCTGAGAGGGCAAACAGGCAGGACTTCAAAGGGATAAAGCCAGGAGATAAGAGCAAAGCAGCTTCTCCCCTTGAGATGCTTGTTGAGCCAAAGCCTGTGGCATCCTCTGAGCTCACAGGCTCTTGGACTGGCCCAAGAACATCCTGCCCCATGCCCTGCCTCACTCACAGAGCTGGGGAGGGAGCACTGAACATTCCCAGGGCAAACCCTGCCTTCCTGCTGGCTTTGGCAAGCAGCACCTGGGGCAATGCAGAGCAGAGGGGTGGCACTGCAGGGCTGTGTCACACCCCCACCTTTATCCCTTGGTTCCAACAGTGACACTCCAGGTGGGATCTGACATCGTGTTCTTATTCCCAGAACTTTTTTCTCCTCAGAGCTGAAGAGACAGTGCTGGCTGGAAAGGCTGTCTGGTCAGGCAGGTAATGACTGAATGCTCATCAGGAGGGTCATTAATGACTGGATGCTGGTTAGAGGCACGGGATTGTCTCCCAGATTGCCATGGGATGCTGTAAGCCTATTGCAGGAATTGGCCAGATCAGCACAGGGATATGCAGCCTTGCACCTCTAAGCTGCTTTGCTCAGCTCAGCCTAGGAATGAACAGAAGTCACTGGCTGATGGCTTCTCAGATTTCATGGACAACTGCCACAGCCAAAATGTCCCCTTCAACAGGAGTAACTCAAGGCAGCAGCTGCTCCAACCTGTTCCTTTAGCTGGGCCATGACATCTCCACAGGATGGAAAGGTAATATCAGGTGTTATTCCAAGCCATCACCACATTCTGAGCCAGGAGTTCCCCCCCAGCCCCCTGGGCTGCTCAGGGAGCCAGCAGCAACCCAGGCACAGTGAGAACAGCCATGAGAACCCACACCTTCCTGCTCCCATCTCCAAACCCCAGAGCTGCCTGCACGGCCCCACACCCTGTGATCTCAGAGCTCTGGCAGGAGCCCTGAAAGTCCTGACAGAGGGACTCCAGCAGGACACATCAGTGTCACCTCATCCACTGTGTAACTGTCCCTTTCCCCTCTCTGCAGGTCATGCTGCACAGGACTCAAACAATGCTGTCCCTCCCCTGTCCCACTTCACCTCATCACGAGGCCACATTTGCTGCCCGGTGCAAGGAAACGAGCACCTGGATGGTGCTGGAGAGAACAGCTCTGTACCAAGATAATTCTATTCAAAGTCTAGAGGGCAAAGCTGTCACAGATGAAGTATGTCTGTGTATTATCTGTTGGCAAACACGGGACATAATGGCAGCCACTCAACTTAATGGCTCGAGTTCCAGCTCCTCCAAACGAGCCCATCACTGCTGCATGTAATCACAGAATGGATTTAAAAGTATAATTTCCATCCAAAAGGACCAGAGCTGGAGCAATATGACTCATGCAGCTCCCTGTGCATCGGGAAGCATGTCAGGAAGCCTGGGAATTTGTGAGCTTGTTGCCATCTGTGTAGAAACTGGGCTGTGGACACGATTCCTCAAACCCTTCCTCTGGCATCCATGGGAGTGTGGAGACTGCTGAGCCCCCAGAGCCAGGCCCTTGCCTCTGCACCCAGGGGAGCAGAAACACTCTGTGAAGCTGCATGTGAAGCACAGGGATACAAATATTAAAGAGAAAGGCAATGGAATTAAAAGGCATCTCTCCCCATGCACCTATTCCAGCACTCCAGAGCTCCACAGTTACAGCTGCAAACTCAGCTCCATTTCTGCCATAACAAAATCATCTCCACAGCATAATTAGTGTGATCATGTTAAAATGGGTACAAATGCAGGGAAAGAGGCATCCAAATATGATTTGTTTTTCAAGACAACATGATGTTTTCCCTGGCTAATAGATTTGATTCATTAAGGAGTAACAAGAGCCAAGCACCACTTGCAGCAAACCTTGCTGCTTTTAGCAGCGAATTATCCATCCCCAGATTGGTTTGCACACCAATTTTTTTTTACCTGCTATGACTTGACAACCTTTTTTAGTCTAACTTGCCTACACATGGCTTACAAAATATCTCTTCTGTAACTACTGCTTATTCCTTATTTCCTTAATGGCTCAGTGAAGTCCCTTGGCACTGTTCTGCTCTAGGACTGGACGACTTCCACATCCACACGCAATTTTCAAGATAGTTGGATAGTTTGTGTGAGCAGGTATTTGCACTAGGATTTGCAACACCCTCTCAGGGCAAACATCTGAGTTGTCTGAAGGGGTTTTGAATGAATGATTTCCTGTGTTATCCACCTTCCTCTAGAAATAACCCTCCATCTGTTCATGGAACAGTTCCCTTCTCTTACCCAGGCAGGATGAAGGTCACGCAAGGGAAAGAAAAATTTGCACATCCCCAACGCCCTCCAACAAAACACAAGGCACATGTACCTGGCCAAGGTCATTAAGCAGTCAGGGGAAGAAATACAGCTGTCAGGTTAAGGGGAGTGAGTAATCACCCAGTGCATCATTGCTGCGACAAGCACCCCAGGACACGGGCTGGAGTCACAACATGTCCTGTGCAATTAATCACTAATCACCACGTGCTACACAGAAGTCAAATGGCAACTCCAAAGGTGAACCAAAATGTTACTTTTAAAACACCTAAGCTTAAAAAAAAACAAAGCCAAACCTGAAAAAAACCTCAACTCTCCAATCTGAGGGGAAAGGCAAATGGAGTGTGTATAAAATCCCTAACAGCCTCTGGGTGGAAAGCAGCTCCTCTGGGACATGATTCACCCCAGAGGAACTGGCAGCAGCAGAGCCCATGTGAAGCCAAGCCCTGGCTGTGCTGATATGGAAGATTTGTCCTTTCCCTGGCCTGTCCCAGTGCTGGATCTACAGAGTCCTGCACTAAGTCCCAGCAGGTTTCCATGAGAACAGCAGAGCTCTGCTCATCCTCCCTGGCTCCCTGTGCAGAGCTCCTGCCTGGCCTGGGCTCTCTCCTCCCTGCATGTTTGGGATAACCACTGGCAGTAAACTGGTCACTCATAGCAGCCCTCCACCCAGGAGTACTCACAGTCCCAGAGTTACCAAATCACCAAGACTGAAAAACATGGAAAACAACTCTGAGGTCATCAAATCCAACCTTTGACTGGATGCCACCACACCACAGAGTGCCAGGAAGGAGCAGGTTAAATACAAATTCTGCTCTGGCTTCAGTTCAGAAATGATCCAGGGGCTTCATGGACACCTGGGCTCCTACTCTGAAGAAATGCAACCAACTTTCCTCTCAGTCAGATCCTCAAAGCACCTCAACTTTCTCTCTGGTGGAAAGGTGCCTCCAGCAGCAGCACTGGATGGGCAGTGGCAGCTCTGGGATGGGAGTGATGCATTCCTGGGCTGCAGCAGTGGGGAGCTGATCCCTCCCCAGCACTGCCCAAACTGCAAGAGGTTCTTGCTGTTCCCTTCTCAGACAGGGCTGGGAGAGGCTGGGATCTCCCTGCAATCCTCCTGCACCCAGCTGAGCACAGCCAGCCTTGTGTGAGGCTTTGTGACACCAAACTCCATGGGAACACCTCGGGCTCTTCCTTCAAGGAACACACAACTCTGGTGGCTGATGGACAGCTCCAGTGCTGCTTTCCCTTTTTGGAGCAAAACTGGAGTAAAGCACCAATGGCAGTCCAGGAGGTTGGCACACACAGGTACAGAGAGATTTGACAGCACACAGAGCTTTGGGTCTGGATTGAAATGTGCCCAAATGGAGCTGTCAAGGCTGAGTCCAAGGAATTCCCATCCAAGGATCCACTCAGGCTCAGCCTCAGCTACTCCATACACTATTTGCCTGGCAAGCAGTCCACACTCAATTTTATCCAGTACATAATTATTATTCCTTTCAGACATAGGTTTTGCCAGCCCATAACATGGAAAGTATGCCTTAAAGGATTGCTACTTCTAGGACAGGAATATCCAGAAAAGAGACCAAATAATGAAGGTGGGAGATTTTTACCTAATAGGATATCTTCAGCTCTTCTCAGTTAGATTTTTTTTTTTCAGTTAAAAGCAGAATTTGAGTCTGTGAGCTTCCCTCAGATGCTCCAGGTGGTGGGCAGGTCATACTAACCACACTACGGATGGGACAAGCATGGCAAAGGGATCCGCCCAGGGAATTCACAGGAATTTGGAATGCAGTACCACAGGAGATTACATTAATTCATAGTGAAACATGTCCAAATCTCTGAAATAAAACTTTAGCTAGAGTTATTTTGACTAATAGCTGAAAATCAGAGCATGTACCCTCACTGCTCTGCAGCCCATTTCATTCCTCTCTCTGTCACTGGAGCAACTTCCAAATATTCCCAAGGCTATGCCAAGTGCTGCCCCACTATCTAATGTACCATCATTAAGAACTGATTCTCCTCTTTGAAGGCATCCAAGATGTTCTCTCCAGTAAAGTGCTTGCTAAGTGCCCTCCTGAAGACATCTGTAAGGAATTTTTACTACTGGCCTAGATATTTACTCCACCTGGAAGAATTAAGTGGCTCTAAGGAGTTTTTAGTTGAAGTAAATCCTCATTTAAACAAGCCCCAGGAAAATGGACAGGGACTTCCAATTGCCTCATTTGCTTTTGTTTTATGACCCACTCAGAAGAAAAGAAACAGGGAAAGATGGAATGTGATCTGTGTCTCCCAGGTTTCTGTTGCTACACTCCTCAGTGCTCTTCTCTCCTCCAGCACTGCCATGGAAACCATAAATTATCTTCCTCTCACAAATTTGCACCATCATTTTTATGGTCAGCCTTGCTCAAGACAGGAGCTGCCTTCCTGGAAGTGCCCAGCTGGGGCAGCCAGGATGTGGATCCAAAAGGAAGAACTATGGAAAGGAGCTGGCACTGGAGAAACGTGGCCAGGGGCAATAGATGTGGCCAAGGGGTGGGGAAGTCCTCCATGGTCAGGCATGGTAGAAAAAAAACCCTTCTCCTTCCTATTTCATCTGTAATAGTTGGAGTCACGGAGAACCTGGACATCTGAAAAGCATGGGGAGATTTTTCCTTGGGTTTATGTTTGCTGGGTTGGTTTCCTGGCTCACATCCTGTGTTTCCCAGAGCTGACACGGGTGGGAGAGGCTGTCCCAAGTCTGCTGTTACCCCACAGGACATGGTACCACACTGACATGATGGAAAAATGGATCATTTCCCCCTCCAGTTCAGCTGCAGTCCTTGATAACCTGGATCACAGTCTGAGTCTGCTGTCACACAGGTTTAGGATCCCGTGATGCAGCACAAAGCAATAAAAAACAAGTGCAAAAAACCAAAGCCAACATTTTTGGTGGTCTTTAATACCTTTCCATCTCCACTGCAGTGTGGAAGAGGTGATGCTCTTCCCTGACATTCTCTGCTGATATCAAACAGGCAAACCCCAGGAATGCATCTGAGAACTCAGGAACAGCTGATAAACAGGAAGCAAATTCATTCCAACCCCATATTCAATGGGACAGATGCTCCCAGGGCAGGGAATCACAGGAGCAGGGAGTCAGAGTAGAGTCAGGAATGCACTGAAATGAGAGCAAGATCTATGGGAGGCTGTAACATTCCCTCCTCCATGGCTTGTTCTGCACCAGGCAACTCATTCCAGACAGATATCGACAGCGTGGGAGGCATTCAGAGAAAAAGCAACAAATTTTATCAGAGGTTCTGGAAGGATTAATACCCAGGAAAAGATTAAACCCGTTAAAAGCTCAGCTAAACTCCCATTTCAGAGCCTGCTAACACAGCTTCAATAGTTCCAGAGAGGTATTAGTTATGTAAAATGGGGAGAGCTGGGAGTCTGAAATGGAGAAAGGCTCCATTTTAACCATCTGAAAGGAAAACACCAACAGTGGATTTCAAAGAGAGGATCAACAAGGTGAGAAACAAAAAAATAAATTAAGGAATTCTTCTAAGACAGTCCAGGAAGGCTGGAGGGAGCAGACAGGGGAGAGTCCTTCTCTGCACCAGGAAACAGAACTCCCCAAACCATGAGGGCTTTGGATCCATCTGTCCCCAGGAGTCTCAGCCTCCTTGCTGGAAGGAACACAGCAAAAATTCCCAAAAACTTGAGGCATTTCCTTCAAACTCTTAATGCTCCTGTGGCTGTTTGGGTGTTCAGCCTCACCTTTCCCACCCTTCTGGGAATTCACTTGTCCCAAAAGGTATCTAAGCACTTGGACACATCCTCTTTCTCTCCATAAAAAGGCAAAAATAATCCCATCTCTGTTATTTATTACACTCCTTGGAAATGCAGCTCCTCAAACAACTTTTAACAACACAAATCACCAGCCAGTCAATCCAGAGGACATTTGTCAATGATTCAAAGCACTTTAGTGCCCAAAATAGCCTTAATTAAGTAAGAATGTATATATAAATATTACAGAATATTGCAATAAAGGTGTCTGCACACTCACTAGTGCCAGCTTAGAGCATTATTGCACTGGACAGTGCCCCTGGGGTCACCCAGAGGAAGAACTGGGAATATTTTTTTGCACTTGGAGCTGGAGGAATCAAAATCCAGATTAGGTGCTGCTATCAGGTTTTGGCACACGTCTATTCAGGGAGCAGCAGCTATCCAGGGGAAAGGAAGATTTTCCTGGATGCAGCATTCCTGTTTCACAGGGGCAACCATGGAAAGAGAAAATAAATGCACCAGCTTTTCTGTGAGCTCTGGACACTGGGAACACATTTCCCAAGAGCTCCTGTGTCCATCCAAAGCTGTTGTCCCAGCTGTGCCCAGCCTGGGGGGACCTGTGGCTACCAAAGGGGACCTGTGCACGCTGTCACCTGGCACAGGTACCTAAGGACAGACTTCCCAGGGAAGCATAGGCCTGTCACAAGGAAAGGCACAACCTTGCAGTGCCCAGAGATGAGGAGAGGCTGAAGTCTCATGGGAGAAGCTCCTTGAGTCCTTCTGCTTGTCCTGGGGAAAGGCAGATCCCTCAGAGCCACTCGGGACAGCAGCACTGTCCCCACTCAGTCCTTGTCTCCAGCCAGGGACATGCATCAGAGCAGCCAAATCCACAACCCATCAGCCAAAGCCAAAGCTGCTCCTGCTGATGACACCCCAAGTTCTCCTGTAGTAGTCCCAGTGCAACAACCACTCCATCCTGGAGCCACAGCCCCAGGGAAAACCTCTCGGATCCCCACCTGCAGATGTCTGAATCCCCCCAGTGCCAACAGCTCAGACTCCAGGACATCTTGGTGCAGGAGGCAGCACAGAGTCTGGAAATCTCATTAACAAGCCCTAAAGTACAATCATTATTTCCTAAGGCTCCTTTTGGCTGCAGGTAATTGCTGCAGGCACAACAAGACTGAGGCAGGCAGTCATGGGATCACAAGTCTCCACCAAACTTTGTTAGCTTGTGGCCGTCACCACGCAGGAGCTGGTGAGCCACAGCTCCAGCTAATTAAAACTGCAGAAGGGGAGCATTCAGCAACTCTGGAGGACAATTATCCAAGGAAGAATTTGGCCAGGACACTGTGACTTAACCCAGTGCTTTGTGCACAGAGTGCTGAAGGAGTTTAATTGTCAGCCCTGATGGGAACGCACTCCGTGACTCATCCCCAGCACACAGGGGCTGCTTTTCCCACTCCTGATTCACTTCCAGTGCCACCACTCCACCACCAGGACCACGCTGGGAAGAGGCAATTTCCTCTACATGTCAGAACCCCGGGCTGGATCCATGGTTTCCATTTGGGGCCATCTCTTACAGCTACAGCTACCAGGGGAACTGGAGCAAGAGCCAGCAGAGGGGGCTGGAATTTGGGAGGAGTCCTCAGGAGCTGGAGGATTTTTTTCCTGACATAAAATAATGTAGTCCTTAAATGTACATTTTCTGATTCTTTCAAGCATTTAACTTCTAAAATTGACTCGGGCTTTATTTAATCTTTTAAACACCAAAAAAAAACCCCGAGTTAAAATGTCATAACAAGAAAAAAAGAAAAAGGAACAAAAAAGCGTAACTGCTTGAGTTATGCTCTTAGACATTTGTCAGGATAATTTTATTCCTTTGGAAACACAAACCCTTTCCAAATGGTGAGCAAGGTTTCACTTTGAGAGCTGCAAGGACAGAGTAACCCAGGTTTGTGTTATCAGAAGCAGTGCAAGCTCCCATCCTCACACACACCTTCGGAGTGGTCATGCCCAACTCTTCCTCCCATATCAATCCTGGCAAATTAATTCATCAGTAAGGACAGATCTTTCTTTTTTTTTTTTTTCCTGGCTACTGTGCGTTAATTAGCACAGGGGTTGCCATGGGAACCCAGCAACACTCGTTAGCACCACAGAATTCACCATGCTGGAAATGAACGTGGGCAAGAGCCCCACACAGGCACAACCACGGGCGCCAGAGCTGGGGACGTGCTGCAGCCAGATTGTTCCTCTGAGGGAGGCTCTGACATCTCTCTGCTCAGTGTATGCTGGAAAAAGTCCTAAAAACCTGGATATTGCAAGGATCTGTGCTGATGGGACAAGGGGGAATGGCTGTAAGCTGAGGGAGAGTAGATTTAAAGGGAATACTGGGAAGGGATTGTTCCCTGGGAGGGTGGGCAGGCCCTGGCACAGGGTGTCCCTGGATCCCTGGCAGTGTCCCAGGCCAGGCTGGACAAGGCTTGGAGCAGCCTGGGACAGTGGGAGGTGTCCCTGCCCATGGCAGGAGTGGCACTGGATGGGCTTTAAGGTCCCTTCCAACCCAAATCCATCTGGGATTCTGTGGCATCAGGACCAGCTACTGTGAGGATGAGTCTGAGAACAGGCTGCATTTTCCTCTATTTAACAAATACCATTTAGGACCCTGGCAGGAATCAAAGTGAAGCAAAACAGGTTAAGCTGAGAGTGTATGAAAAAAGATCAACCATGAGCCCAGCCCCAGGCACTCACTGCAAATAATTATCAATAAACCTTTAAACACAGCTTAAAGCCTGTGGCACAAATGGGCTCACACGGGGTGAGCCCATGGCAGTGATCAGGCTGCTCTGAAGGGGTCCCAAACATCCCCTGCCTGGAGGGATCTCCACTCCCAAGCCTCTGTCCTTCTGGATTTGCAGCCCTGGGATGCCTCAAGGGAGGTTTCTCCATCATCACATTCCTGCCTGGTGACCAGATACTCCTCCTAAGAGCCTGGATTTTGCTGGGATCATCCCACACCTGCTGGTTCTTTCCCCTGGAGCAGTCAGCTCCTCTGCTCTGTCCTCAGAGCATTCCCAGAGCAGCTCCTGCCCCATCAGCACCCTGCCAGGCCAGGCAAGGCTCCCTGTGCTCACCTTCACAAACACATCCCTCATTCCCCCATCCTTGCTCCTTTTCCAGCTCAAACACTCCTGTGGAATTCTGCCCACCACCCTGCCCCAGTCTGAGTGAGGCTGCCCCACTGGCTTCTACAGGGCATTCATCTCTCCTGGAAATTCATTTTCTAATCCATCCTTGGATCATACCTTGCTTTTTCCTGGCCATGCCACACTATCAGCTCCCCTTTGATCCCCTGATGGGGCCAGGCTTTGTCCTGGGCACGGGCTGGAAGCTGCAGCAGGCACTGCTCTCCCTGGGAGCCTCACACTGTTCCCTGTGCTGCCAGGGACCTCAGACCTGCTGCCTGCTGATCTGGGACCCTGGGAATATTCCACATCCTCTGCTGCAGGAATATTCAAAGCTTCAACCACCTCTCTAAATAGTCCACCTTCAGTATCTGGGTAAAATTAGAGCCAAATCTCAGCACCGTAAGAAGGAAGGTATTTCAGAAGCAAAACAAGACCCAAGCCTCCTCCAGCCAACAAAACCTGAAATAAAGCAGGGGTTTGCCTGCACTTTGCCAAGCCAGCTCCTGAGGAATGCAAGGCCAGGTGCTCGCCAGGTCAAGGCAGATTCCCCTCTCCTCCACTTGCTGGAAGAGAAAGGATTTTGGCTTTTCCATCATGTGAAATGGCAGAGACCCCAGGCAGAGCTCACCCTGCTGAGGGCACCCACCTTCCCCCTGCACCTACAAACACTTCTCTAGGAAGGAGGAGCCAGATATGACATTTTTAACCCTTTTCCCTTTCTTTCTCTGCAGAAGGGTGCACAAGCCTTGTGTCAAATCCTGAAGAAGGAACAGGGAACCAGCCCTGAACGTGTCCCTGCAGAAGGTGTGGTGGCTTCCCACATAATCCCACCTCCAAACACCTCCTCCTACTCCAGGACTGCTTCCCACTCGGCAGATCCTCCTCTCTCACACCTCAGCATCAGCCACTGCCACAGCTCAGCACATCTGTGTAATGACAACCAACCCACACACCTCTGGATTTTCAGTGAAAGAAAGGGATGTTCAGGTTCACCAGAGCGAGCTATGTGGGCAAGCTCAGCTTCTCCAGGAGTATCCACATTAAGAAATTTAATTGCACCAAGCCATTAAAGAAAACAAGCAGAAAAAGATCCCCACTGCCAATTTTTTCCAGCCCTTCACATCATTTTCTAGCAATCCACCCGCAGGAGTTTTTCTCATCTTGAATAAATAGTCATTTTTGCACCTAAGGGAAGACAAAAACATTTTCTATACTTTCAAACCTTCTCTGGCATCTCCATCAAGCTCAAATCCCTCCTCAAAATACCCTCCAAACTCTGGGGAAAAACATTTGGGCCTTGTGCTAAAAGCTCCAGAAACTTTCCTTCACAGGCTGCTGTTCCTGCACTGACTCGCTTTCCTCTTACATAATTCAAGGGCCCAAAAAAGACATTAACAGTGAGGAACAGAAATGCTAAACCAGAGTTGGTCTCCAAAGCCCAACTGAATGGGAAACCTGAAACAAGAGAGACTCAGCTTCTGCAAAAACAACTTTTTGACAGCTCAGAGCATCTCCCATGCCCCTGTGCCCGCTGCTCTACCTCAGGTCAGAGGGACTCAGAGCTTTCATGTCACACAGTCCAAGTGGAGAGAGCCCTCCTCAAACCAAGGGCACTAATTATATTAATGAAGGCTTAAGGTCAGTACATCCCCATCAAACTCAAATTGCTGTTTCTTGAATTAATAGTTCTCCGTCCAGTTTCAAGCAGATGGGAATCCAGAAAGCACCACTGGAGCTGGGAAATCAATGTCAATATGATAAATCCAGTAGATTTAATTTTTGAGTATTAGGAGAGTGAATGAGATCAGGATTGGGTCTTCTTGTGCCAGGGTAGGACTGGGTTACCTACTCCTGCAGGATTCCTGGGAAAGGGAAGAATAACAAGGGAGATCAAGAATTAAGGGGAATAAAGAAAGTAGACAGCTCATCCAAATTTGCAACAAGATATGACTATACTTGGATAATTCCCAGGCATTTTGTGAGTGTCCAAGCCAAAAAAATCCAGGAATAAATAATGAACATGCACACAGCCCCAGGGGCCACAGCCATGCACTACCAACCCTGTACATGCAGAGGTGCAAGTACAGCCCACATACAGTAATGCCACGATCTGATTCCAGCTGCTTCAGGCCATTAATTCCTTCTACAGAGTGGGGCTTATGGACTTTCTATGTCTTTATTACAGAGAGAACCCAAAAACTCCTGTAAACTGCTCAGTGGGTGCGTGGTTGTGCCTCTTGGAGCCAAGCCTGGGTTAACCCAGGGGACAAGAACACCCTGCTCTGGACACACTCCCTGCCACCCTTGGAGGGTGTCTCATCCTCAGAGCTCTTACTCCAGCTGGAGCTGCTGTGACTGAGGCCAGGAGCTGCCTGAAGGGCGGGCTGGGGACAGGCAGGCAAAGGTTAAAGCAGAGGAACACGATGTGAGGAGCTGCAGGGGCCATCACTGATGCCTCACCAGCATTCAGATCAAGTGACCTGACACAGCACAGCTGCTCTGGGTCCCCAGCACACATCCAAGGGTCTGCCTCCCAAGAGAAATCTCTCCCCTCCTGTAACCCACTGAACAGCTGAGGAGTGCTGCTGTGGGCAGGCTCCTGCAGCTCTGGGACACGTGGAAATGTGGGAAGATCTGGGACTGCCAATCTCCACGAGTGACTCTTGCTCTGGTGTCTAACCTGGAAACACTCAATGCCACCAAAACTAAGCAGCCCAAGGAGACAAGGGACATACTTGGGGAAGGAGCACTGAAAAGCAGCACAGCAAAACCAGCCACATGCCCAAAACCTTTCCCTGCAGCTCCTCAGCTCCGCCTCAACCGTTACTTCTGCTTCGGTGCCTCTCAGAGCCACTGAATGTGTCTGTCAACCTCCACTGCAAACTTCCTGGATAAGAGATGAAACGTCCCCCTGATCCTTCCCTCCAGGAGTTAATGCCTTTTATTTGGCCAGATGGGATGCTCTGGCAGCCACTGCCCCTCTCCAAGCTCCCCCTGTTGGGCAGGCATAGCTGTGAGCCCCCTGAGCTGGGGCTGCAGCTCCGTGTGTGCCGCCAGCTCAGGCTCTCCCCTGATCTCCCCTCCCTGCTCTTCCTACATCTTCTCTCCAGCAGCTTTCATCTGAGCATTGCCTTGCACTGGGAGCTGCAGTGCTCTTGTTGTCAGAGCTTTCCTGGGCAAGGCAGATTTATCCTGATGCATGCAAATGATGCCAGCATGCAGGAACTTGCTTCGGACAGAGCCGGGAGTTTGCAGTGCGAGGCTGCTCTGGAAATGTCACTGTGCAGGATCCGCAGGGGCTGCCTCCACCACCTCCTCATCCCCAGGGCCATCAAGGTGTGTGCCACGCTTCCTCCACCTGGGTGAAAACACTCACAGAGTCATCCATCCATCCATCCATCCATCCATCCCTGATCCATCCATGCATCCATCCCCAACCCATCCATCATCCATCCATCCAGCTCTCCATCCGTCCCTCAGCTATCTATCCATCCATCCATCATCCATCCCCCATCCATCCATGATCCATCCCTCCATCCCCTCCTCCCTCACATCTTCCAGGCTCACAGAGAAGAACATCCCAGCCATGTCTCCCTCAGGGCTGCAAAGCATCACTCAGCATTATTTATCCATACTTTCAACCCCAAAATCCACCCAATTTCTCCTAAAAGGTGCTGCAGGTACACAGCTCAGCAGGTCACAGATGTCTGAACTGCTACTGACCCTGCATTTTCAGCTTCTGAGCACTTTACAGCATCTCATTCCAAATTCCTTGCTGCAACCAGCACAGAAAGTCCTTTTCTCCAGCAGCTTGGATTTTAAACAGAACTTAAGCTCAACACAATACAACCTTCTCCCATACCCCCCCCCAAACTTGTTTTTTCCCCACTGCAAACCCAGTGCAGCAGGGCTGACAAGCACAGAGTGAGCCTAAGAATTCTAAAGAAAAATACAGAAACTGAAGAAAACCTAAAGAAAAATGAAACTGAAAACTGGGTTCCCCCAGCTGGACAACAAGCAAAGCACCTGGTATCCATGGGAAAAGCTGTCATGGCCCTGCAATTGCCTCCCTGCAGTGCCCCAGGCAGTACCAAGGAGTTTTTAAATCACTGTTATCTCAACCATCCTCTTTTTATTTGTGCCTTGTAGAAGGGAGATTTCTCTCTGTTATTTTTAAACTGGAGACCTTTACAGATGCCAACCTTTGCAGACCAGCTGGCAGCTGGGACAGTGCCCGTGGGAAGGCACCAGAGCCATGCTCAGCCTCCTGTGGCACAGCTCTGGATGAAAAAGGAGCTTTCCCAGCTTTCCTCCACTCCCCATCCTCAGTGCTGGAAAGAATTCCAGACTCAGAGGGACCCAAGGGATATTGTGTAGAGAAAACCGTGGGCAGCTGATACATCAGGGTAATTCTGGAATTGAAAGCTGGAGGGACTTTCCTTTGTTCTGGCTTTTTGGAGTGTTTTTTTTAGTGTCCTGCATGAAATTCTCTTTCTTTCAGTGGTACCTCTAGAAAATTAACAACAGAAATTTGCTCTGGGCTTGTAAGCTCCTGTCTGCATTAATCTGCAAACACTGACAGAAGATTTTTTGGGTCTGTGTGTGCCTTGGTTCTCAAGGACCACAAGTGGGATGAAGGTCCCACAACAGCAATTCCTCACTCAGCTTCCATTCACTGCTTGAGAGTCTGGCACAGAATATTCTGAGGGCCCAAAGAAAGGGTGCACACACCTCCAGAACCTCTGAGCCATCTAGATCTGCCCTCTCAGAGCTGTGCTGCTGACACAGAAGGGACATCACCTCTCACTGCAGCAGCCACAGACATCAGCCACAAGCCTGGTGAGGGGAACAGAGCAGCCTCACAAATTGTTAAACCCAGAGGAAACCATGCTCAAATCCACAGCAAACTCAGCTCAAAACCAGCTGGGAGAAGGAAGGCCAAGGAGAAGTTAAGGTGGATGGTAAACCAGTCAAAAATGTTGGTGTTGTGGTGATTGTAGTGAGCACCAGGACAGGCTGAGGGGGCACATCCTCCACCAGGGAGGAACAGCAGCCTGGCCAGGGCTCCCTGCAGTCTTAGATTGATCCTTCCCATTCTTCATCACCACAGGATCTCCCAGTGTGCAGCATTCCACACTGTGGAACAGCAATTCACCTCAGAGCAGCTCACCATGCTCTGCCCCCTCTCCCCCAACAAACCTGGCCAGCAGGTTTGCCTTGGCTGGTCAACTCTTTATAAATATCATTTAATCTCTGCTTCCAAACCAAAGCTCAGCTTCCTGGGCCAAGCTGGGATTGTCACACTGACTCCAGAGCACAGAGGTAATTCCCACAGCCCGTGCAGATGAGTTAAGCAATTGAGAAGGAACACACTGGGGTTTGCAGCAGCAGCAGCATCCATCCCTTCCCAGCCTGGCAGACCCACTCGTCCCAGGAAAGCATTTCTGCCCCAACAGGCTTCAGCCCAGGCCACTCCCTTGCTGCTGTCTTCCAAACCTTGGCACCCAGGATGATGGACGTCAGGAGAGGATGGCATCTTAACTGAGAGATCAGGTGAGCAGTTTCAGCATTTCCATTCCATTTTCCCCTGCATTTCCCACCCATGTCCTTCTGTGGGCAGCCCTGTGGCATTCCTGGGAATAGCTTTGGGATAACCACAGCCAGACCTGGGAGAAATCTCTCTCCCTTCTTACATATTCACACTGACTTTCTGTGTTCTAAACACACACCAGCCCTGACTAGTCACTATCTGAGGGTGAAGGCTGCTCACTTCTGTGCCTTTGCAAGGGTCCAGCCTCAGGGATGGAGGCTTTGGAGGAACAAAATATTGGAGCAATGAATTCTCAGCTCAGACTCCTCATTAGGCAATACTGAAAAGAGGGAGGTGCTATGGGATCCCTAAAATACCTCACAACTGCATGGAACAGCAGGGAATTATTCATCAATTAAAGGAAGGTTAAAGGCCAAAAGCTCCTGTGGCAGAGTGTCCTGCAGGTTCTGAGAGCTCATGTGAGCTTCCTGCAGGAGAAATGCAGCCACACACTTCTGTCTCCCCAAGGAATACTGTGTGTGAACAATATTTATTCTGCCTGCTCCTCCCAAGTGCCACGGGCAGGTCCATAGAAGGGATGCTGCTCACCCTGTAAACACACAGAGGTCTGGGGGCAGAATTCCAGGGCAGACTGCAGGACACAGAACAACCCACCTGCAGAGAGCACAGCACCAACATCCTCTGCCTGGTGCAGCAAACTGGGCAAAGCTCATCCAGAAATAAAGAGAAAACAAGATAAAAGACAAGCCTGGCATCCCAGAGGAGGAAACATCCCAGTGCCACAGAATTCTGATGTGCATCAGCTCTCAGTTTAAACCAACAGGGGCTTTGGATTTCCAGACACAGAGTAAAATTCCAGCTACAGGAAAACATCCCTGCTGCTGGATTTTGGGATTTCTCTCTAGGTCTGGTGCAAACACTCTGCCACTCTCCAAACATCAGGAAACATCAGCTGTGAACAACTGCCAGGTCTCCTCTTTATCCACAGAGGTTTATATTCCCTCCATCTCCCAAATAACAGTATATTTTGTTACACTGGCCAAAAACAACCTTGAAAATATGCAAAGAGTTATGATTTCTGACCTTCAAAATATTGTAGTTGTGACATTTCACTTTGTTATTGCAGCCATGGACAAATGGTTCTGCTAAAATATCTGTCACTAAGTAGTCCCCTATGCCCAGACCACAATAATCTTTTTTAGCAACTAAAAAGGTTCTGCTAAACCATTATGAACTTAACTCCAGCCAGGAAAGAAATGGAAGAACTGGAGCACCAAGGCAGCAGCTATTCTTGTTAAACTGGTCTCAATTTTTCAAGGATCCTGTTGAACATTACAGAGGTCACAGCCTGCACCACTGTGAAAACCTAAGAAGTCTCTAAAACCCACGGAGTTTAATAAGGAATGCCATATTCCCAAATTGCCTGAAATGTTTTACAGGGTATTATGACTTCCAGTTTTTATAGGTTCAAAACACTAACCAAATAAAAAGTCTATTTCTCCCAGATTTTCAAGGCTCAATTTTTAAAAGGCCAGAGGCACAAACTGTTCCTGTGAGCCAGGGAAGTCTCAGCCATCAGCTTCTATCACAGATCCAGCCATCCTTCCCAACTCCCAGGGTTTGTCCTGCCTGTGCACAAGAGTTGATTCCCATGTCAACCTGGTGCCATTGACTTTTTTCAACTTTCCTCATCATAGAATCATGGAATGGTTTGGGTTGGAAGGGACCTTAATGCTCATCTTGCTCAGACTGTGGGCAGGGACACTCCACTATCCCAGGGTGTTCCAACCTGGCTCTGGACACTTCCAGGATGGGGCAGCCTCAGCTTCTCTGGACAATGATGCTCTGAATGTCCAAAGCTCTTTTTGCATTTTTGAGATAAAACTTCTCCTAAAAATCTGAAATCCCCTGTCATGGGACCCTTCAGGCTGAACAGCATCAGATGGTGAATATCAGGATCCATGGAATCATGGTGTCCACTTCCCTGGGCTGTACAGTTTCCCTAAATCTCCTCTATGTAAGTCCCTCCTTCCTGTAAGCATGGTCAGAATGGATTAAAGTGGTTCATCTTTTTCTCCCTCCTCCTGCCCTCATGGCCATGCTGTTCTTCCCTGGCAGCCTGAAGCCCTGCCCAAGGCATTGCCACACCAATTTTCTGATGGACACCACAGGCAATCCCTGGGCTCAAGGCCCCTCCATCCCTGGCCTTGACAAATATCTGCAAACAGGGACAAGAATTATGGCAATGATGGTGCTGGTGGCACTTGTCCAGCTGGACTGAGGCTGTGACATTTCTTGGGGGTCAAACAGTGGCTTTCCAGGCACTACCACTGGATTTACACTTTTCATCTACTCAGTGCTGGGGCTGTAAAATTTCATCTTTCTTTCTGTGCTGCCCTTCCCTCCCAGATTAATTTTATTAACAGCTCTTTTTATGGGCATTATAAAGCACCATTCCACATTTGGACACTGTTTAAGAGGATAAATTTCTACAGAGACTTTCTGGGATCTGAGGGTGACTCTTCAAGCACATTCCTGGTTTTCCTCACTGGATCATATCCCCTTTGTTCCCTTCAATGGAAGTCTGACCTGCAACACACCCAGTCACGTATTGAAATATTGCAGCTGCTTTCTCTAGGGTGCAGATATTGAACATTACCACCCCCAAAATGCAAGCAAGGAAGCTCAGGACCCGTGGCCTTCAGGTCCTTTGGGGCAGCTCAAATCAGCTGCTGGAAAACCTCTGTAAATGCTGTTTCTTTGGGATTTCTACTTCCCTTTCCCCCCTCATGTTTCCCAAATAAAACCCAATGTCTTATTTCCCACTGACTGACAGCGCTGTGGCTCAGTGAATTAACAAATCCATGCACGACTGTGCCTTGATTACTCCCTCTCTTTTATTAAGAAAGAAACAGTCAAAGCCTTTAATTTGACTCTTTCAGGAGCCTTGGAGCAGTTGAGGAGCAGTTTCTCACCTCAGAAAGAACCAGCTCACAGGGGCTGCTCCACACACAGCCCCAGATCCCAGTGCTGATCCCAGCAGAGCTGCAATCCAAATTCTGCCAGCCTGACTCCCAGCAGTGAGGCCAAATCTCTGCTGCCTGGGACTGAAATTCTTATCAGATATAACGACTTTAGGCTGGATTTTCATCTTGATGCTGAGCTGCAAACACCAGCTCTGGCTAAGCTGAACTCTGCAGAGAGACCCATCCAGCTCAGGGGCCATTGGTCATTGCCATTGTGCCACCTCAGATTAAAGTGTCACCACAGGCCAGCCCTAAGCACCTGCCTCCCCACTAATGTTACATCCCTACACATTTTTTACTCTCTGTGATGTCCACCCTGTCCCAGGGCAGGCTGCACATGGTTGTGTGACTCCAACTCAACATATTAATGAACTTTTGATGGAGCACTCAGCTCCTGCCAAGTCCCAGGGGATGTTTTCCAGGGAGCAAGTGAGCCCATGCCGGGGGCTGGGGGCAAGTGAGCCCAGCCCTGGTGTTCAGCCTTGCCAAGAAAGCAGAGCCAGCAGCACAGTCCTGGAGTGTCACTGCCTCCATCCATCCCTCACCACGGAGAAACACCCTCTATGATCCTTGCACAGGGATAAAATGCTGCTGTCCTCACTTTCCAGCACAGTTTGGAGTGCTCCAACCACAGCCCTGCTCGTTGCTAAATGCTGAGCGTCTCGCTCCCTCCTCCTCTCCCTGGGAATTTTTCCTCCCCTGTTCCAGCCAATCGTGCAGGGGAAAATTCCAGCCTGAGCTTCATTAGTATAAGATATAAAAATAGATGTGCATTATCTTTTGTAGTTGTCTCAGTCGATTCAGCGGCAGCACGAAGGTAAAATAATTAAATGTTTGTCTGGTGATAAAAACAAGCCCAACAGGAGAGACTGGGCTGGGCTTTTCTGGAAGCTGAGCGTGGAGATCTGGGGGCTCTTGTGCTCCACAGACTTTGCCCTCCCCTCTCTCCATAGCTACCAAAAGGATGATGATGCCTCCCTCCCTCCTTCCCTCCTCCTCAACTCCAAAATAAACACAGGATGGAGGGTTTGGGAGAAGCTGGCAAATGCCTCTGCTGCAAAGCAAAAACTTTTCCTGCCATCTCCCCAAATCCTGCCTGGCAATTCCCTCAGCACCTCCAGAAGCTCTCTGGGAGCCAGGAGAGCTGCAGGAGAGGGCGGGTGTCTGTGTGGACCAAGGTCAACACAGGAGATGTTCAAAAAACATTAGTGAGTTGACTTGATCCTTCATCAAAATACTTTCTGCTTTTCCTTCCTAACACTTCACTGCCCACGATGTGGCAGGCTGAGCCGATGTGACAAACTGTCGAAACACATTTTTTTAACAGAAAAAAAAAAAATAAACCTAGACTTTAAAGGTAAAACTGGTCCCTTTGAGCCCCTCTATCATATGTGATATTCTGGCTGGAAAAGAAAGGCTCTGAGAGCAAGTTGCTGGGAAGAGGCTCCAATGGTAAGAGCTCCAGTCTGCAGGGAGTTCCTGGGCTTCACCTTGTCTTTTAAACTCCCATTAGTTAATAAAAGCAACCACAGAGGTGCAAAAACACCTGAGTATTTGTCAATCCCCAGACACAAACCTACAATAAGATGCTGTTCATTGATTCCATAAAGTAGCCAGACAAAATTCCCTAAATCATTCTGCTGGCACCAGCAAAAATACCTGCTACCAAAAGGAAAGGACCATCATTTCTCCCTCTCCAAATTCCCCCTCTGTGCTTTATTCCTGCTGTTGTGGTGGTAATGACCTATTTACCACCAGCCTGTGGAGGGTGGCAAATCCCACCCACCTCCGAGTTCCCTGCTGGAGCCTGAGATTACTATTGATGAGCTCCGTGGCTTGATGGAAAGGAAATGAGTTGAGTTTAAGGGCTGCTGGCACTCTCTCTGGAGAAATGCCAGGGAATTTTTAGACAGTCTTCAACCCAACAATAAAATGCCATGGATGTGAGTCAGAGTGGATGTGAGCATCTCCGTGGGAATCTGGGAGCAGCCAGCTCTGTCTGGACGTGTGACATCCCTGCCCAAAGGAGCCACCCCAGAGCACAAGTGTCCAAATCCACTAATTTGGGTCTCTGGAGCTGCATACAGCTCAACACTCCCTGCATGCACAGAGGGTCACCTTTACACTGCCCTGGGATCCCCCAGCACCTGGGCAGGTCATTTCTCATGTGTGGGGCTGCAAATCAATCTCTTGCTCATGCTGTGTGTGTTTGCAATATATAACAGCCTACAGAATTTTTATATTCTTAGCTTATAAATACATCAGGTAGTAAAAAACATCTTTTTCTTGGGGTGGATGGGCAGTGAGTGTGTGTAGAAAGCAGCCTACAAATGCCTGGCCATATTCATTAACACAGACTCCAAAGAAACTAAACCTTTATGTTTGTCTCCAAAAACTGGTTACATATTTACTTTTAGTTCAAAAGTATTCTCCTGGAAGTGGAGTGGTTTAAATTACTGGCATCTTATGTCAATGCTTGACGGTGTAAGACAAAAAAATTAAAACCTGACAGTTGAAAAAATCTTGTGACTTCCCAACACACTGGAAAGCTCCAAAGTCTTAACTAACCAAGAATCTGATTCATGATTTTAAAGGTCTTGAGCTCATGGCCAAACTCCCAGAATCTCCCCTGTGTACTCCACTTTTAGGTCCATCAGGATGAGGAAGATCCCTGGAGTTCCAGCTCACAGATTTAAAATGGCTGGAGCTACTGCAGGGAAAGAAAACGGGGGGGAAACTCTGCTCTGTATTTATGCACCAACATCAGGTGGGGAGAGGTTGTGAATAACTAGCACAGGATGCAACAGAATTATCTAAGAATTAAGGCCTATTTTATGTTAGAAGAAGAACCCAGTGCTCCTGGTAATCAATACAGGAGCCTTTTTAAAAGTCAGACCTTGAAGCTGCTGGACACAGATAAGGCTCTCTGTGGCCTTGTCTATGCAGCACCCCAGCTCCCCCAGCACTGCCTGTGCTTCCTAAGGTCATCCATAAATCCCCAGCACTTCTGGCCACACCACACACACCAGGAAGGCTCAGGGCAGGCTGCTGAACTGCCAAGATAAATCCTGCTCCTGCAGCCAATCCACCTCTATCAATCTTCTCAAAAGCAGCAATCAAAACACTGATTTGCAGGCTCTCACTTACTTGTTTCTCCTTCTTTAGGACCAGTGCCAAAGCCAAGACTTATGTGCAGCTCCTGGCGCCTCTAACCACAGTCTGCACCAAATCACCACCAAACAAAGCCTGACATTTCAATCCTGCAGGTTCCCAAAGCACTGGGGGCCACAGGACTGGCCACTGCAGCCAGGGATGGAGGGATGGAGGGATGGAGGGATGGATGGATGGATGGAGGGAGAGAAGGGAGGGAGGGATGACTCCACTGCCCAGCTTTCCAGCACAGCCAAACTGGCAAATCCTCCCATCTGTTAAAGGCTTGGATCCACTCCAGGTAATAACAATAAAACACTGCCTTCCCTTGCTCCAGCCTCACCCATGGCCCATTTCCAGAGCCCTTCTACTCCTCACTCCATCTGTCCTGGGGAGGTTTGCTGCCCCTCTCTGCAATTGCCATCAGAATAAGTTCTATTTTGGGCATATGCTGCTGGTGCTGTCCAGAGGTGCCTGCAGGAAAAGCCATGCCTCTCAGAATTTGAGGGGCTCTGGGCTCCAAAAACCAGCTTTGAATCCTCTGTCCTGTTCACAAGCCAAAGAAGACTGTCTCTTTGAGAACCTGTTCTGGTATTTTCTCCAATCCCATGAGAACTGCCGACGTGAAGATACTTCAGTTATTTTCCAGAAATACAAATCCATGGCCTAGTGGAGTACATTCTCTGCGTGTTCTAATTTGTCCTGACCTCCAGCCCCAGATTTCCCTTTATAACACACTCCTCTATTCTTAGTTTTACCTCCTGCATTGTATCCTTCCCCCTCTTCCAGCTGCACTCTCTTGATTTGGAAAAGCCTGAATCCTGTTTTTCCCTGCCTCCTTCCCAGACTGAGGATGGTTTCTTTGCATGCAATCCCACCAGATTCATCCCAACTCATCCCAACTTGCTGCAAACTCTGTTCCCACTTCTCTCTGCTGCTCCAAGCCAGTATTCTAAACACAAACTCATTTAACACCCTGCAGTGACAACCTGAGGGTGACATGGTGAGGGGGACACGCTTGGAAGGCAGGAGAGAGGTCAGGGGAGATATTCCATACCTGGAGTCCACTGCTTTGGGGCCATTCTGCTGGGAATGCAAGTGTCTGGCTGTCAGGATTTCCTTGAATTGCTGTCTCAGAGCCTCACCTGTCTGTGAAGCTGCTGTGTGATCTTTGAGGAGCCTGGCTGCCTCCAGGGGAACTCTGTCCTTGCCTCACTGCCTGAGTCCATCTCCAGGCAGGACAAGAGGCAGGAGCAGAGCAAAGGGACACTCCAAAGGCCATGGCAGCACAGCCTCTCTCCCTCCAGGAGCACAGGGATCCTCCTGCAGCCCCAGCTCTGCCCAGACACAGCCCTGGTCAGCCTCCACACAGCCCTTACCAAAACTGGATTCAAAGCAAGGCACCCTCAGCAGCCCTGAACGCTGAGGATGGACCAGAAACAAGGTAAAACCTCTTTCACAAATACCACCAAATCCAAAGGAAATACCACACTGACCTTTCAGGAGACTGCTGGGAATGACATGTCTAGGAGAAGAGAATACAGGTGACCTTACCCCTGATAAGGTACAGCTGTGTTAATTGTGTTAATTACCCAACACAGCCTCGCCCCGATGAGACACAGCTTCAGGCAATAAAGATAAATGTGATAAAGGGGACTGGGTGAGCTGGTGAAGAGGATCATGAAGGAGGAAGAACCTTGAGGAAGAGGGAACCAGAGGACCAGGAAGAAGGATCCTAGTGGGAGAGAATCACTGCTGTGAGGTTGGAACCTGCAGACACAGTCTAGCTGGGTAAAAGCCTGCGTGCAGAGCCTGCACACTAATCCCTGCAGTCACAGTCTAGCTGGGTAAAAGTCTGCATGCAGAGCCTGCACACTAATCCCTGCAGTCACAGTCTAGCTGGGTAAGAGCCTGCATTCAGAGCCTGCACACTAATCCCTGC
This sequence comes from Trochalopteron elliotii, assembly GCA_024734555.1. Classification (NCBI taxonomy): domain Eukaryota; kingdom Metazoa; phylum Chordata; class Aves; order Passeriformes; family Leiothrichidae; genus Trochalopteron; species Trochalopteron elliotii. The sequence continues at coordinate 2,062,680 of JANPWX010000544.1, forward strand.
AGTCACAGTCTAGCTGGGTAAAAGCCTGCATGCAGAGCCTGCACACTAATCCCTGCAGTCACAGTCTAGCTGGGTAAAAGCCTGCAAGCAGAGCCTGCACACTAATCCCTGCAGTCAGAGGCTGCAATGGAAACCTCCAGCAGGACCTTGCTGCAGCCAGAGTCAGTGACTGGTTGGAGTCAGGATGACTGAGCTGTAAAGAGGAATAAACCAGGACCCTTTTCATGCTGTGAGAAACAAGAAGTCTGTCTCAGCTCATTTCTACCCTCTAAAAGGAGGGCTGTTGTAACAGACATGGATGACATCTGTGAGAGTCAGGACTTCATTCTGCTGAATTACCAGATTGATGGACTTCCACCAGTCTCTCAAGCTGGGAATCTGTTTGGTGAAAGGAACTTCCAGGTGATGAGGCAGCTCTAAAGCCTGTGCTGCATCACCTCATCCCATGGATTTAAAGGAGGGGAACAGAGAGGAGCACAGCATGGCCCCAGCTCCACCACTCACACAGAATTCCTGCCCATGGAAAACTCCCTGTTAGGCGACAACAGCCTGCCCTGAGCCCTCAGCCATGCCTGGGAGATGTGGGGTGATCCTACAGAAACCCTGGGGATTCCACATTCCAACACCCCCTTCCCACCACCAAAACCACCCCAAGGTGTTCTTCAAGACACAACAAGACACAAATTAAGAGCAGAAAGCCCCAGGACAGCCCTCACTGCCCACCTGCCACACATCAGGGCACTTCACACTTCTTCCCCTGGCCACTGCAAGGAAGGAGAAACTCCAATAAACTGTGGGAGGAAGCTGAAAATAACAATCCAGAAAGCTGCAAACATCTGGAAGACCAACGCTTTGCTCTACAATTCTGCATTGATTTCTTGCCTCAAATAGATTTCTAGATGGATTGCAATTAAAATGAGTTACACAATGCTGGTAAAACATCACTCATTTCCGCTTCAGATTTTATTTTTGCATCTTTTGCTTTCTAGATCCTTTTGCATTTCAACAGCCACTCCTTGGAGCTTAACATTTTTTTCTTTCCAATCTTCTGCTGGCGAAATTGCTCTGCATCCATTTTTACCTTTTATTCCAGCAAGGATGCTGTTGGTGGTGGCTCACACAGCCCTGGAACAATTCCCTGGGCAGTGGTAAAAATCCCCACTGTGAGCCCTGAGTGCAACTGCTGAGCAAACCCACAGAAACCTCTGAGCATTTATCAGAGGCAATTCTTTTGTGAGCTGCCCTGAGCCCTCAGGATCCCCTTGTCACATGCCTCCAGGACACCAATTTCCATCTATTGTCCTGATTCCTGCTCAGAAGCCACAGGGAGGGAGGAAAACGGTGAGGAAGGCTGGGCTACAGGAAAAGAGATTTACTTTGCTGAAAACCTTGTTAAGCCAGGCCAGCTCCCCCTGAAAAGGGCAGTGCTGCCACTATCCCTGCTCCAGCCTTTTGCTGGTTATCCCTCTACTGGGATGGATGTGAAAACAAGATGATAAAACATGGGATTGCCAGCCAGCAGCAGCAATGTCAGACACCAAGCCCAGCTCTCCTGAGCACCAAGGCTGGGCTTTACAGAGTAGCTGGGACAGATTAACTAGAGACCAATGACAGAGAGCAGGTTTAGAAGGGAAAAAACCCTAAATCCTTCCCTGTGAGGGTGGGGAGGCCCTGGCACAGGGTGCCCAGAGAAGCTGTGGCTGCCCCATCCCTGGAAATGCCCCCTGGATGGGGCTTGGAGCACCTTGGGATACTGGGAGGTGTCCCTGCCCATGGCAGGGATGGAATGAGATGAGCTTTAAGGTCCCTTCCAACCCAAACTATTTCATCATTCCATGATTGCACCATTATGAGCACAGCAGTCCCTTTGCACTTAGCCAACACAACCTCAGTCTCTGGCTGCTGTGAATAATACAGAAAACTGCTGGTATTCCCAAGCCTTTGATCTTCATTTGACTTTTGAGGGTTTTCAGGCACCATTTTCATTTAAAAATAGAGGAAGTACTCAAGTATTTATACGGCACAAAGGCTTTAAAGGCTTTAAAACTTCAGAAAAGATTTTTAAGATGCCAGAATGAAGAATGTCAAGTGTTATTATCGCTTGAATTTCAACCTGAGTCGGAAAAACCCTGCAAAGGTAAAACTGTCTGCAGGAGGAACAGAGAGGCAAAAAGGGCAGCAAAACCCACTGCAGTGATGGGGAGATGTTTTCAGCTGTGGGAGACCTGTTCAAAGGAGGAGCAGAAGTCTTCCCTGACCAGCTGAGAAAACCATTACAGACATGTCCTGACAGAACAGGAGGGAACGTGCCCCAGGGAACAATCCTTCTTTTGAGGAGAGGATGGCCAAACACAGAAGCTTGAAAAGGAAAGATTTGGGAATTAAGATGTGAGCTCCTGTCACTCAGTCAGAGACAGCACGTACAGGCCATCCAGAGCATGGCTGGGCTGCCTTGGATGGCTTTTGTGCCATTCCTTTGTGCACCATGAGCCTCTCCTGGCTCTTTTTGCTGGCTTTGGGGTGAGAATTGTGGATACCCCGAGTGGTTCTGCCCCAAGGCTTACACCACAAGAGGCTGAACAGCTACTCCACAGCTTCTGGTTTTACTGAGGTATTTCTGCTTAATGCTGATTAATTTCTCAACAGCACAGAAATACCACAAAAGGCTTAGAGAAACAAAAAAAGCCTCATTTAGATGAATTAATAACAGAGAACAAGTGTATTATTGGTGAAGACTGTAACGAGGAGCAGAGCCCTTCTCTGGCTGCAAAAACAGAAGGCTGAGCTCTGACGCTGCATATGCAAAATATTTGAAGCCAAATGAATCTTTGGTGGAGCCCTGCTGACATCACTGTTGGAATCTCGGGTGGAATTCAAGATGTTGCTTTAAATTAAAGCAGGGAGCTCCTGGGTGGGAGCTCTGCTCTGCCAGGGGCCCCCGCAAAGCCCCAGAGGGTGAGAGGCATTTTTCATCCATCTGCTCCAATCCCACCTGCCTCCAGTACAGCACTTCTCATCCTCACTCGGCAAACCCTGGAACAGGAAAGGGCAATTTCCTTCTGTGCATTTTACAGAAAGAGAAACAGCGACGTAGAAAGATGAAACAGCCCCTGCAGCATCACCCTAGCTGCAAGAGGTGGGGAATGGGGGGAAGTTCCCCCAAATCTCAGCCCTTGGAGAGCCCCATCATTCCCCAACTGCTCCAAACACTGGGCAGACACAGCTCAAATCGGGCTTTTCAATAATATATGGAGAGCCCAGATGGAAGGTGGACAGAAAAACCCATCCTCTCTGTTGAGCTCATTAGAATTTCTGGTTGCAACAGAGACTTTTGTTGTTTTAAAAATACAGAAGATTTAAATTCTCTTGTGTCCAAGTACCAGAAACTCGAGAGCTAATGGGGGTGAAGACAGAGAGCTCTGGATAAACAGGTTATTCTGTCACCATCAGTTCTTGTGTCTCTCTCAATCTGCTCTGCAGTGAGTGGTGCAGACACTGTCCCAGACAGGGCACGGAGCTGCCTGCACTCCTGCTCTCAGCCAGCGTGGCAATTTACTGCCTCCTTGGGAAGGCTTTGATATTGGAAAACCACAACCGAGCTTTCTCTTTGCTTGAAAGGCACCCACGGGCTCAGGCACAGCGAAAGCGTTTGCACTGCCCTGAGAGATCAAAGAGCTCAAAACCTCTCGCTTTTATCGGGCAAATTAAAAACAAACAAGGCCTTTCCTTCCTTTCCTTTCACTCTGCTAATGCCCATTCCCCTCCTAGGCTTTCCAGGCATCCTGCAGGAATTAAAGCTGGCAGAAGAGATGGAGGAGCAGAGAGGCAGCACCATGGAGAGCTGAGAGCTCACCCACTGTGCAGGGCTCTGTGCCCACTGCTCCCATCCCTGCCCGTGCCAACACTCACATGAATGTGCCCAGGATGGAGGATTCAAACCCCTGACATTCCTGCTCTCTGACTTCCTGGGATTTTTGTTTGTACTCCTCTGCGTGTCCATAATTCCTGCTGCTCCCTCCTCTCTGCCCAGCCAGCACGGAGCAAACTGTGCATCCCCTCTCATCCCTGATGCTCCAGCACAGATCCCCCGAGTGCCAACAGGACCAGACAAGTGCTCCTCCAGCTGCAGGAGCCTTCAAATGGTGATGAAGCCCTTCTGAATCCTGTGTGGGCAGGGCAGGCACGGCAAGGGAGAGGGGGAGAGCCGAGGAGCAGCAGCCCGGGGCTAAAAGTGGATGTTGACTTCACTCTCCCATTTGGGAGTAGGTGGAGGAGGTGGGTGGCCGTGAGCAGAGGGGAGGCGGAGGGGGCAGCAGCTATTTCCAGCTGCACTCATGTGCCATTTCTCTCAGTGCTGAGATTTGAGAGAAAACAGCAGGAGGTGGGGAGTGGGGGGAACCAAAAAAGAAAATCACAGACTCTGTGCAGGAGAACATGTTAAGGAACAAGAGAAAAGTAGTTACCGACAGCACGGCCCCGAGATTCCACCAGTACTGGGGGGTTTAAAAATACAACAAAACCCAGGGCTGCTGGGACTGCTTCCCTGCATTGGACACAAGAGGATATGATGGAAATGAGGACACTGACCAAGGGGCTCAAGCCAATGTGTGGCCCCAAAATGACAGTAAAAGCTGCTGCTTGCAGAAAGCCTCCCTCCTAATAAACTGTAAGGTTTTCTTGGCTCCCAGAGATTATGTAATATGTTCTTGCCTGCTGCTGCTGCTGCTGCTGACTCATATTTTCCAAAATATATCTGGGAAGGAAAACATATGCACATGTGTTTTAATCCATAGGTTTCCCTGCCCGTGTCCAGAGCGATCCACAGGGAGGTGCACACATGTGTACACATGTGTGCCCTGACGTGTGTGCAGGGAGGAGGGACAGGGACAGCCTGGCAGCTGCTGGAAAACACAGATTAAACCAGCACTGCTTTCTGGGGCAAAGCACAGCAACCCCACCACAGGAGGGACCAGGGAACAGGGAAGCCTCAGGGGGAGATGGCAAAGGGAGAAGCTCCGAGCGTGCACTGCCGAAAACCTCCAGCCAAACCTGGGCTCTGGGGACCAGACAGACTCATACTGAGCTTCAAATCCAGCTGGGACAATGGGCTTTGTGGCAGCTGGGGCCACAGTGACAGTCTGCAAATGGCAGTGGGCTGAGAGGGACACCAGGGGTGGCCTCAGCACGTGGCTCAGCAGCACTCACCCCTTGCTGGGGTTGCTGGAGGCAGCAGGGCCAGTGCTCCCTGAATTCCATAAACCTACAGTCTGGCTCCTGTTAATGCTTGGGAATACACTCCCCAGACTCTGGGTGTGCACTGAAGAAGCCAGGCTTCTCCTGGCTGAAGATCTCTAATTCTAAGTCAGCCTGTTAGCCTCAAGCAAATTTGTTCCCAGCCTGCAGGTTTGGGAGGTTTAGCTCCTCTGCTCCGTGCCTGGGTGCACTTTTAATTCCTTAGGAAAGACTTTTTGACAATTCTGCAGAACCCTCAGTATCCAGGAGATAGGATCGATCTGCTGCTGGCCATTGGAACAGAGATCCATCTCCCCTGGACCAGAGGAGACTGAAAATCTATCCAGATGTCAACCCCTGATCACCAAATGACAGCAGCAGCTCTGCACCGATGACAGCCCAGTCTCCTTGCACTGCCTGCTCCTCGTGCCTGTGTGCTCAGGCAACAGCAGGGAACAATTCCCCACACAGGGACAGGTGACAGTGCTCCTGTCCCCTCTCACCTTACACACAGCTCTGGAGACACAACAGGCCCTGTCCTCCATCCCAGCATCATCCTCATTCCCATACAAGGGCAGAGTTGATATTCCCTGGCCTTACGCATCCAGCACCACAGCTAAGACAATTCTATTTTAACACCTAAAACTTCATCAGAGCCAACCGCTCTTTCTTGTTTTAGAGCAACTTTAAAATGTTTCATCTGCATTCAAAACCTGTTCTAGAGTTAGAGTTGTTACTTTTTAACTTAATTCTCCCAGAACTTCACAAAAGAGCGAACATCCAGCATGCCTAAAAGGCTTTGGAATAAACCTAAAAAACAAACATTAAAGATTGATCACGCTTTTTCAAGATTATACTAAAACTGACTGAAGCTCAACTAGATAAGGAAAGAGAGTTGCATTAAATTAATCAGCACCTTATCAAGCCAGGAAGAAAGAACTGTAGATAACAAGCCTTCCCTAAATTTGGTATCAGAACAGAAACTTCAGTGCACGACATACTGAGAGAACCTTGTCAGATTTACTGAACAAAATACAGGGGAGTGGAGCAGCAGAAATAGCAGGGGAATGTGGTCCACAGAAATGCTTTGAAAAAACCCTGTTTTCTGATAATGCCAGCAAGAGCCGATGCTTTTGTCAAATGGAATAATTTTATTTGACAAAACTTTTCCCTAGATATGGCCAGCAAATTAACCCACCCTTATTGGGGTAAAAGACAGATCCTTAGGTGTTTGCTGTGCACTCCTGTTTGTGTAGCTGAGACCAGACTGCATTTGCTCCATTACAGGGGAACAGTTCCACACACAATTCCCTCCTTTCTGCTTTCCCAGCCCTCAGAGCTCGGCCACCGATTCCTCTCCCGGCATCGCTTGGCGTGGGCTGCAGCCTCTCTCACAGCTCTGAGCTCCTGTGCAGGGGCTCAAATCCCCCAAAAGTGGCACCAGCAGCACCTTAACCCTTTGGAAACTTTGGGGCAAACATCCCCAAAGTATTGAGAGTGAACAAATCCAGCCAGCAACACACAGGGATTTTCCCAGATGCCTGGTGAGGCTGCAGGCTCTCTGTGGCATGGGGCAGGACACCCCTGAAAAGCAGACAACCGTCCTCACCATTCCAGGAGGGACAGGAGGGGAGCAGGGCAGGGGACAGAGGCCTTGGCAGGCAGTAGGACAGCCAGGACACTGCTTTCCCAAGCAGGAGCAGCGGGAAGGACGTTCCAGCCTCAGCCCCTCCGGCAAAGCGCAAAGCCCCGGGCACGCCGGGCAGTGACAGCCTCACTCCAGAAGGACACTGGAGCACACACGGCTCATCTCACCACAGTGACCAGCCTAGAAATCCACCTGGGGCTTCATCCAGGGACAAAAAGGGGAAAACAAAGAGCTGGGCTGCTTTAACCAGGGTGATGGTACTTCCTGGGACTGCTCTGCCTCCCTGGCACCCGGGACAGGGCTGCCGGCTGTCCCCAGCACCCACAGGGGTCACTGCCTGCCCTGCCCATCCCGGACACATCCTGGAGGAGGGGAAGGGAACAGCTCGTCCCCGGAGCCTGAGCCCAGCCGGGCGAGCAGGGTGGGCTCAGCGCAGCCCCGGCTCTGCCGAGGCGCAGATGCAGCTGAAAATAGCCCCACGCCGGCTGCCAGCAGCCCATACGTTGTGTTATATATGTCTCAGCTGATGCAAAGGAAGGGGCAGGCGCTGAGCCACATGGCCCTTCACATGGGCACGGCCACATTTGGCTGCTCCCGGCTCCAAAATCCCCCAAACGCATCCTCTGCCACTCTGGAGCAGCTCAGTGCACAGCAGCCGGCACCAGCCTGGCCCTCTGACACCACCCCACGGCAAGGTTTGCACAAAAATGAACAAGCCAGACCCCAAACACGGTGCCAAACACCCTCCCCCACTGACAGCCCTGCATCCTGCTCCAGATCCCAACCCCACTAACCCCCATCCCAAAATGAGCCACTCTGCAACCACCATGTGCCTCAGTTTCCCCAGCTCTGTGACAACACAAGGGGCAGCTCCCCAAAGCAGCACACTCCTGTGAAATTATATCTGTGGGGATAAACTAGAGTCAGTTGAAATCCAGACCTTATTCATTAAATCCTTGCATGCACGCACTCCCTCCATCTCCCAAAATTCTCTTTAATTCAGGTGGTGAAGCTTTCAGGATGCCCAACACAGACCCCACCAGCAAATGGGGCTTCCTGCCCTTGTCAACACCCCACCAAGGTGGTATTTCTGACAATGCCAGAGTAATTCCCAGGAAAACCAGGAATAAGGAGCAGAGGCCACCTGGCCCTTTAGTGGTTAGAGCCAACCCAGCTGTCTGTGGGTGCTGGCAGATTAAGACTCATTTCCACTCAGGAAAGAAATTCAACCACAACTAATAAAATAAAGACAATAAATCACGGTTCCTCCAGCAGCTCTTCCTCCAGGAGCATCTATTTTTAGTGGGAAGCATCAATCACCACAGCTCCTGCTGTCTACAGGCAACACCCAGGTAGGCAGAGCTGGGCCAACATGGGCACACACATCCCCCACCTGCACTGCCACTGTCCTCCAGGCAGAAAGGGGACACACAGGAGAAGATCAGGCATGGCTACACCTCAGTACTGTGTGATATTCCTCTATCCCAGACGGAAAAGAGAAGCCACAAGGCAACAAAAGAACAAAGGAACGTGCCCAAGGCCGTACAGTAAATCAATGGCAAAGCCAGGACCCAGCAGAACTATCCTCTGCCAGCCCTGGAACCCCTGCACAAGCACCCTCTTCAAACAGGACAATCCTTACACAATTATTAACATTTGGGAGTTTTCCTCAAGATTCCCAACTTCTCCTCACTGGAGACTGTGCAGCTCCGAGACAAATCCTTGCGTTTTACCAAAATAGCTGCCCCAACATCTCACTGGGGGAGACACACTGAGCACGACTATCACACCCAGCTGAGAAAATCCACATTGGGAATGTAAAACACAGGAGGCTCCCCGGCAGAGCTCAGCATTCCAACACGGAGCACACGGACATGCATGCAGGCAGGCACGGCACACGGAGCACCCCAGAGCTCACTGAACACACAAACCAGGCACCACAACGAAATGAAATGACAACACAGACAGGGGCTCTAGTCACAAATCGAAACCAAAGCAACCAAAAAAAAACCCAAAAAAACCAAAAACAAAAACTTACACGGATTTTTTGCAATTTTCCTTCAGACATTATACACAGCAGTTGGGCTGTGTACTGAATACCTGATCCAAAAAGAAATATAACCACATTATGCAAACAGATGGGGGCAGGAGTCAGGTGAACATGCAGCTCTTAAGGACAGTCATCTACGGGCTGAGAAAGCACCTCTGCATCCCCACAGAAGGGCTCGCATCGGGCAGGTCTTCACTCCCTACACGGCAAAAGCCGGGGCTGTGCTGCTGCCATCCCGGGGGAAAAGCCAAATGGCAGGACAGGGCAGAGCCACCGCGTCACAGACCTCGGAGCTGTCCCATCCCCTCCAACTTGTCATGTGAGGTTTTAAACAGAGGTGGGAAATAGCCAGGGTGGGGGAGGAAGCCTTTAGAAACCCGAAAGGAAAGCATTTTATCTGCCTTAAAGAAAGAGCATTAAAAGCGCCGTGCCGGCAGGACAAGCCGGGATCATCCCGACGCTTAAGCCCTCTGGGAAGCACCGGGAGAGGGGCACATCCCCCTTTCCCCACGCCGAGGAGGGTGCCTGAATCTTTAAGACGGCGGATTGCTGCTCGGGAGGAATGGACTTTTTATGGACTGTGGGAAACAGGGTTGCTATGATACAGGCAGAGGCATTTTCATGAATCCTGTGGCAAATAACATTGAATCCTGCTTAAGCAGACAACAGCAAGGCAGGTCTCCCATCACCCAGCCTCAGCAAACACACAGCAGATTATATGCATCACAAATACGCTTTTTGCAGACAAATACAGATCTTTTAGTTTGGGGGCGTATTTTCCAGAGGGTCAACACTTTGATTCCTTTAAAGGAATCCTCCCTCTGCCTCATCCTGGGTTTGAGCATCCCCACAAAGGTGAAGAAACCCAGCAGAGCCACGGGGCCAAAGCACCCCCAGAGACCCGAGCGTGACCCAGATGGTCCCACAGAGCTCCAGGACATGGAAAGCTCCAATCCCAGGGATATTTCACACCCAGAATGCTGCAGGCACAGCCACTTAGGGGCACAGGGATCAGCGGGGACTGGCAGCACTGTCACCCCAGAGAGGTCCCAGTGCTCCTCATGGGCTGAGCTGCTGTACCCAGCTCAGATGGACAGAGGGGCTCCTGCACGCCTGGAAATGCCAAACTGCAGCTGCCAAACTACAAAACTGGGGCTGGGGCACGGGCTGGAGAGAGAGGAACACTGAGGCCTGGGGTGGGGAACAGAGAGCAAGCTAAACAAGCAGCAAGCCCAGCCCTCGCTCACTCTTTTACCTCTCATTTCCTCTCCCTCCCCAAAAAATTCCAACAGGAAGACTGAGATAACGAGAACGGTGCTGCTACAATAACAAAGTTTGCTGCTGCCAACTTTCCTACTGCCCTGCATTAACTTTCCCTCTTTAATTCCACCAGCCTTCAGGAAGATAAAAGGCAAAAACTCGTAATAAAATCACATGAATTCTCCCAAGCACATTCCATGACAGGAAAATCTCAGCTCCCAGCGCTCCCTCCCAGCAGCTGAGCGTGCACAACCCCTCATCCTCCCCATGCAGCCCCAGCACAGCCCAGCCCAGGGATGGAACCAGAGGGGCACTGCAGAACGAGCTTTGGGGCATGGCAGGAACATCCACCACCAAGCAAGCACAATTCCCAAATATCTCCCCAGGAGCACAAGCTCTCGGATCAACGAACGCACCCAGGAAACAGCGGTAGGTACTGGGCAGTCCTCGTAGAAATCATACTGAAAGGTAAACCTTAGTGTCAGAGAGCCCTGAGAAAATAAACATCCAGGCACAGCCACAGCCCACTGTAACTCGCTGGCCAGTTTTGGGGTTGGGTTTTGGCTCCTTTTTCCATCCTTTCTCCTCCAAATCCCTTTGTTGCTCAAGGTTGTTCCCCTGAAAGGATGATTTTGGCTGCTATCTGATTGATTCCCTCTCCATGGTGATCTCAGCTCATTTATTACCTTTCCAGGAGATTCTGCAACCTATAAAACTAATGACACAGGATGGCCAACAGGCAAATAGAGCAAATTTGAGCTGTTTAACAGCCCAAACCATCCTCAGCATCAATTTTATTCACTTGGGTTTTTTTAGAGAAGAAGATTGACTCAGTCTCCTGTGAAGTGAAGCAGGTAGCTCTTGCAGACAGCTACAAGTGAAGAGGGGGAACGGAGCCAGCAGGCACTGGAGCAACTTCCTGGGCTTGGATCCCCAGCTCCTGGCTTTCCTCCCTACTAAAACAGGCTACTGCCCCATAACGCTTTTGGGGATGATTGTTCCCACCCTGGGATTCAGAAATATTTTTTTTTCTCTTTTATTCTGAGGTAAAAGCACTTTGAAAGTGCCAAATTTGCCAGATTTAACTCCGTTTCCAATTGTGCCATCATCGAAAAGCCATCGGTGCCCGAACCCTGCTCGGCATTTAACTCCCAGCACACAAACCCTCAGTGGGAAATAACTCCATGTCTCCATCTGTAACCTCCAGCTTTGCCTTTATCCATCAGTTACATGCTCATTTTTTTTTCAGAGAGCATCAAATAAATAATACACAGCTGAAATTAGCATGAACTAATTAAATTATCAAGGCAATAAAATTCCAGTGACCATCAGCAAAAATAAAAACGTTTTCAAACTGGTATTTTTGTTTGTTTTAAGCAATTCTGATTTTCTGGAGGGAGAAATAATGTATTTTAAAAAATCCCTAAGACCTCTAAAAGAAGCACAGAACAGAGACATATTTTCCAGAGGAAAAGGCATTACTCTTTCCAGACATTCCCTTCGTATTCTCTCCAAACTTCTCGTGCTGCCACTGGAGCCCCCAGCCAGCCCTGCTTCCAAGCTGTAAACATTGCAATTTCGGGCTAGAAGCACCTCTAACTGCTGGACACCTTTCCAGCAAGCCCATAATACACAACTTAGCACTTCATTTCCCAGAAAATCAATGTAAATAAAGTCATGCGAAGCAACCCATCTTAAAAGCTCGTTACCCTTGAGGTGGGCAAAGATTTTTCTTAGATACATTCCCCAAAATTTGATATAAACACACACACATGAAAGAAAGAAAGCCAAAATCAGATTTCTAGAAAATCAAAGCAAACCCCAACCCCTCCGTATCTGTTGCTTTAGCAAAGAAAAACAAAGCTTAAATTGCCCTTTTCCCCTTTGATCTTTCATTCCCAATTTGCAGAGACAGAAACCACGTACAACCAGAATAAAAACCCAGCAGGTTATGTTTCAGTCTCTCTCACATCTCTAAGAAAAGGAGCTGGGTTACATCACTGTGAACATAGAATTTAGAGGCTTTGGGGCTAAATCTTGAGAAATCAAATCAGATCATCAAGGCAACACAGATAAATGCACTAAGTAGAATTTCTCTCTCTTTTTTTTTTTTTTTTTTTTTGTGGCTGAATGTTATTTTAGCAAAGATTTAATCCTGTAATAGGATTTCTCAAGCATCCCCCCCCCTTAAAAATGCCCATAGCTCGATTCCATTGCACACACCAGCACCTCTCACCTGGCACCTACATGGTTACTCTCACAGACATTGCACATTAACTGCTTGCTAGAAATCGCACACAAAATGACTTATTATTAACTTGAGCCTCTATTTCAAAGAAAAGCAAAACAACACAGCCAGTGCTCACCACAGACAGATCATTTTCACTCTGCTGCTGCCTAAAGAAGCACAGCTCTATCTCGCCAGCACAGAACCACAGAGGATTGGATCGCTGTTATTATTTATCACATTTAAAACCCCAGCAAAAGCAGCTACACTTACAGGCATACTTAAAAAGACAAGACATGACAAAAGATTTAGGGAGAGATAATAATACCAACGTCATACATATCACAGCGAGGCCATGTTGAAGCTCAACGCGTTTCCCCCCTCAGTAAGAAATCTCTCTCTCTCTTTCTCTCTCTCTCTCGCCTTTCTCTCTCTCTCTCTCCCGCTCGTGCTCTCTTGTTGAATTGCTAGTGGTAGTAGTAGCCCCCAACAGCTCAGGAGAAAAAATCCATTTAACGAGTGCCCAGGAAGAACATGAGTATGACATTCACAAGCAATAGCACCACAATCACTGCAAAAACGACCACCGTTTGAACATCCAAGGTCATGGTGCAATGCAGAACACTGTAGTGTTCGAGGTGTGGGGCTGGCAGATTTGGAGAAGTCAACCTCTGCTCTGTAAGACTGTCCATACATCCACCATGCTAGAATAGAGGAGAAAACTGTTCCTGGTTTTGGGTTGGTTCGTAATGCTTTGTGCTCTGCCTTTAGTTTCTCCCCTATCTGCTGTCTCTAGCTCATTCTGAGCCCGCTAAGTGAAGCATCATCACAACCAGTGAGCACTCGGGATGCAAAATCCTTCCTTTAGGAAAAGAGCGAGCGCTGTCTGCAAGCTTCTCTCTCTGTCTCGTCCCCCCTCTCTCTCCGGGTCTCTCTCTCGCTGGCTGGCTCGCTTTTTAATTCGTCAAGCCAGTGCAGATACGGAGCCCGTGTGAGTGTGACAGCTCTGCAAGCTGCTGCGGCTGCATCCCTCGGAGCGAGGCGGACCCTGGCGCATACTAATCAGCTCCAGTGACCAGGCAGCGACGGCATCCTGGCTGTCACTCAAACGCAGAAGGAAGCGCTGGCTCCATAAATACGCGAGGCTTCCGCCCGCCGTGACAGCGAGCGCCACGCAGCCGCGGCTCAGCCCCGCGCTCCCGAGGCGGCTCGGATGCTCCGGCCAGGCGGCTCCGAGGCGGTTCCGAGGCGGCTCCGAGGCGGTTCCGAGGCGGCTCCCAGCGCTCCGAGCCGCGCACATGCCGCTCCGCACCGCCCCGGGATGCGGCTGCCCTGGGAAACGCGAGCCCCGAGAGCCGGTGATGCTGGCAGCCCGCTCGGAGCAGGGAGGGGAGAGGGAGCAGAGCGGCCAAAATAACAAAAAGGCGACTCATGGTAACCTGGGAATTCGCTGTGAGGCTGAAATGTGGGACTTGGGCAGGGGGAATCACGTTTAGCTCTGTACAATCGTCCTCACATCATGAATCCTTGAACCTCTCCTCAGCACTGTGCTGGCTGTCTCCATATGAGAGTTAAACTGAATTCTCACTCTACAGACAGATCTATAAAAGGGGGGGAGGACAGATGGAGGATCTTTATTCCTTCCACAGCAGCCAGAAATGCTCATTCCGACATTAAAATCACACACACACACTCAGACTTTATGGTCCAGGTGCCAGGTGCTATCCCAAACCCCAGTCTTAGTTCCCAAAACCAGCAGGTACCTCAGAGAGGCATCACAATGCACACACACCAGATACACTCAGCTGGAAAAAGCAAACGATTTTCCAGACAAAGACAAATATAGAAATGCTGCCAATGCATATGCATAATGCACTAAAATGTGCATCCGGGGGCTGAGCACGGCACCTTCCAGGAAAGCTGCGCCTCCGAACATTCCCACACAGACACGAGGCCAACAGGCACCACACAAGCACCTCGTTTGTTCTCCTGCAGCAAACAGGGAGAGCTGGGCAGGAATTTCACGTCTAAACCTGGCCAGCTCCATGGTTTAACCTCAGCCCCACCACCGAGGGGCAGCCTGTCCTGCAGGGTCCTTCCAGGGCGCCAGCCTTTGGGGAAGGGGCAGTGATGCTCCTCACACCAACACTAAACCCAACTCTTTAATGCAAGGCTTGGTTTCATTTTCTTTCTTTGCCAGAGGGCTCCCTCAAAAACAGCAGGGTCCTGTATCCACTCCAAACACCATCAAAGGAGAGGCCATGTCAGGGTCTTCAAAAGGTCTTCTTCGATGGCCTCCACTCAGACCCACTGGTTTCTGCCAGACCAACACTCAGCCAGCACCATCCTGCTCATTTCTGACCAGCTCTGGAGCACTGCGGGCTGTGGTGTGTTTGGAGATGCACAGGGTGGGTTGTGTCGAGCAGCAGTAGAAACAACAACAGTTTGGGTTCCTTAGGTGGTTTATTTTGGGTGATAAGTGCCAGCCAGAGGCTCTCTCGAGCATCTGAGGCCCTCTCCAGCATCTGAGGCCCCTGCTCTGTCCAGGCAGAGAGATTCTCATTCAGGAGGACAGTGAAAAGCCCTTTCCCACCTGTACAAACACAGGAAGCTGCTTTAAAGCTGCCCCAGGCTGCACCATGAGCACATATGCCAGGCTGTATCCAGGTGATGGATCTGCCTCATGTCCAGCTTCCAAACCTGCATTTTCTATCAAGAATCCATTTTTAGGATAGCCAGTCTGTCTGATGTAATTTTAGACTAATCAGAATAGCAAACATAGAATGGCTCGGGTTGGAGGGGACCTTGGAGATCGTTTAGCTCCAACACGTAATAGATGCGGAATATTTATTATTATTGCTACCATCTTTTCCCAAAACAACACAGGCAATTTTCCAAAACATAAACCTGAACTTACAAAAACAGCCAGGAAATTCCAGTTTCAGTCTCAGAAGCAGCAACGACTTCCCCAAAACGTACAACCAGCCTGAATTTAGAGGGATTTTATGGCCAGTTTATCCTTTCCTCTAAACTGCAGTGAGCACAGAGGGAGCCCAGGTGTGGAGCCCAGAGGAAATGTCAGAAGAAGCCCAGTGGGGATGTTCTGCTGGTTCACACCCCCCCAGGACCTGGGGACCCTCGGCAGGCACAGCCCATCCCCGGCTCTGTCTCCTGGAGGTGCCAACCAGATTTCAAGGCAAAACCCCTGAGCCTTTGCAGGGAGCCAGGGGAAGGGAAAGCGGGTCAGGGGGAGCAGCAGAGGCTGGGAAACCTCCAGAACAAAGGTGCACAGTTCACACATGCTCACTGAGCGCTTCCGGAGGGTGGCACTGCCAGCACCGAGCCCGCCAGCGCTGGGGCCGGCATTCTGCCGGAGCCGAGCCACTCACAGCACGGGGGAGGGCACGGATCATCCATCAACACAGCCACACAGACAGCCCCTCCTGAGCTGCCGGCCCCAAAACCCCGCCACGGCACCCACGGGGACCCCACTGCTGTGCTGTCTGCCATGGGGAGTCTGCAGGATGCTGCACCCCCGGCAGGCTCAGCCGCAGCATCCCCTTCCCCAGGTCAAACAGCCCCTAAAAGATCAGGCAGGAAAGCCCTGGGTGCCTCACCCAGGGAGAGGTTTGGGGCTCCAGAGGAGGCTCTGTGTGTGTGTAACAGCAGCACAAATAGATTTAGTGCAGAGAAGCTTCTATTTAAATTATATTCGCAGTATTCCCGACAGTATTTGCTGCTTTATATAATTTCCCATGCCTTCTGCGTGCACTAAATGTTAATTTTACTATGAAAATGGATGGTACCTTCTCTCTTAGAAGCCTTCCTGATAAAGCACACCTACACAGCAGGGGTTTATATAAAACCACGGTGAAGTTAAACTTCATGGAATTCTTCCTGGGAAGTTTGGTCTAACATTCTGTACAGAGCAAAACGAGGAACGGGAATATTTGTACCAGTTACATAAAACACCACGTCCCTCCCTGCACAGAACACGCAGAACTACAGGAGCTTTGGGGAGCACAGTTTGTGGTGCAGGATCAGCGAGGGCTTGTGCTGGACGAAAAGGAGATTGGAATTTCAGCACCCCTCCGGACGGACAGCAGTCAGGGAAGGAGCCAGGGCTCACATCACATCCATCCAGCTTTGTATCTGCATCCATCTGATGGACACATGGACGGGATAGCGAATCCTGGACACCCAAATAACACCCAAATAACAAACAGAGGGGCCCTACACTGACATTAATTACAGGACAGGAATTCTGGAGCAAGCCAAGGAAACGGATGATGCCAAATCCTCCCGTGCAGAACACACCGGGCTCAGCCCTGTGACCACGTCTCCCTCCAATGGATGTCTCCAGTAATTAGCACATCCCACTCCTTGCAGCTCAACAAACACAGCTCGCACTCAGCAGCCAGGATTTGGGATTGGGATGTGTACAGCTCCTGGATTCCCCCGGCAAGGACAGGGCCCTGGTCCCCACATGAGGTGCCAGGACAGCCCAGGGGTGTGTGGCTGTGCACGGTGTAAGCTCCAATGCCCTGTTCTGCTGTCAATCCCTGTGCAGAGTGACAACCTCCACTCTTGGAGAGGCAGAGGCATCTCTGTTTTCTTATTAATTGGGAAAATGAGCCATTAAACCCTTAACCTTAATGAACCGGAGAATTCCAGCCATGCTGCTGTAGGAAGTGGTGTGGCAGAGCTCTGGGATGGGACAGGACGAGCCCAAATCCCAAACCCAAAGCCCAAACCCTCTGGCCAAAGGAGGTAAGTCTCAGTGAAACGGGGGAAATTTCACACTAAACAGTGTGATTCGTGTTGTGAGCAGGAATAAAATTAGTCTGGATGGATGAAATCCATGGCCAAGAGGAAAACACTGCTGGTGACTGTCAGGTCCAAACTGCTTCGGCTCCTCTGTAACCCCTTGGAGCACCCAGCCCAGACCTTCATGGCACCATGAGGGAAATTTAAACTTTCCAGCTGAATTAATTCTGCCCCAAGAAGGAACAGCCAGCCATGGTACCCAGGGATGTGTGGGCACCTGCTCCTCCAGGCCCTGTCTCCCTCACTGGGCACTCACAAACGCTGCTGTGACGTTGGGGCACCATGTGGGGGGTGACTCAGACTCCATTAGAGATTATAAGAAAACCATTAAATTTTTTTTCTTCTAAATCTAGGCAGGAATTAAGCTCAGGGTTTCAGAGATTAAAGGCCAGTGAGATTATGATTTGCTGTTTCCAAAAAGGAGGATTTCCTTAAGCTGGGAGTTGCCTCTTTTTCCTTTCTCTCCATGGAATGCCTGACAGAGCCCTGGGCCAGATGGGAGGCACCAGCCTGTGAGCTGCAGAGCTGCTGCAAAGGGCAGATTTTTCCTCAAGGATCTCCATAATCTTGTATGTTTATGGAATGCCTTCATGGGAAGCTTTAAAAAATCCCCAAACACCTAAAATTCCTTACCCAGACTGCAAAATGGAGGAATACTTGTAAAGACTTGGACTTGGGCCTGATTTTGGCTGTGAAAAATTAACTTTGCAGTCACCCACAGTTCCTTGCCTGTCCACTCCATCCCTCAAATGGAAAGCTCCTCACTGTCCACATGAACTTGGGACTTTCTTCCAGTAACTGCCTCTTTCTAAAAGATTGCAAGTTGAGAGCCAGCAATGCAGTGAAGTGGGAGAGAGCAGGGAAGGACCACAGGAACAAGATGCCCTTGGGGGAAGGCTGGGAGTGCTGGAAAGAGAAGAAATCAAGTTTCTAAGCCCACTTCTGCAATGTTTAGAGCACACAGGGCACTGCTGGAGGTTGAATTCAGCTGCACCTGCATGACCACCTGGCCAAGAGCTGCACAAAGCTCAGAGGCCATGGGGAAGGACCTGAGCATCACTGGGTCACTGCTCCAAGCATTCCCTGAGAAAAACCCACCAGAATTTCACCAAAAGATGGGCCACTGAGCTACAACAGACATGTCCTGATGGAATCAGTGTCACAGGCCCTGTGACACTCCACAGACCATGCTGAAATGGCACAGAGAGCCTGTCTGGGGGCACTGAGTCCATTCTGCTCCTCTGGACTGCAGTGAGAACAACAAACCCTCTATTTTTAAGTTTACTTGAACTTAAAGCATTAAGACAGACTAAAATCTCCTGCCCCTGGCAATGGTGTTGCAAGTGCTTTCTGCTCTCCTTGCATCTGCTGCACACTCCAGCCTGCACTCCAGAAGCATCTTCAGATTCCCCATGATGAAAAAGAAAATAACCCCCCTCATATCCTGCAGAAATCAGATGTGGTAACACCAATTACCCTGGTCACAAAGACTGCAGGGGCTGAGCAAGTTCTGTTTAAAAGGACCCATCCAATTCAGCTGCTCGTTTCAAATTTATGTAAGCTCCCCTTGTCTGAAAAAAAACCCCAGCCCCTGGCCTAAAGGAACACAGAGACCTTTACTCCTTAATTTTATTTCTCAGCTTTTGGACTCACCGTTGAGCCTGGGAAAAGATAAAGAAAGCAAAGCCTAAACTGCAGAACAATCCAAGCCAAGTCCCTTGCTTGGGGGAAGAGAAGTGCTCCCTCCAGGCACTCTGACATTAAATTGCAGAATCTTTACATCAGCACATATCTAGGCAAAGTGGTGTGTGAAAAAAAAAAAATTACCTGCTAGAAACTAAAACAAAACCCTTCTGAATTCAGGGTCAGTGTCCCCAGTGGGGTCCCTGAGAAATTCAGCTGCACAGGCACAGGGAAACTGTTTGGCATGAAAATCAAAGGGTGCATTTCAGCACCTGCAAGGGAATGAGGACGGAAAGCAATCGGCCAGAGCTCCCTGCAGCCTCCTCACCTCCCCCCTGTGACACTTGGCTTCCCTGGGCTTCTCCTTGTCAAGACACTGAGAAAAGGAAAAACCATCTCATTAAGAAGCTGACCCATGGGTCTCATGTTCTTCACACAAATTAACCCAGAGAATTGGATGTGTTTCATATAAATCGTTTTCTCCCCCTCCCTCTGCCTCCCAAAAAAAGGAGAGGGAACAGCCTATTGAATCTGGCACTCTTTTAATGAAGACAACAGTGCAAGCCAACCTAATGGAGTAGGAATTCCAGATGGATAGCAGTAGGTGTATGAACAGAACACAGCGCACTCATTTTTATCAGCAATATCAGCATTAAAAAATAACTTTACAGCCTTTTTCTGATTTTTTTTCCCTTTCCCCAAGTGAGGCAGGTGAATGCCAGTAGGCTCCATTCCCTCTCCCAGCTCAGTGGGATTCCTTGCAGTGAGAGTGAGCTCAGAGTGCTGCCTTCCAGGACTGGCCAGCACTGCCCTCCTGCAGCTGGTGACAATGTGTGACAGCCAAGGGGACCCTGGTTGTGCCAGAGGGACCCTGGTTGTGCCAAGGGGACCCTGGTTGTGCTAGAGGGACCCTGGTTGTGCCAAGGGGACCCTGGTTGTGCCAAAGGGCCCTGGTGGTGCCAAGGGGACACAGGGACAACCCCCCCTGTGTGGGACACACAGGCACAGGAAGGCACCTGGTGGTGCTGTGCTGGCTGCTCCAAGCAGCACATTTTCAGTTCTGTGTTGGGGATCAGCAGCACCAAGGGGAAAATCCAATGGGATGGAGCTGAGGTTTGTTGTGCTGCTGAAGCACCAGGCCCTGCAGGACTGGTGAGTGCTTCAGGTGCTGCCTGAAACAATACCCAGAGAAAGTGCATTGCAATTCACTGCGTGCCCAGTGTTACCCTGGGTCACATCCCAGGAACTCTGCAGAGTGGCAGAATGGGGAGGAAGGGGTTGGGATCCCCTCTGAACACACTTCTGTACGAAAGCACAACTCCTTGGCTTCAGTGGGAGCCACCAGAGCTCCAGCCAAGGAACTCTTTACCTCTCATCCAGACTAAGCTGGAGATTTCACAGGCTGAGCCTGGAAAAGGCACTCCTGTTTTTCCCAGACACAGCACTCTGGCCAGTCCCTACTCATCTTTCCTCTCCCTGCCCATATTACATAATAAGCATCTGTATTTTTTTTTTTCGTAAGTCATCTTTTCATAACAATAGAAACTATTGGAGCCCGAGATAACTTGATGAATTTTTCCTATTATCTAAGAGCTTAGTCACTCAGGGAATTAGTCATGTTCAAAATAACAGCCAGGCTCAAAGAGATTCAGAGCAACCATTCCAGAGCAGAAGCAGCTAATGTCATAAATACATTAAGATGTCAGCTTGAAGCATTTCAGAGATTTTTCAAGAAGTGTTTAAAAAAAGAAAAACCCTTTGATGAGATACAAGGAAATCAGGTTCTCACAGTTAAAAACACGCTGTGGTTTGCAAAGGCTCAAACCCTGAAACCCTGAGCAGGAGGGACAGATGGACGTGGTGACCACATGGGGTGTGTGGCTTCACAGCAAGCACAGCCTGCTCAGAGCTCCACGAAATCCTGCTTCCCATGCCTATGGCACCCTCCCAGGGTTTTCCAGACATCCCTGATGCATCTCAAGAGACAGAGGAGTTATCAGTGTGTCCCTTATCCAGCAGGAACTGGGGCCAGAGCCATGGAAATGGAGCCAGGCCTCCTCCCAGCCCCTCCTGGGACTGACACAGGACAATCATCAGCATGGAGCAGGGATTTATCCAAACATTTTCATTTACCACAACATCAGCTCTTTCTTAACCTGGACATTTGGCACAGCAGCACTAGCAGGAGGCTGTCACTGAAAGGTTAAAGCAGCCCCAAAGTGGGAGAGAAATGGAAAGCTGAACAGCAACTACAGAAGAAAAATCCCACAAAGAAATGCATTTGATGGGATGGACTTTGGGGGCTTCATGGCACTGCAGCACCCACAGATTTCTCCAGTGCATTGCAGAGCTCAGGCAAGCCAAGCATCAACCTCCAGTGACAGGAGACCTGGATGAACAGGGACAAACTTCCAAACTTTCCACTGTGCTGTGGAAAAGCCCTCTGTGCTGAGGCTACAGGGCCTGGAGACTGGGCAGCACGCTCTGCAGGACAACCACAGCACTCAGGAGATTCCCTGGGACTGCTCCAGCACAGCCAGCACTCCCTGCTCCCTTTGATCTCTGCAGGAAAACTGCTCTGGGCCTCTCCAGTCCCATTTTTCCCTAATGCCTGGATACCACGAGCTCCTCTTTCCATCCTGCCCTGGCCTGGCTGCTCTCCACCAGCTGCTTATCCAAACTTTCAAAAACCAAAGTCAAACCCAAACTGCTTTTTTTCTACTTCTCTTTTCCAGACTTCACATTGAAGTTTTTAGGATTACAGAGTGCAAAGAGTACTTTGTACTTCCAATACCCTCTGATTTTTCAGACTGACAAGTGGAAAAGAATCAGTGAGGAACAATGCTGCTGACCTGCCCCACTCAGACATCTCCACTTGCAGCATTTGGCCCTTTGATTCACTGAATTCTTTTTCACCATATTTTAGGTTGTGATGATTTACAAGAGTTTACTCTTTGCTTGCGAGAGAAATGGAAAATATCAACAGCAGCTTGATTTTAAGTATTTGAACAACAGACAGTGTAAAAATATCACTATTTATGGCTGTGGAAGAAAAAACCTGGGTCTGGGTCTATTGAAGGTGATGGCTGCACTCCACCTCGACTGTCACAGGTGCAACATTAAACCCAAAAGGAGACCCTTTGTGAGGAAATACTATGGAAGATTCCCACTTGTGTTACTTGTAATACAGTCAAAGACTTGGGAAAAAACTCTGCCCTTGTCAGATAAAAAACTGTTCCAGAAGAGGCTGTATTTTGTCCTGATTTAATCCAACTCATCTAATTACCATGCTGGATCAATACCCTCTGAAGAATGCCAAACCAAATAATCATTGCACTCACACACTGCTCAGATGTGCAGATTGATTCTCATCACTACCAATGACAATTAGTTAAATTTTTCTAGGTTAGAAACAGATACTAGAGAGTTTAGCAACGTGGTACCAGTGAAGCATGGAAAACACCCCCATGGGATGCCAGCATAATTGGCAAAAGATTAATTGTTTAAAAAATGGGCAGCAGCACATGCAAAGGAGGGAAAAAAGAAGCTCCGACAGCTTAATATTCTGGAATAATAGCTTGGGTTCAGGGGTTGATTTGGAAAAAAAAAGCCACCTGCCACAAGAACAAAAGGTACTATCACTTGTAAAGCATTAGTGACATGCTTCTTAAAGATGAGTAACTCTGAAAGAGAGCAGATCTGAGTCTTGAACCCAAGCTGAGAACAACAGAAAACAGCATTTTGAATAAATCAGTGCTGTGCAGAACTTGGAGGAAATCAGACTAAAATCCAGGTTTTGACCAATGTGCTTGAGCAGAAAAAAGTCCAAGGATACTGCCAGAATAAATGTATATTGCTGGTCTTTAGCAGCACACAGAAAATAATACTGGAGTCAAAAAGACAGCTGAAAAACCATAACAGAGACTGAGTGCCCATGGAAATGGGTGCAGTGATGCTCTGGATGAAAGGCTGAGGTTGTGCACAGCACGGCAGGCTGTGTGAACAGAGCAGCCAACCTTCACTCAGGAGCAAACAGAGCTGGTTCATAGTTCCATAGTACATTTTAGCCAGCAGACTGAGGTAATAATATTCCGATTGAATTGCTGAAATGCAGCCACTCCTGGTGTGGAATAACTCACTTGTTTAGCACAGTCCACCAAATGATCAACATCGAAAGCATTAAAATTTCAACTAACTTACCAGTGGGGACAGCAAGGAAAATCTGCATTGGAGGGAATATTGCTATCCACACTGCCACTTGGCCAGGACATCTGGACCAACACATCTTGTCTTGCTAAAGAAACAGAATTTGGAGGGACCAAGTGTTGGCAGGCTTTAGGTGCTCCCAATATCCCTGTGCTCCAAGGGCAGGAGCCCCCGGACTCTCGGGCCACCCATCCCCAGGGAAACAGACTCCTCACTGCCAGGACTGCAAACATCTCTGCTGGATTCATCTTATTTATCTATCTACTTCGCTGGTTTGAAATAATTTTTTATTTTCAGATACCTGGAGATATGTGGAGTATCTCCAAATACTGCTGAGGCTGTTGAATTGCTGTATAAAATACAGAAACCACAGCTCTCTCTTTTATTTTTCCCTTGTTAGAAGGAGCAATATTGGGAAATTCCCAGATAGAACCTGCTTCAAAATCAACTAATGGAGTTTTACTTTCCCCTAAAAATATATTACAGGCTATTCACTACTACAGTAACCACTGTAATTTCTCTCAAAGAGAAACCAAACATTAGACTAATGAGAACAGAATAACACAGCCGGCAGCAAGGAAAGAATCTGGGAAGATGAGCGGGCAAAAAAGTGTCAAGTCTTGTGCTGTGTCAATTAAAAGAGCACTTTGTCCTGCACCATCCCCAGCCCCTCCCCACCGGGGCTCAGCAGCCACCTGGGAGAAAAGTAGGCTATAGTCTCATGGGGCTTCCCAGCACCACTTTTTATCCCTGACAATGGGAACCGGCACACGGCGATTGGCGACGCTCAGACACGGGCGGAGAGGGGCGAAGTGCGGGACAAGGAGGATGAGGAAGGAATCCCATCCCTCAGGATGTTCCGAGGGTGGGGAGCGGCAGCAAAGCCCCCGAGGTGCTGCTGGGTGGCAGACAAGCCTTAAACAGGACCCAAAACAAACGCGTGTTCTGCTGCAGGCTGCTGCCCACACCGCACATGGCTCTGCCAGCACGGCCGGAGCTTTTCGGGAGCACAAACCCCGTTTATGCGGGGATCGGAGAGGGGATGGAGGGCAGGAGGAGCACGGGCAGCGATCCCTCCCGAAGGCTCCCCGCCGCCAGCAGCATCTGCCGGTGCCCCCGGAGCCGGAACGCGGGGGCTGAGCCGGGTGACGCCAGCTCGGCCTGAGCCCAAGCGGTTCCGGAGCCGGGACCAGCCCGCAAGGATGGCCGAGCCCCCCGCAGCACGGGGAAGGCGGGGAAGGGCAAACCCAATACACCTGCACAGCCCAGCCGCGCACGGAGCCGGGGGGGAAATGCCACTGCAAAGGCAAGCCGGGCAAGGAGGGCGAGCTGGGCAAGGAGGAGGAGGATCTCGCTAACAACCGCATCGCTTCCCGGGGAAGTTTCTCAATGAGACGGAGGGGCCCTGCTGAGCTGGGGGAACTTCCCCGCTTCCCCCGGCACACGCAGCCCTCGGAGCCGCCTCAGCGGCAGGCACAGCGGCAGGAGCTGCTTTGGCGGTGCTCAGCCGGAGCTCCCCACGCTGGAGGAGTGTCTGCCAGGCTGCCGCAGGCGCGGGCAGGGACACCGGGCTCGGCGGCACATCGGGCTCCCCCCGCACCGCAACTCATCATCCGGCGGAGGGGCACATCTGACAGGTCCCGGCTGCCCCAGCCAGCCCTGTGCCGGCACTCCTCTCCTCCAGTGCTCTCCCACCACACACCCCACATGCCGGGGAACCGGGCAAACCCTCTACTTCTCCCCCCCGGACCCACCGGCTCGCCCTACGGATCCCCCTCCCCAGCCCTGCCGCTCCCTCCCACGCCCCGAGGCAAGCCCACCCTCCTTCCTTTCTTTTAATTTCTTCTTTTGCTCAGCAGTTTGGGAATGCAGAGTCTATAAAATGGCTACAGAGTGATCAATGCTTTCAAGGACAGGGAGTAAAGGAGGAGTCAGGAGATAGGACGGAGGTTCATTTCCCTGTCAAAGTACTGCAATAAGAGGAAAAGAGAAAGACATAGCTACCTGAACTCACCATTCCTGTTCCATCCCTTAGCCACTGCATCTTGCTTCTGATGATGTCCTTATTATCAGGGAGGGGAAGGAAAAAAAAAAAAATCCCTACTGCCTGGCGAGAGCTGGCAGGAAAAAAAAGAAGCCCCCCACCCCCACCCTAGCCTGGAGCTTTCAGTCAGCCATCCCTCAGCCCGGCAATCCCGTGCCTGTCAGGAGCACGTTATTAGCAGCCTCCTCACTACCTGGGATTGTGCTTATTTATTTCAGTCACGGACCGAGGGATTTGAGGGGAGGGGGATGTCCTTTTTTTTTCTTTTTTTTTTTTTTTCCCCAGCCGTGCTTTGAAACTCTGCAAGAGGGGAGGGGAGTGGAAGGGAGGGGTGGGAGGGGGGACCGATGCGAACTTGGGGAGGGTCCCCGCAGGCGCCCAGCGCCCCGGGCACGCCGTGCCCTCCTGCCGGTGGCCGGTCACCCTCGCCCCCAGCGCTGCAGGACGCCGGCTCTGCAGAGCCAGCACATGCTCCACGCTCAGCAAGGGGCTGGGGATTTTGCTGACGTTCAAAGGGCAGCAGGTTCTCATTCTGCCCTCCACATGAAGGATGAGTCCCCTTCCCACTGAAAGCAAAGCGCCCAGCCCAGCCCAGCGCTGCACCTGCCCGGGGTTGATCCTCCACCCTGCTCCCCACTCTGGGTG
This sequence comes from Trochalopteron elliotii, assembly GCA_024734555.1. NCBI lineage: Eukaryota > Metazoa > Chordata > Aves > Passeriformes > Leiothrichidae > Trochalopteron > Trochalopteron elliotii. The sequence goes on from JANPWX010000544.1 coordinate 2,088,502, forward strand.
CTCATCCCCTGCCTGCTCCCCTGGATTTCCCCCACTTTCTGGCCACAGCCAGGAAACGAGAGCCGCGCTGCACAGTTAAGAAAGCAAACACACTCGTTAAGCGTTGCTCATCGATCCGGCCACCCACCACGTCGAGGGAGAGGAGATCACGGTGTCTGGCGCTGGGTAGAAGAGGCGGCGGCAGCATATGGGATGTGTAGAGCCAACTGGGAACGGGGCTGAATCCCGGCGGATCCTCCAGCTGGGACACGCACATCGACATGGTTCTCCCCATGGCGGGGACAGGACACGGGGCCGGCAGGAGTTGGCCAAGGCCGCTCACGGCGCCGGTGGCGCAGCCCCTGCCGCCATCCCGGGGCTCGGTGCCCACAGGAAGGGGCAGCCCGGAGGACTGACACACCCCTGAGTACAGGAGAATGCCCCGCCAATATTCCCAAAATCCCCTCTTTGGCGGCTGAGTCTGCCAAAGGGACAGGAGAGGGCAGGTAGGAATGGTGGAGACGACGTGGGGAATGGCTGGCAGCGTGCTCTGGGCTCAGGCAGGACACTGGGGACACTGGACATGCTGCATCCACGCACAGGAGATGCTGTAAAATCTGCCGAGAAGCTCCAATCTCCTCAGTTACAGCTGCAGAGGATTTAGGGTTGTGTTTGCATAGGTTTTTTCTCCATGCCTCAAGGGCAGAAGGGCATTTGGATCTCCCGCTCCTGGCCTCCGGAGGAGTCAACATTTTTCCTGCAGCTGGAGATTTTGAGTCAGGGAACAACACGCAGCTCCTCGTGACTGCCACTTTCTGCTGGTCCTGGGCCATTCAGCAGCATCAGAGCTTAGGTGTCTTCACTTATTTATTGAAATGGGACAGAGCAGAAGTGCAGGCAGAACTGAAGGGATGCTGCCCAGCATCTCTGCATTGCTGGGGCCTCACACAGCCTGCTCCAGTTCCATCAAGCCATATCCCATCACCTTCTGTACAGGCACTGACAGCCATCATTATTCCCAGAGATGGCTGACAAAAGAAGGAATCAGGAGGCAAATGCTTATAGCTGTCCAAACTTTGGAATTCTGCCTAAGTTTCAAGTAACAGAAACACCAGGTAAGTTATTTACATCCACAGGAGGGCTCTAGTTGGAAAATCCCACCTCTGACAGCCATTCTGGAATGTGTTGTCAATCAGGGTCCTCTAGGGGAGAGCCCCATCTCCTGCAGCAGGTGATGGCCACGGCTTTGTACAGCTCTGGAATTCAGATGTCACAGGTACCTCACCTGTTTGGGTTGTCAGACAGAGCCAGCACAACCTCACCAACTGAATCAAAAGCTGCAGGGGCTGGAACAGCAGAACTGACAGACAGACAGACATCCTGAATGAACGTTGCTTCAGAAACTGGGACTAAAACCAGAGCAATGATCAAGTTATCTCTAACTGAAGAGTAAATATTTTTTTCCACCAGGAAATATTAAATGAGGTCTGCACTGTTGTGAGCACACACACAGAGAATACAACAATGACCCTCTTAAGCACAAGATCAGCTTTACACCATGCACTGCATCATCCCAGTAACTCCACTCACTTTGGTCAAAGTTGCACCCTGGCAGTGCAGATGGAGGGGGATTTGTCTGGCACATCTCACCCTGTTGCTCTAACTGGGAACATGAAACTGGAGGAGGAGGAGGAGGATTTCTGTGGAGGACTGTTACACACGAGCACAATGATCCCAGTTTCTCTCCTCCTGCCAGCTGTTGATCAGGCCTGTCAATAAGGCTCACATTCCACTGTTTCACTTCCTATGCCTTGTTTACACTAAGCTGATTTGTGAAGCAAACCAAGAGTTGCCAGGTTAATTCTTGCTCCCTGCAAAGGTGCTGAAAGGCAAGAAAGCCCAAGATCAGCCAAATCTCTGAATGGGCAGCAGGCTGCACACAAATCCCATCCTGCCCAGAGCAGTGGGGCAGCCCTTCTCCCTGGCAGAAGGGAGAACCCAGCTGCATTTCCCTGCCAAGAAAATGCACCTCTGCTGCCTCATTGTCAATGCAAAGCGCTCTGCAGGCAGCCAGCGGGCAGGGGACCAAGCCCAGAGTCCCTGCCAGAGCAGGGGGAGCAGGGAAAAGCCACCTGTGAGCTTCTCCTGGGTCCTCTGCAGGGCCAGGAGCTGTGATGATTCTTGTGGGCTCCTTCCAGCTCAGGATATTCAGGGATTCTCACATTCTCCACTTCCCCACACTAGAGGAAAGCATCTTCCAGGGAAGGGCAGCGCGTGCTGGCTCCTGTGCCAGGGGCTGAGGGCACAGGGGGCTCAGTGCCCACCCAGCACACCCCAGACATGGAATATTCCCAAGCACAGCCCTGAGCTGGGTGTGACTCACAGAGCACTGTGGAATTGTGCCACGGGCACTGCTCTGGCAGGAAAACCCACATTGCCCACAGGGAAACAGAGGCAGCTTTCAGTGTGTGCTGGTTGGGCACAGAGCTTGCACTGCAGGCTCCTGCCCTGGGATTTAGCTTGAAAAAAAATGGGATTTCTACCACCTGAGCACGTCCCACTGGGGAGGGGGGGATGAGGCTTTCCTCAGGTGGTTTGTCTGGGGGATCACTCCAGAGGAAATCCCCAGGGAGAACTCATGGATTGCTCAACAATAACACATATATCTGACCTGTCACAGCCTCCAAAAATTTCTCTCTCTCTCCTGCATAAGAACCAAAATCAGCTGGTATGCATCACCCTCAGACAGCCCAGTCCAGTCTGGAGTCTCCTTGTGACTGCCAATGATATCAGTAATTGGCAAGACCCTCCCAGGGGAGCAGAGAAGTGAAGGCAGGGAAGGAAAGGCCAGTGTTTACCTCTGCAATAGCAGTGACTGCCTGAATTGTCAGATTAATGCCACTTTTCCTTGTGTAACTTCTTTTCTCCTGATTCCCTGCAGCTGGAGAGGCACTCAAAAGCCAAGCAACTGGCTATGAGCTGAAGGACACTCAGTATCACATCACAGTGAAACAGCAAAAATAACCTCCATTCTTGTGCCTCATCCAACACATCTGGAGTCATGGAAATAACACACAGGAGACTTTACCAACATTCCCACTGCAATCCAATTCCCAATCCAATCCTCCCAGAACTCACCCTGCTCTCCCACCATTATTTACAGTATTGCAGGGCAGCTTTTGGGAGCAGAACCCTCATTTTAGACACCCAGAACACAGTGCTGGGCTCCCAAACATGAAGGTTCATTTTCTGGCAGTCTGTGAGAGCAGCATTGCAGGATTTCACCTGCCTCTCCTGTCTTTTCTTCCTGCTATTGATTTACCACATCACCACAGAAATCTCCTTTAGACCTTCAAGGCCTCCCTTCCTTAATCCCACTGGAAGAGTTTTGTTGTAAACCACTCTCTGGATGTGGGAACCTTTCCCAAAATGCTTCCCCCCCCACCCTGCTGCTGTTTTCATGAGAGCATTTCCCTTCTTTTCACCCACTGTCCTTCCCTCCCCAGCTACAATGCTGCATTGGACAACATCCCCCAGCCAACACCTCCCCATGGAAATTTCAGCCTGGAATTTCCTCACTGAGGCAGGAGAGGCTGGCAGTGCCCTTTGGAGAGCTCTGTCACACGCTGGTATTTCACTGCTGCACAAGGCAGATGTTCTTCATTCCATATCAGAGAGCACAAATATGTTCCTGCAGTCATTGTCTCTACTGAACTGCAAAGAACAGGCACCAAATCCTACAGGTTAATTAATGAGAAAGGAGGGGAATTTGTCTAACCTCTACTAGGAATTCTCCAGCCTGGCTTTATAAACCAATCAGCCACGCTACACAGCTATGAAACACGTACCTTCCTGCAAGGAAAAAAGCCCAAACCCCATGGAATAGTCTCCTAATGGCCCAGTGCCTTTCTGATTAGCACAGCAATAACAAAGTGCTTCGGGCTCTTGCAAAGTATTATTATTATTTATGGTACATTACAAGGGAGTTTGTTTGTTCTTTAATAGGAGATGACATATTCAGAGGCCCAGATACGAGTGTCCTCCTGAACTAACTCTGACACAAAGATAGTTTCAGTCATAAATTATAGAATCATAGAACCATAGGACTGGAACAAGTGCCTGAAATGCTTCGCTCTGATGGATGTGGTTGGGATCTGGCTGTTTACCACAGCAAGGGAGAGAGATCATTACCTGAGACCCAGGGGCTTCCCCTCACCTCCCAAGGTGACAAGGTGGTCACTGGGGCAGCCCACACCTGTCTCCTCCCTGCTCCAAACCCCTTCTCCAGTCTGGATCAGTTGTATGCACACTCTATTGCTGGTAAAACTCGAGTTATTTCTAATTTAATTATGTGCATTGGGCATTATTAATTAATTGCAGTATTTATATTTAGCAGCCACAGTGCAAACAGCCCCCATCTGGCTCCAGGCAGAGGTGTGTGGCACACACAGCCTGCTCCATGGGAAAGGAGGGAGGGCATGGATTGGGCATGGATTGGGCATGGATTGGGCATGGATTGGGCATGGATTGGACATGGACTGGGCATGGATTGGGCATGGATTGGGCATGGACTGGGCATGGATTGGACATGGACTGGGCATGGATTGGACATGGATTGGATATGGACTGGGCATGGACTGGGCATGGATTGGGCATGGATTGGGCATGGATTGGACATGGATTGGGCATGGACTGGGCATGGACTGGGCATGGATTGGGCATGGATTGGACATGGATTGGACATGGATTGGACATGGATTGGGCATGGATTGGACATGGATTGGACATGGATTGGACATGGATTGGACATGGACTGGGCATGGATTGGGCATGGATTGGGCATGGATTGGACATGGATTGGACATGGACTGGGCATGGATTGGGCATGGATTGGGCATGGATTGGGCATGGCCACGCTCCCACAGACTCCTCTCAAAAGGGGCTTTTTGTGGGATTTGACCAAAAAAATGCCAGCTTCAGTTTTGGAGAGGATCAAAACAAACTGGAATTTTTATGAAAGCCCTAGTGGGAACCACAGTTTGGAAACCTGTTTGTAAAAAGCAATTTGTTTATTAAGTAACCTCTTCAGTTCACTGCCCACAGTCTGCTACACACACAGAGGTTCCTCCCAGCACATCCTGCCCTTGGGAAGGCAGGAAAACAGGCAAATCCTGGATCTGCTTCCTTCCAAAACATCTCCTTCAAGATGGTTTGCATGTTGTTTACTATTCCTTCTCCTGTCACCCCCGCCTGACTGACAAGACTCCTGATGCCTCAGCCCATTTGATTTGCTAATATCCCTCAACTTTTTCCATTTGCAAACCTCCCACCTCTGCTATAATGAACCCAAGGAGTCTGTTGCCAAGGAACGCTCTCTGTTGCCATGCCCTCTGCTTTAGAGGGGAAAATTAGTAACCTGCAGACAAATTAAACTCTTTGGGTGATGAGGAAAGCACCCCAGTACAGATCCCCAAGCCCAGTAAAGTCTCTCCAGCATCCAAGTCTTCTTTATATCCATCTGTCACTAGCACTGCCCTAGTTCTGCTTATTTAGGGAAAATCCTGTGGAGATTAAAAAAAGGAATAAAACTAAATTTGAAACTGAAAGGGCTTTACAAGCAGCACAATGCTCATATATAAATTCATTTCATTTGTGTACTGAGAGATCTACAGCCAAAAAAGGTAATTTTTTTNCAAGTGTGGGGTGTCCAGTGATGGGCACCCAGGACAATGAGGAGCGTTTTGACCAGGATGATGTACATTTAGTCCCTGCATGCCCCTTTTTCCAGTGTGCCTTGGTCAGGTCAATCCCAAGGTTTCTAGTGCCCTCCTGCACATTTCCCTCCCTGCTTCCCCTCGCCTGCCATCAGCTGTGCCAGCCAGGGCACATCTGGGCAAGAGAAACAGGAGGGGAAAGGAGCAGCTGAGACCAGCCCCAACCTCACCAGGAGAGCATTTTGAGCTGGGGCATCATCTGCATGGATGCTCCATCAGCCTAAGGAAACCTCTTTGCTGAGCCTCTCTATTAACTGGAACTATTCACTTTTAGAGCCAGGAACATTTCTCAGAGAAATACTCCCCTTCAATACTTCAGGCTGCTAAAGCATCGTGAGGCTTCCCTTCTGAGAGAGCCTTGCCTTGAGTTACCCTCTGGAATCAAAAGCAAAGCAAAGAGATTTTCTCTTCCCCAACCAACAGAGGGATGTGAATTCCCCTGACAAACAGCACTGCAGACCGAGGGCTGTGGCTCTCCAAACCACTGAATGTGCTGCTTTCATTCCCAGTTACTTTTCCAGACCCCTCCAAACCCTTCCTCAGACTTCCACGGGTCCTCTCCACTGGGCTCAATCTGCAAAGGAAAGTTTCAATCTTGTCTCACTTTCAAAAGTGTGTAAAATTCACTTTGTGACATTGCCTTCCTAAAGCTCCCACCCTGCTCCCTCCCCTCAGCCCACAACTCCTTGCTGGTGTCCTTTGAAATTGTTACAACTCATCTGCCTACAATAATTACTGACTCCATGCTTTAATTCCAAATGAAACCAGACCCCTCCTGGGCTTGTTTTATCCTCACAGAGGGAACAGGCCATGGGCTCCAGGAGTGAGAGCCTTGGCAGGAGGGAGGGGAAGGAGGTTCCTCACGGTGCACTGGGCTGTGGGTAACACGAGCAGACAGCCTCATCCAGCAGCAGCCAAAGGTTTCCCCACGAAGCCATTTCACAGCAGGGATGCTCGACACAAAGTACAGGGTGTAAAACACGGGCAGGGAGCACAGAACATCTTCCAGAGCGTTTGCAATCTGAGCTGTGTGCCAGCCGAGGTCTCCGGCAGTCACATCTCAGGAGCACTTATGAAACTGTCCCGGATGAATGAAGGGGTTAAAGCCAGCTTTGGGACTGCCTGGAAAGCCTTGGCGAATTCCTTCATTAAACACATCCCCACACGCAAACGAAGCCATAAATATGTGGCATTTTCTCCCTCTAGTGGCTGGAGGCTTGGAAATGAAGGTGATGGAACACGACGCTGCAGTTTCTGGGAACAAAAGGGATTGTCCCGGGCTGCCTGTCCCCCAGAGCCCCAGAGCCAGCAGAAAGGCAGCCCAAAAATGGCATCACACCCTGTGCCACGGTCACTGCCCTCAGCACTGTGAGGGGCTGAAGTTCTCCCAGCTTTCCCCAGGCACCTGTGGGTTACTGCACCAGTCACTTCCCTGCCTGTTTGAATTCCCTGCCATGTCCCCACTTCATGAGATTGCTCCTTGCTCATGCCCCACTGCCAGGAACACACAGGAGCCACTCAGGATTACTGTCACCCTGTCACCCCACACCAGCCAGGCTTCCAGCTCTGTTCATCCCTTACAACACCTCTGAGCTGGTAGGAAAGCACGAGACAGAAAGTCACCCAGAGAGGCATCAGGGAGACAAACCAAGGGAGTAACTTGGTGTGACACAGGAGGAAAAGCTTCTCAATAAACTGTTTCTGAAGGATTTTAAAGAAACACCAAGTTCTGCACCACACCTGAGGCTCCCAGATTTGGTGACATGGTTACTCCAGTTATGGGAGTGCTGGGACTTGTCTCCACACAAGCCTCACCCTTCCTTTAAGGACAACTAGCAGGGTCCACGACCTTCATTTGCAATAATGAGTGCTGTTTGCAGGAGGACATCAGCCCTGGAAGGAAGACAACAACATCAAAACCAGTTCAACATAACTCCTTTGCACTAACTGCAATGCAGCTCTACCATTTCATGTATTCTAGCCAAAAATCCCAAGACTCTCTGTCAATAATGCACCATTCCACCACCACAGAATTTGTTTGTGGGTATGAATGTGGATGAATAAATATCCTCAACAACAGCAGAAATGTTCTTACAAAAGGCCAGGAAGAAGTGAAGAAAGAGGAGATGGATGTTATCCAAGCAAGGTGGTGGGTTTGATTCAAAGATAATACTTGCAAATATTCTCTGCAGTTTTTCCACGCTGGCATGGCAGTCAGAAACACACCTGAGTCTTTTCAACAGCCTCAGGAAAAGAGGGGGAGTTTGAAGTGGGAAGGCCTCAAGCTTGACACAAACAGGAAAAAAAATCCAGAAAGAAAAAAACATCCAAAAGGAAAAAAAAACATCCAGAAGGAAAACCTGTTCTGAACTCACATGGGAAAGGTTACCAGAGCTTCCCACGACTCCTCTGGCTCTCTGGCCACCCTTTCAGGCACTGCTCTCCCACCAGCCCAGGGGGATGTGCTGTGACAAGCCTGGCAGGGGCTTCTGTGAAATCAGATCCCCAGTATGACCACAGGCACCCCAGTGTGATTTTTGAAGTGGATGCAAACCAGGAAACATCCACCCAAGCACTGCCTGCACGAACCAGAGAGGCAGGCAGGCATTCAAACCCACAATTACACCCAAATCCCATTAAACCACATTTAATCCAAATCCCATTAAACTGTGTCGGCCCTTCCCTGCTCCTTCCCCACTATTCCTGATCCATGAGTCAGGAAGCCTCTGGTTTTTACCTTCCCAAACTGTCCTTCACCATTTGGAACTTGGATTGGCAGTGGAGCTTGTAATTAGGTCCCCCATGTGCCACCACATCAGTGCTGACTACGAGGGATTACACAGAGGTAAAGACTTTAAGAGCCCGTGTGATGTGAAGTCTGAAAACCATCCATCGCCTTCTGGAGTGCTAAATATACCCACATTTCACTATTTACTTGTCTGTTTAGCTATCTCAGGAGCAGTCTGTGGCAGTCCCTAAAGAAGGCACTTTGCTATCTATATATAATGTGCTTAGCAATTTTTGCCACTGAAGTTGCACAGATATATTCCACAAGGAGCTTTTCATCCTTATAAACTTCAACGTGGGAAAAAATCGACGTTCCACTTATCTTCCCAGGTTCTTAGAAAGGGCTGCTGGCAGGCAGGATGAGTGTCCTAACGCCTCCAAGCCTGCAATTCCTGTAAACTGCCAATTTGAACCCTGTTAAGAATATGGCATGACAAATAAATGATACAGGCAGCCACTGGAAATTTCCCTGCTTTCCACCTACGACAATAGATTTCGTGGTTTACCCTCAATTTGCACAAAATCCAGATGGACATACAGTCCCTCAACAAAGAAATCAAGATTATTTGTGTAAGCCAGGTAAGGCTGCAAGAACAGATGTTGAGATTTTCCCCCAAAGCTAAAGATTCTGGGAACACAAGCAGCTCACGTCGCTAAAGACAATCCCTGAGACTCCTCCAAGCCTCAGCTGTGAAAAAACCAAGGCAGAATCAAAGAGGTGCTGAGATAAATGATGGGAGCATGGCCCTTGCCTGCCTGCACTCTGCCAGATGGGCCCTAGAATGGCATTTGAAAGCCATGAAAAGCACAACGCTGCTCAGCCCGAGGCTGGAAATGCAGCCAGAAAATTCCCCTGCTGGTGCTGATCCAAGCACTCCACTGCCATTTACCACCTGGATCTGCCGGGGTGGGCTTATTTTGGGAGGGAGTGGGTTTGAAATGTACAGAATTGTTGCTAAAACACCCTTTTTCTTAACTAAGCTGTGTTGTGAGGAGATAAAAATAGCCTGTTGGGGAGAGCAGACTAACTGTGGAGGCATCCCAAAAATATCCTGTGTGAAGGGAAAGGTGTGAATGCATGTTCTTAAAAAGGAATGTGTGGCTTATGCTTTACTCTGCTTCCACTACACAGCCATATGTTGGCTGCTGGGCTCTATTAATAACCTCAGATATTTATATTCATATCCCACTCGGTGTCTGGCTGAGCACAACTTTGGGTTCAGAAATCCTTGATGCCAGTACCTCCAATTTATAGGAATGCCCAGGTGTCAGCTCTGCCAGAAAGGGAATTTGATGGAGTGTCCTGCATTAAGAACACACTGATCCCATGCAATTCATGGAGAGGAAGGAGGGAGGGGCTTCCTCTGCACCTCTGAATGACTCTAATCCCTCACTAATACGTGGGAATTTTGGTCATCAAGGCACAGAAAACTCATCCAGAACTTCCAGCTGGCCCTGTACACCTCACATTCACAACAGCAAGCCTGGATTTGATATTTAGGCTCAACCCTTGTGGCCTGCCAGTTGTTGTTCCATTCACAGCCACACTCTTTTCATTCCTTACTTGATTCTCAGCCTCTGTTTCCTGGTGATACATAAACCTCCCAGAATATTTTGGGCTTGATGGCTACAAAAACAAAATGCATGGAGAGAGAAAATGGCTCATTATGAGCTCTCCCCCCCAAAATGAGTTTTTTCTTTTTTCTGTTCTCCCCACTCCCTTCACTTTTCTTGTATTTCAGTGTTATTTTTAACATCATTAACAGCTCTGTTCCCTCACCCCTGATGGGGCCAGCCCCTGGGACACCCCAGGAGCTCTCTGCCCCCATTAACTCTGCACCCACACAAACCAACTTAGGCAGAGGGGCTGAGCTTCAGTGCTCTTCAAGCATTCACTACTTCTTTGTAATAATTTTAATGTTCAATCCTGTAAGAGCTCAAATCATTTTCCACTCATTTGCAGGAATTACAATATCCCCTTTCTCTTTCACTGAAACAGAGCTGGTTGTCGAGGGCTGCCATTCACTGCAGCCCACAGAAAACCCTACAATAGATTAAGCCCCAAAGTAAAGAGCATTCAAACACCCATTGTACCCCAGCCAGCACTGAGCTGATCACTAAATTGTGGCTTTTGCACAAAACACTCACAGATATTAAAGCTGCCTTTGGTTGTGGAGGGTTTATTTTGTTTATTTTTTTTAAACGAGCTTTCTGAAGAAAAATTTCACCTGAAAGCAAAGTGTGGAGACTTGATTACAGTTCAGAGCCTTGAAACTTTCTGATTTGCTATTTGAGCTTTCACCCTCAAAAATAAGGGAAAAACTTCCAGATAGCAGAATGAAAACAAAAACTCATTGTAAATCTGGCTTTCTGACCAAAAACCACAATGGAAAATGTTCAGGCAGCCCTTAAGGAAACCATTCAGCAGAAGCCTGGGTGTCCACTGCTCTGTCCCTGCAGTGTTAGTGATGAATAAAGAGGAGAAAATGGGCAGATGTCTTGTTGGACACTGTGGTGCCACTGCCTCCAGCAGGAGTTTTACATTTGGATTTCCTGCAAACCCCCCAAATAGCTGCATTGCTCACTCAGTGGCTCTTGGTTTAGCAATCCAGGATGGGCAGTGGTGCCAGCAGGGACATTCCCTGGGGAATACATCCAGCAGCACTCCCAAACCCCTGGCAGTGCCAGTCCCAGAGGTTTGTGGCTCTGACCCACCAAGGTACCTGCAGAGCTCCCTGGGGATCAGCTCTGTGACTGCAGCTGCTCTGGGCACACTGACAGGGACATCAGGACAATTTATTCTTGATAAAATTACAATTTTTATTTTTTGCCCACTTGCTTTGTTCCCTGAAGGAGATTAGTGCTTTCTTGAGTTCAGGAAGATTATTGAACCCTGAAAACTCAGTGTATGTGAAGCTTGCTGGGAAAGCACCTCTGGTATATTCATAGAGTCCACTGAAACACAGGCTGGCAGCACATTAAATTGCTTCTCCATGAAAGCTCTTCTCCCACTGAGTCTGCTAATTGTCTGTGCTTTTAAAAGTTATTATTGAATTTAGAGTTGGCTAGAGATGCTAATTTAATCACCCCCCAGACTCCAAAGCAGGTACTGGATAAGCACCAGCACCAGAAGCCTCTCTGCACTATTCATTAATCAGGGCTTTGAGAGACCAAGCCCCATGAAAAGCAAAGTACAGCCAGTCCATTCCTCACCCCTGACACTGTCACTATAACCCCAACCCACCCCTCCTGAGAGCAAACCTCAGGGAGCCCAGCACAGCCCCTCCAGTGCTCCTGGATGTGCAGATGTGCCCTCAAAGCACTGCCAGTCCCCTTCTGGGCACAGATATTGGTGCTGGGCCATCTGCACAGGAGGCACCACCACTCCCCATCACAGAGGAGCTGCCATCTGTCCCCCCTGTGCCACCCCCACTCAGGTTTCCAAGAATAAATCACTGTTTCTTTACCCTTTTAGAAGCATTTTTGCTCAGCAGTGTGGTGACCAGCACACCCCATTCCCCCTGTCCAGGCCAGTGACACCAGCTGGGAGCTGCTGCTCCTGTTGTGTTGTGCACAGTGGGAAGAGCTGAGTGTGAATCCTCACCCAGAACCTCTGCTCTCTCCCCAGGAGCTCAGCAATTAGTGTCAACCTTCAATGTTCAACTTCCAGGCTGAAAACACATCCCCACAATATCACTTTCAGACTCTGAGCCAAGCTTTGGGAATCCCAAAACATCCCTGGGCTCTCACTGCCTCTCCCACTCTGATCTGCCCTCTGGAGCTGCTGCTTCAGAGCTCAGAGATGCCTTTAACAAGGCACATCCCACCAAAGCAACAAGTCCTTCCCCTTCAACAAGGCTCTCTCTCATTCCCAGATGTGCATTCCTGTGCATCTCCTGCCTGCTTTGGGAATTCCAGCTGGAACTGCATGCCAGAACACTCATAAACTGATATGGTAGGAGGGAAAAAAGCTTTCTCTGTCCATGAAAGCTGCCTGAGTGTCTCTGAGACAATGAAACAGCAGGACAAATACCTCCAAATGCAAGCACTTCTCCAGTTTCAAAAAACTGGAGTCTTCAAAAAACAAGTGGATGTGGCACTTGAGGACAAGGACTAGTGGTGAGTGTGGTGGTGCTGGTTAATGGTTGGACTGGTCTTAAGGTCTTTCCAGCCTCAGCAGTTCTGTAATTTTATTATTTGACTGATTCCATCCACACCCTGTGCCCCCTCCACATTCCAAAAATTCAAGGCACTGACATCCTCACACAGAAAGGAAAGCAGGTAAACAAAGGAACACATGCAGCATTTTCCCCTGCCAGTCACATCTTTCATCTACCCACCTTGAGCCAAGTTCAACATCTTTTTTTTTCTTTTGTACCAAATAATTAATTCACCCACACTGAGTAGAAATTAAAATGACACATAAAACATGAAAGCCATAAAATGCTTTCCAAATATCCTTTTGCCCTCTCACTTTGCATCTCATTTAGTGTCTGGTGTATCTATTGAGCCCATCTCTCTGTGCTCACCACTGGAATCAGACTGGCAGCTCCTTGCAGCAAGCACAGGGGCATTTTTCAACAGCCATTTAGCCAGCTGGCTTTGGTATTCACAGCAGTATGACCAATCCACTAAAGCAGACTTCAAAGTATTCAACACTTAAAATCAAACAGAGGCTTCAGGAGTGTTGGGTTTGGGGCCTGGGTGGTAAATGTAACACGAAAGCTGACAATACACTTCAATTACTGCTATGTGATGCTAAATTGCCAACATCAAGAGAAGCAGTGCCAGCACAAGTGCAAGGAAATAATTAGCATTTAATATTTCATCAAAACGTTGAATTTTTAACCACTGGAGTTGTCAGGGTTGGGTTTTTTTTTTTTCATTATTATTATTATTAGTTTTAATTATTTAGCTGGTTTTACAGAGTCCTTGAGAATTGATCCCAGTGCCTCAGGTGGCTCCAATGCCAACTGCTCACCAAGGGATGCCACACAGGGTGTTTTTCAAGGTGCCAGTGGTCAGGGAGCTGTTTAATTAAAACCTCTGCTCCTGACTGCCACTCATGACTCATTGATGAGGAGAAGCACCTTCCCCTGAGCTCACACACTCCTGGGAGCAGCCCAGCCCTTCTTCAGGCAGCAAGGATGTGTCTGTCCCACACCTGCCTTGGGTTTGGAGCTCTCTGGGGGTTCCCTGAATATGCCCTGAGCATTCCAGCCCTGCTGCCAGCACAGACACATCCTGATGGAGCCCACAGCCAGCCCAGGGGCACAGACATGGCCAGGCTGTGCTGCTCCAGTGCTGCTGCTCCAGCCCCACGGTCCCTCTGCACCCAGGGCAGCCCCAGGCTCTGGGGAAGGGAAGCCTCACATCAGCCCTCACTTTCCTTCCCTCAACCCCAGCACAACACATCCCCACTTCCACACAGAGTCCTTCCCACTCCCCCAAGAGCCAGAGGGGTGCAAAGTACTGCTCATTCCCCTCTCTCCCCAGCAACATCACAGCTCTGGGAAAACAGCAGAGTTCATTTTGACCTGGGTCTGGCTGACAAAAAGGCTTTTTATAACTGTGACGTGCACATGCAGCAGGAGCACGCTCACCTGCCAGGTCCCACTCAGAGCCTGCAGTGGCAGTGAGCAGGATCATCCCTTCCCTGGAAACAGAGTGTGGCTGTCACTCAGGGAATAAATAAACCCCAACCTCTGCAATGCATCCCCACTCTCACTTCCCTGTCTCTAATCTGCCCTTTAGCATCCCAACACAAGGCATGGGAGCGTTAGGACAAGACAAGCTGGCAAATCCTGGATTTATCCTGCCAAAATTCTGACTTTTAGCACCAAGCCTTGACTAAAAGCATCTCAGGAGCTGCTTCTGTGCAGCAGAATGAAGTGAGAGTGGTCCATGACTATCTGTACCCAGCTGGGGATGGCACAGGAGGTGCCTCCCAAACAGTCTGTTGCCAGGATTAAACACAGTGTTCAACAATTTTAATCCCTCTCATGCTGCCACATCCACAAGCACAGATTTCAATGGCTCCCCACACCAAGAGCTGGTGATGCAAGAGCTTGTAAGGGTTTTCAGAGCTCACTGCCAGCAGTTCACCTGGAAACCAGGACATTCAAACGGATTCTTGTTTTCCCAGCTTCTAAGAAATAGATGGGGGAGTTAATATTAGCTCTTCCAGGAATAGTTAGGTGGCTAAAAAGAGAACAAAGGTGATAAAACAGCCTGTCTGTGCAGCTGCAGGTTTTATTCCTCCAGTCTGTCTGTTATCTTCAAGGGCCTTCAGCTGTCACAGGCTGGACAGAGCCTTGGGTCAGCCCTGTGACACCAGTGACAGAGGGGACAGCAGTGAGGCACATCAGCCAAAGATCACACTGATCACACTGCTGGGCTTGGGCCTTCTCAAACAGATGTTGTAGGTAAGGAAGGAAGAACCTCTGGCCAGCTCAAGTGGCTCTTCCTAACTCACCTGGTTAGTGACCACACATCACTGCAGGCCCAGGTGGAGAGCAAGGGGGTAGAACTCTGTGTTCCCCTGGAAGCCCTCACTGCAAAATCCCCAGGGGCTCCAGGGAACTGAATGTGGATTTGCAGATTCTCTGCTACCCAAAGACACAAAGGTGGGGCTGACCCAAACCCCAGCAGCCCACAGAGCTGCAGTGGAGCCCTGAGCTCCAGTGTCATCTCTGGGCACAAACCAGGTGTGTTTGGCTCCTGCCATCCCCTTTTCCTCATTTCTGGTCCCACCACAGTCCTGAACACAGGATCTCTGGGATTAAATTACTGCTGCCCTTTCTGTGCACACATTTCTTTAATTTTTTAGCTATAAATCACCTGATGGCTCAGTGTTCATTCTTGGTTCACCGTGGCCAGGAGAGGGAAAGACTCACCTCCACAACACATGGAAATGAAGTGGGTTAACTCCTGTCTTACAAAAGCCCTGCTACAATGAGGTTAGAGCATAAAGAACCACAAGTTAAAATTCCTCCTGGATGTTTCATTTCCAAGGGAGCTGGATAAGAGTAGGGAACTGCATAATTGAATAATTTGGTTCCATTTTCATGACTGCATTCTGCCTTTTTGGGCCACCACCAGGCCTGGCTATAATGCTTTGCAAATTACACAGAAATAAAGTGTACTGAAGTACTAAAGGACTTTATTTCCCTCTTTCTCAGAAACGAAAGTTGGAATGATGAACCTGGAAGCTTTTTCTAACCTGAATGATTCTATGAAAAGCTCGACACTTTGTGGCCTTATTAAGCCCATCTTGAATGTGCCTGCTTGGATGACTATAATTACAAGAATTTAGGAGAGTGCTTTGTTTTATCAGCTAAAAAAACAGGGAGCTGGAGGAAATGGAAAATTAAAGCCCACTAGACACAAAAATATTTTCCAGGAACCACATGAGAGAGTGTGAGGCTGTTCATGGAACGGGATGACATTAACAGGGACAAAAACAGTCACTAACCAAGGGACATCCAACAGGGGCACAAGGAAAGTTTGGGGATCCCATTATATGGGAGGTGTGCTCTTGGCTTGGCACTCAGGCAGGATCTGTCCCCTTGTCTGTAGAACCCTGCTCTATCCTATATCCATGGCCATACCCTATACCCATGGCCCTGCTCTGTCCTATATCCATGGCCATATCCTATATCCATGGCCATATCCTATATCCATGGCCATACCCTATATCCATGGCCATATCCTATATCCATGGCCCTGCTGTATCCTGTATCCATGGCCACATCCTATACTCAGGGCCATGCTCTGTCCTATACCCATGGCCACACTCTATCCTATATCCATGGACAAGGAGCCCAAGGAGCCAGGAGAGGAAGTTCTACCTCACTGTGAGCAAGGTGGGCTCACTCCACAGCACATTCTGAATTTTTCAAAGCAAAACCTCAGCAAAACCTCATTTCCCCAAAAGCAGCCAAGGAAGGCAACACCCCAGAGCAGAATGTGGATATCACCCCCCAAAAAACCCCCAGCAAGCACAGCAGCAGCTTCCAGTGCTTCAGTGTTCATTTATGGAGAGTAACAGCACACCAGCTCTAGGCTGCTGCCCTGACCTCAGCCTCAGGAACAGCAGAGGCTACACAGGCAGTGCATTTGTGGAAAGGCAGCTTTGTTCAGGAACACAAGCCTGGTTTCACTCATTTTTGTATTCCTGAAAACTGCACAACTCTGCAGTGGGAGGATGTGGATTTTCCCAGATGGATCCCAAAACTCAAAATCCACCCCCTGCCCCAATTCCTCCACAACCCTCCCATGCAGACAGGGAACATCTGCCTGCACAGATCAAGGAGCTAATCACTATTACACAAGAAAGGAGCTTCTTTGGGTGGATTTTTCCCTTGCTGATTTGGACAGCTGAGAGCAAATAACAGCTTGTCACTGCTGCATTCTCCCTGCACTGGGAGCAGGCCTGGGAATCCCACAAGAGATGTGTGGATCTGATCCTGTGATGAGTGTCTGATTTGGATCAGCAATCAGCAAGGTACCTCAGTGCCCTGGTACACATCACTCCTCCAAACAACTCTCTGCATCTATCAGCAGCATCTGCTGCTAATAAATAAGGAGAAGCCAAGCTATCAGCTAGCTGCTATTTTTGGATGAGAAGCTTGTTTTGAAAGCAGAGGAAATTTCCAGCCTTCATAAAGGCCTTTAACCTTCTTTATGTGGGAAACTACCTGCCTCACATTCCCACCAGGCATACACTCACATACAGTCTTTAAATTACCTGAAATGCTATTAGTTTCATTTCCAAATCAGAAGCTGCTAGAGAGAGAAAAGAGGCTCTAAATTAACATTAGCCACAAGTGGGACATAAACCCCACTCAGTGCTGCTGAGAGACAGATGAGCCATCAGCTGGTGTTGCACAAGGGCACTGAGCAGTGAGGGAAAATCCCTTTTTCCCTTCCACTGGAGCCTGGGGGAGCAAAGCCACACACTCTGGGATGTGGGCAACAAGAATCTGCTCAGTCCCTGCCATGCCAGTTCTGTGGAAACTGTGAGCTCAGATAACAAGCAGCACTAAGGGTCAAAAAGTCTGACATCTCCTGTCTTTACTGAGAGATTTGCAAGAAAACAGGAAACTCTTTCCCCTGCAAGGTGCTCCACAGCCCAATGCCAAAGCAGCACTTCTGCCATACTCCTCGGGGTCAAAAAATAAGCGACTGCAGATTGGAGCTGAAGGCAGGCACAGGGATCACTCCTGTGCTGAACACAGCACCTTGCCTGTACATCTAGTCCTGACACTTTTGTCTGACTAATTCATGAAAGATATCAAGGGCCTCAAGCAAACCCACAGATCTTTAGTAATTCTCTGCCTCACAATCGAAATCTCAGTCTGGTTATTCGAGTCTTTTATCAGCACAGGGTGTTCCCAGCAGAGCTTTGCCAGCACCCAACTCTCTGCCTGTGGGTCTCAGGGTGTAACAGATTTTGAAGCCTGCCTCAAGTCATGGATCCCCTAAACCTTCTGTATTTCCCAAGTGCTAATTTTTAATTCCTTTCTCTCAAGTGCCACTGGTCTGCATGAACCTGATGGGAACAAAACCCAAGGCAGGGAAGCACATGACTGAGATACATGAGCCAAACCCAACACAAGAGCTCCAGCCCAAAGGCCACTGTGGAGAAAGAACCCCAAACTAATACATTCCTTTTATTTTTTCTCAAAACAAAGATGCAATTTCCCCCTCAGTGTTATAATTTGGGGGTAGGTGGTGAGGGCTGACTCAGGACTCACGACGGCCTCAGGCTGGCAGTGCTGCAGGGATGGCAAAACCACCATGAAATGTCCTTTTTCTCAACTCTGGAGAGTATTCCTGCAACCACAGACCTGCAGAGCTGCAAGAGCAGCAAGGGATCACCCCAGAGGGGTCTCCAGTGACATTTTGCTGCTCTCCCACCCACTCCAGAGCCCCCCCTGCTCTCCCCTCCTGCCTTTGCCGCAGTATGATCTGGAGCCCTGAATATTCCCCCTATTCCAAAAGCATGCAGGCTGTGATTAGGGATCTGGAGCCCTGAATATTCACCCTGAATATTCACCCTATTCCAAAGCCAAGCAGGCTGTGATTAGGGACTGAAACATGCGTCACTGGATCTGCACATCAAAGCCCTGGCAGCCACAGCACCCGCAGGGATGGAGAGGGAAGAAGCACAACAGAGGTGACACAGGCTCTGCTTTGGCACAGGGGGAGCTCCCCACTGAGAATTTTGTCAGACTGTATTTAAAGATCTGGGATGCTGCAGCTCCTCTGAGCTTCCAGAATTCCTGCTCAGCACAAACCCAGCCCTCCTCCCTCCCCGTGCAGCCCTGCTCAGTATCCAAAGTGTCAGCCTGAGACTGATGGCAGGCTGAAATCTACTGGCAGAAGTGGTTGTTTTTTGCAGTTTTGTTTTTCCACTTAAGTCCGTGTTATCCACAGCAACTTGAATATTCTGATAGCTCAGATAACAGAAAGGGATGCCTCCAGTCTGTGCTGAAAGGAGACTGTCAGAAAAGAGAAGCCCAGCTCTTTCAAATGCCCCAAGATACTCAGATTTTTTTTTTTTGGTTTTTCTCAACAGCCAAGTTCCTTTCCCCCCACCTCAGCCCTGCTTCCCACTCCTTTGAAATGATCACCAAAATAAATAACTAACTTGGTCTCTGGGTACTAATTTCAGCACCAGACACTCTCTGCACAACCCTTGCAGTCACTTTATGCACAAAAGGTGCTGGAGTTGCCTCTTCCCTGATCCTGGTGCCACTGTCCCCAAAGCTCCCATTGCCAGAGGTGTGTAGCTGTTGGTTTAATTCTCTCCATATCTTTCCAGCAGCTGGACTGCTCCACAATGGCCATGCCTGAGCAGGCAGCTCAGTTCCAGGTGCCTCACCTCGTGCTATCCAGCCAAATTGGCTTGTAGAGCCTAACAAATTTCCACCGAGAGAAGCACAGGGCAACAGATCACTCCAAGATGAATTTAAGCTGCCCATTATTTAGACTCACTTCTCTTGGTTATTGTTTAGACATCCCTCCAAGGCAGCACAGGGAGCACAGCTCATGAACCACAGCCTGAAATTATTCACCTGAGGCACCGGTTCCTGGAGCTTGGCAAATTTCCAAGGCTTGAGGGTTGCCCTGCAAACCTCAGCTTCGGCACAGAGAGGGAGGGAATGTTGGGGTGACAGAGAAGGATAAAGTTTTGGGCTGTAATGTCTCTTTGAGACAATACCCTAATTGTCCAGTCCATTATCTCCTATCTCTCAGATCTCCTATCTCCTAATTCTCACCTCAGTTATCTCGGAGTGTCCTGAATCCCTGGGTGAGGAATCTCCCTATCCAGGTGCTCATGAGGAGCCCATCTTCCTTCTGTGCAAATACTGAGATGCTGCAACTCAATGCTGAACAACCCATCCCACCTTCCCCGGGCTCCTGCAGGACCATTTCACCCACTCATCCCCCTGGATTTGGTGGAATGTGGATCTGCAGCAGCTGTGCAGAGGTGATGGGGCTGCCCTGTCCTGCCTGAGCTGCCAGGAGCACAATTCCAGCCCCAAATTCCTGTGAAAGCCTCCCCAGGGTGTGCTCACAATTAGACTCCTTACATAAGCAAGCAGCACAGTGTGAGCTGCACACAGCAGTTAATGCTGCCTAAAGCAGGGGCCAGATTTCCCTTTGGGAGAATCCTCCTGCTTTAGAGACTCAGATTTGTTATTTAATGAACACACGACTCCAGGTATTCATGTGGACACAGGATCAGGGATCAGAGAAGGGGTGTGCACACACCTTAATCAGCACTTCAGTCTGTTTTCTAATATTTTGTAGATTTTTCCAATCCTTTTCACAGCTTCAACAAAGAACAACCCATTAGCTGAACTCAAAAATAAACCCCAACAGCTTCAACCTATAAATAACCAAGTCAGATATGCAGGATTCTGTAAACTTCTATTTTCACCCTCCAAGAAAACAGGAAAGGCAAGGAGAAAGGGTGGAGTTAGATCCTTTTTTTTTTTTTTTTAACAGCATATTACTGTAACAACAGATAAGAGATCTACAGAAATCCTGTGCAGTGTCAGGATCCCAAACCACCACACTGGGAAAGCCTGGAATGATGTCTCTGACAGAAGAAGGTTGGAACTCCAGGCTTGCAGCAGGAAAGCCACAGCACACAGATTTCCTCAAGCATTTTCTCCAGGCCTGGAAGGAGCTGTGGAAGTGCAAAGTGCTGTGAGTGGAGCAATGGCAGAGAGGGGAGTAAAGAGAAGAAACTGAGGAAAATCCAGCACTGCTATACTGGTGTGATCACCTGCCTCCCCACTTCACCAAGCCTGCACAAAGAGAGGATTATTTCCCCACCTGAACAGCTCCATCACTCCCAGCAGGATGGCACAGCCCAGGAGCCAGTGACTGAACCCACCCCACTCCAGCCCCTCAGGAAGAGGCCACAAAGTCCCTGGAGGATGTCTGGGTGTTCTCCTCACAGGAAAACATCTCCATGTCCAGCATGGAGACTGCAGACTTCCTGGCCTGGCCTGGCCCTTTGCAGATCTCTGTGATCAATACATTGTAGGACACCTTAAAAACCTCAGTACCTTCCCCCCAGTCCACTCTTATCCCTGTTTCTTAATAAGAGCTTGCAAGCCTCATTTTAAAAATTATGGTTCTCATCATATTCGGGCATAACTGGTTTTGTTTACAAACAGCAAAGAAATGGTATAAATTATGCTCAAGAAAAGCCTTTGGCATTTGAACAGGCATTGGAAAGAACCAATTTCAGAACAGTGTCTTATAATGGATATCTCCATGGATACCTCTTTGTCAGCACCTCATTAGAGAAGAGCTGAGACACGTAAGAGTTCTTCTGCATTTTACAAGGTACCTCAAAAACACTAATTATGCAAATCTCCATCCCCTTAACTGATGGATACTTGGAAGTTCAGGTGACAAAGTAGATAAGCTGAGCCCTGGCAGGAAAGGAAGGAAAGATGTTTCGTTTAGACTCTTCTTCTTTATGACTGCTGATGCTTCAACAATTACTGGGGCCACAAAACTGTTCCCCCACATTTCCCTTTTTCCTCCTAACAGCAAGAAAACAGAAAGGAGGAGACAAATGGAGATTCCAGGAGCAGCATGAGGGACACCTGTGATGTCTGAAAGCAGGAGAGGCTGTGTGGCAGACCCAGCAGGATTCCATGATTTTTGACTGAGCAGTGACTGCACCCACATTGAGTAGATAAAATATTTCTGGTTTATGTGTCAGCAAACACCAGTGGATTTAATTATACCAAAATTGGTTCCCTTGTGAACCATCTTCATTATTAGTCCTTTACCTGAGGCTGTGTGAGCAGAAACATTTTGAGTTTTTCTAATGACAATTACTTGTGTTTCTATACTGGCATGCCAAAGAATCCCCCAGAACTGTGAAAAGCACTTTACTTATCCCTGAACTGCAGCCACCTCAGCAATGCAAGGTGGCAGCTCTAACACAACACAATGACCTGGGCATGTGAGGAGGGAAGTCTCCCCAACCTGTGATGAGAAGGCAAAAGAAAAAAAATTCATACAGCTTGCTTTTCATCACTGAGACCTTCAGCACAGTCCTGCCAGCCCAGGCAGTGCCTTTGGGACACTGCCCTGCAGACACAGGGGTGGCTCTCCAGAAGCACAGAAAACACAGAAGCTTTCATGCTCTAAATGTGCTGAAAACTGATTTTTTTTTTGGTGAGACCTTCAGGCTGGAGCCAGAGAGTCAGGGATCCTAAAGTAAACATTGATGTCCTGCAGCTTGAGGAGAGCTTCGAGGAGGTGCAGGCACTGCTCAAACACAGGAAGGAAACACTGCAATTTACAGAAAGCACTTGGGAGTCTCCAATGCTGCTCATTTTTAAAGGGCAGACTTATGCAAACCTTGAATTTTGAGCGTTTTTTCTCCCAGCTGCTTTCTCTGGGAATCCTTCTCAGAGAACAAAGCCTTGTTGTATATGAGAAAGGAGATGTATCCATTCCTGACAAAAGCTTCTTTATGTAAGGAAGATTCTCTCAGAGATTCCTGGCTCCCACCTCTGCTCCCCTCTCCCAAGAGGGGCAAACCAGAGCTCCCAGCTCCAACCAAGCACCACTAAACTGTGACTCCCTGAAGATTCAATGGCACAATTACACTGTGGGAGCTATTTTGAGCTGAACATCTCCTTCTCAGCAGGTGTGAGGGAGGTGAGTGGCTGGGGTTAACCAAAGGCAGCTTCTCCAGATTGAATGCCACCTCAGAAATGCCAAGGCCTGAATAAAAAGGCTCATGACCTACAGAGAGGGCAGCAGTGGAGAGCAGGTAATTCATTCCCTCAAATTCATTTCCTCCGTGACCTGCAGGAAATCATCAGGCTTCTCTGAGTTTCATTTGCCTCTTGAGCCTCACAGGAATGATGGCTCAGAGTCACTGGGGTGAAAAGCTCTGTGAGAGCAGCCACCCTCTGTGGATACTTTCTGTGAGGTGACATCCTTTCTATCACAGGACTTCTTTTTATTCTCCATGAATTTCCTCAATAACCACAGCTTGCAGAATACATTTTTTAAGACAAAGACCTGCTTGAATATTAATGCTACCGAAAAATAATGGCAGTTGAAAGTATGTCCTTGATCATGTCTAGACAGGAGCAGCTATAATGGATTTCTAGGATCAAGGTAGTAGATACAAATAGATTAATGTTCCTCAAAGACCTGCAACATCTCTATGCCTTATCCAGAGAGGTGTGATCCTATAGCCTTTCATTAATATCTGCTGTCTAATGAAGAGTGAAGAAATTGTTCCCTGTGAAGGTGGTGACGTGCTGGGATAGAACTCCCACAGAAGCTGTGGCTGCCCCTGGATCCCTGGCAGTGCCCAAGGCCAGGCTGGATGGGGCTTGGAGCAGCCTGGGACCGTGGAAGGTGTCCCTGCCCAGGGCAGGGGGTGGAATTTGATGATTTTTAAGGTCCCTTCCAGCCCAAACCATTCTGGGATTCTGTGGAAGTATCTGGAAGAAAATGGTCAAGGGGTGCAGGGGAGCTGCAGGAAAGAGTCCTTTCCTGCTCTGGTAAAGGCACTGACAGACACCATCAGAACCAACAACAAAACTGAAGCTCAGTAAACTTTAAAGCTGAGGAAATGGCATCCAAAGAATGCAGACAAAGAGCCCTTCCATCCTCTGAGCCAGAGAGGAACCTCAGTGCTCAAGTCAAATCAGTGGCCAAGAAAACCTGACATGAGGTCAGACCTGGCTCTGATGCCCATGGCTGTGCTCCAGGACCCTCAAAGGCAGCAGGTCAATTCCTGACTCTGAGCTCCTGAGCAATTCTTATTCCCATGCTGTGACAGCCCAGCCAAGGCAAGAGCTGAGCTCCAGTGCCAGTGGAGGCTGCTGTGCCCAGAGCCCCTGGGAAAGCCCAGTGTAGGTCCATGGACAGCACAGAGCCAAAGGGATCCAGCTCCAGGTGCATCCAAACCAGTGAGGGCAGGAACAGCATCAAAACTTGGTGTGATTGCTGCTTCTTGTGCTCTCTCCCAGGCAGGTTTTATTGAGGACTCACACAGTGTGACTGTAATGCTGTCCCTGCAGACCATCCCTCCTCCTCCTTCCCTTGGGAAGGGAGAATGTGACCCCCATGAATGGGCCCCAAACTCCTTCTCACAGTGCTCAGAGTGAACTCTGCATCCAGCTCACTGTGCTAACCCCCAAATTCCTCTTTCACTCAGAAAACACCTCCATCAGCAACTGGCAGGTGTTTTTGGGAAGGCTCAGCTGCCTTTTGAGCCATGGGCCAAAGAATTACTTGATCTCCATCCCCTTGGTCTCAGTGCTGCTGAGTACCCCAAATGTTCATTGAGCAGCAGCAAAAACCAGGGAATGTCACCCAGATGTGGCAGGAGCAAAACCAGGGAATGTCACCCAGATGTGGCAGGAGCAAAACCAAGGAATGTCCCCCAGATGTGGCAGGGGCAAAACCAAGGAATGTCACCCAGACCTGGGAGGAGCAAAACCAAGGAATGTCACCCAGACCTGGCAGGAGCAAAAACAAGGAATGTCACCCAGACCTGGCTGCTGAGCACCAAAACCACTGAGGAGCCCAGGATCCCATCCTGTGCTTCAGCCAGGCCCCATTCCCACCACTCATGTCCACAGGTCTGTTCCTCCAAGAGTGGCACAGAAATGCTCATCTGGACCCAGAACTGGCTGGTTAAAAGCAGCAGTGTTGGCTCAAGAAGCATTCACACTTAGCCAAGGTTCAGCAACATGAAGTCCACAACGGGCAAGAAAGAGGAAAAAATGAGAAAGGAAGGAAAAAAAAATGAAAGCACGGAGCAGGTTCATCAATGAGTTAAGGCTGTTTTAGGTATAAACCTGGGGGAATTAGTTTAACACTCCATTTCAGCTCCTTTTTCCCATTTTCTTTTGCACCAACTTGCATCTCTCTCCTGTCAGACCTTGATGGCTTTATGTAACTGTTTAAAAATTGAACAAGCTTCTTAACTTAGGTTTAGAAGAACACACTTTTTCTGCTCCTCTGTCTCAAATGCACATTAAGAATAAAGATTTCCGGAGAAAACAAGACCTTTTCCATCCTCTGACATCAGCCACTGGAGTACACAAAGCCAAGTCCTTGAGGAGGGGCTATTCTGTACATTCTGTTCCAGCACAAGCCCCAGTGGGTTTTACAAGTGGGAGCTGGAGAGAAAAACTCATCCCAGAGAAAATGCACAGGTTCCCCATCCCAGCAGCACCCTGCAGTGGGGGAGAATCCTAGAAAGCAGGAATGAGGGAATAAACCCAAATCCTTGGCAGGGAAGCATGGCAGCCTCAGCCCTGAGTGGCACAAGGGCTTTGCCCCATGGTACAGAAACAGCCTCTGACCTGCTGTCATTGTGAGAATAATTTTTCTTTTTTTTTTTAATCTTAATACAAGCTGAAAATATTTCTGCTCTGTGTGACTGGATGTAAAAGCTTGAGAAGAGCCTCCCTCAAGGCTCAAAAAACAGAGGCAAATATCCCCCACCCTTTTCCGTGTGTTTGCATTTCCTAATTACACCAATTTCTAAGCCAGAACTGTATTTGTTGATGCTTCAGGTTGGCAATGCTGATGGAAGAGGCCTTCAGGAAAGCCAGTAAAAATATTCAACGGCAAGATTTGTAATTAAAGCTTCTTTTTAGTCTCATGTTTTGTCTGTTAGAAAGTGTTTGTGTTTGCAGTGTGGGCTCTTGAGGGCAAATGCTGCTTCTTGCTGTTTGCACAAGCTCAGAACACCAGACCCAGCCCCAACTGGTGCCACAAGCTTTGTCCAACCCCACACACAGCATGGACACCACTCCATGGGCTGCTCTGCTTCCAGCCTGGAGCAAAACCACAGGGCCAGGCCTGCAAAAGGCACCAGGCATGGAATTAGACCAGATTCAGTAACAGGGACAATGGCAAAGTGCACCTGGATTGTGGGATCCCTGCCTGGGTCAGGCTGGAAGGGACCACAGAGGGCAGCTGGTCCCACCCCCTGCTCCAGCAGGGCCATCCCAGAGCACAGGATTGCACTGGAACATCCCCAGGGAGGGAAACACTCTGCACAATCAAGGCTCTACCACCTGCACAGGAAACTATTTCTTACTCATGTCCATGTGGAACTTGCTGGGATCAGTCCCTGCCCATTCCTTTGGTGCCACTGATGGCTTAAGTTTCAATTTTCATGTATTTCAGGCTCTGTGCTGCCCAGGGGTGCAGCTCTGAGCTCACAGTCAGTGTCACTCAGCTCTGCACACAGCAGGGACACAAAACAAATCCTTGTCCTGCTGCACACCAAGGACAACTTCCAGGCCCAAAAGCACAAACAAGGGTGGGCTGGAGGGAGGAACAAGAAGGATGGGACCTCACAACCTGGAGCTGGAATTGGACAATTAAACCCCAATATGCAAATGGACCAAACCTTATAAAAATGTAAGACCCTGTGACTGGTTAAGCATTTTGTGACCATTCTTAGTCCCCCTTGGGTGTAGCCCTGGTCAGGCCCTGTCCTGCCCAAGGTGGATCCTAAAGGCCTTTCAATAAATATCTACTTTATTCTCCAGCTCTGTCCAGTCTCTGTTTCAGGTCAGCCTCCCCAAGGCATCACCATTGCTGGGCCCTGCTCTGAGCCCTCCCTGCACACAGGGACAGACTGATAAAATCCTTCTCAGCTGCCTCTTCCCAAGGCCAGTTCTGCTCCTGGCCATCCTCTGCTCCCAGACCATCCTGCAGGAGCCTCTTCCTGCTCCTGGAGCATCCCTGGGCATGGTGACTGTAATGCTGTCCCTGCAGACCATCCCTCCTCCTCCTTCCCTTGGGAAGGGAGAATGTGACCCCCATGAATGGGCCCCAAACTCCTTCTCACAGTGCTCAGAGTGAACTCTGCATCCAGCTCACTGTGCTAACCCCCAAATTCCTCTTTAACTCAGAAAACATCCATCAGCAACTGGCAGGTGTTTTTGGGAAGGCTCAGCTGCCTTTTGAGCCATGGGCCAGTGCAGCACTTGGTCCCCACTCCCTTGAGTCTTGGTCCTGCTGAGTACCCCAAATGTTCACTGAGCAGCAGCAAAAATCAGGGAGTGTCACCCAGATGTGTCAGGAGCAAAACCAGGGAATGTCACCCAGACCTGGCAGGGGCAAAACCAGCAGGGGCTGAAATCACCTCCCCAGCAGTGCTGTGCATCCCTCAAATCACAAAAAACTCCCAAAGGACACAACTGCCTTGAGCACCATAACCCCAACTGCACAAATAAAATATCTTGTACCCAACAACTCTCAGTGTGAGACACTGGGATGAGTGGAGGCCCCTGAGAGGGATGGGAATGCCCAAGTGCAGCCAAAGATGAGAGTTTTCCTGTATTGAACAGTGAGTCAGCAAAATTACATTAAAAAATAGCCCCATTTCCTGGGATTATCTGCTGTTTGTGGAGGCTCTAACCCAGCCCAGCCCACACCCAGCACGGGGCAGGCTGGGCTGGCAAACACCAAAAATGAGCTGCTAAAAGTCTGCCAGTCACGAGTGCTGTGGTGTTTCCCCCTCTGCTGCTTTCACTGCGACTTCCCACACCAAAACATCCAGCTTCCACATCCCCTGACAGGACCCTGCTCCCCAGGGCTCGTCCCTGACAGGACCCTGTTCCCCAGGGCTCACCCCTGACAGGACCCAGCCTCCCTGGGCTCAGCCCTGACAGGACCCTGCTCTCCTGGGCTCAGCCCTGACAGGACCCAGACTCCCTGGGCTCATCCCTGACAGGACCCTGCTTCCCTGGGCTCTTCCCTGACAGGACCCTGCTCCCCAGGGCTCATCCCTGACAGGACCCTGCTCCCCAGGGCTCATCCCTGACAGAACCCTGTTCCCCAGGGCTTCTCCCTGCCAGGACCCTGCTCCCCACCTCAGCACAGGCAGCTGCAAACTGGAGCAAAGTGTCCCCCTTCCAGATCAGAGCTTTAAATTACAAAATCCTGCCCCCAGCCCAGGCTGACATGCTCTCAGCCCCCATTCCTCACCCATCCTGCACACCTCCCCTGGGGATCAGCACCCCTGGGACCCCAGCAGATGTGCCAAGACCTGCAAGGTGCTCTAAAGGCACATGGGAGCAGCTCCTGTGGCACCCCCAGCACTCCCTGGGCACCCCAGCAGCCCCAGGGTGCCTCCAGCAGCTCTGCTCACTGCTCTGTGCCAAGCCAGAGTTACCCAACTTCTGACCTACTTCTGCCTTGTGCTTCTCCCCCTCCCCACTCCTGCCCTCAGTCCCCAATTAAATCTGTGTGAGATTTCCTCAATTATCCCCTTCCTGCTAATAGATGTGGAAAGAGGATGCCATAACAATGTATTCCCCTGGCACTGGTTCAAAATACATCTCGGAATTAATGTTGAGGAGTGCAGGATGTAGGAACACTTTAATTAAACAGAAATGTATAGGAACCAGCAGTTAGGTTGAAGAAAGCTGATCTTTTGCTGCCACCACAACACTCCATCTCAGCCATGCAGTGAGAATCCTCGTGCTCCTCTTTAATTGACAGGCCAATAAATCAGCACTAATCTCCCCTCTCTGTGTAGCTGTGCATGCTGATGTGCAGCTATTTTGGAATAACAGCAACATGCACGGGAATCCTGCATGGAAAACACTCCAGGCAAACCTTGAAACCTGTAACAAAACTTGGAGGGGGGGGACTAAAAAGCAATAAAAGCAATGAAAATCCGTGTTTGGGAATTGTGGCAGGGGTAAAGCTTTATACACACCTTTGGAAAGAGGAGGAGCAGGAATAGAGAACTCCCATCTGAAACCATTAAGATGTTCTGATAAGCACTTGCAATTCTGGATGAATACAGAGATAATTTGAACACGATTTCTAATTGAGACAAAAGCTGTCTGTGAGGAATAGGGAATGAGCCTGGGAATCACTCTGCCCATTACAGAAGGCATCAAACCTCTGCTCAACTTTACATCCCCCTTCTGCCTCATCCCAGCAAAGCATTGTGAGATAAGAAATTGCAAGTCTTCCTACAAAGGAGGCTTTAATCCAATGGAAGCTCCATCTGCACACCTACAGCTGCATTTTCCATAGCTGAGCTCCTGCTTTATCCCCTCTCTTGGCCCAAAACAATCTCCTAACAGCTCGGTAACAAACTGCAATTAACCACATCACTGCCAAGGGAGCTCGGTGTGCTCATGGCACAGAAGGAAAAAACAAGATTATTTTAAGCCTGGTGGAGAGTTAAAGGAAGCCAGAGCCCAGCCCTGCTGCAAACACCCCGAAAACTCCCAGGCAGCAAGTCCCTGAGTTTACAGCAAACAGCCACTGGGGTGATCTCGAAATTATTTAGGGCACTGCAGTACTGGATGAGGCTGAAATGAAAGCAGATGAAGACTTAAGCCCAGGCAGCATCTCTGCAGGAGATGTGAAGCCAGCCCTGAGCCCTCTCAGAATCCCAGGGGAACACAGCAAGGACCAGGTTTTCCCTGTGCTGGAGATGGGCTGAGCAGAGGAAGGAAAGAGAACATTTTTTAACTTTTCTCCAGTATTTCTTCACGCTCTGTGCGGGACCTGGATGTTAAAATTACCAACACCTCTGGGAGCAGAGTGCCACCTCTCAAACCCTCAGCCCTCTTTATCTGTAAGGAAGAGAATAAATCCTATCCCACCGAAATTACAGGCAGCAACACTCTACTTGTCTCTGGAAAACACACTTTGCTCTAAATATGAGAGGCCCTAAACAAAAAGCTGCAGCTTGCCCTCTTGCCTCCCTTCCTGTTTGCTCTGTGCACACCAAAGGCCTTCATTTCCACCTTACTGCACATGTACTGAAGCTATTTTTGGCCAAGAGTGACGTGGCTTTGTTTGCATAACTGGGTTCCCACCTCATGATCTGCCGCTCTAATAGTTTGCAAAATAATAGCTGGAAAATGTCTGATTCCCAACAAAGTGCCTGCAAAGTTCAGTTTGCATTTATCTTAAATACAAAATATAGGAAAAGAAAAAAAAAAAAAAGCAAAACAGGAAACAAGCCTTCCTGCAGCATCACTTATAAAATGCTTCAGCAAGATGTAAAACAAATTATTTAGTGGTGACCAGCTGGGATGTGGGGATTTCATTCTGCTTCTGCTTTGGATGAGGGTATCAAACCAGAAATGACAAACCCAAAGTCACACAGGAAGAAAACCACTTTACACAGTGGGGCCTTAACAACTCACATCAACCCAAAATATCATCTGCAGGAAATGCAAACTTATCACTGATGGCTAAAAACAAAAGCACAGCTCAAAATAGCTGCATTTCAGATGAGGCAAATACGTCTGTTGGACTATTCTCAACTGTCAGAACTGAGCTGCAATCACAGATCTCTCTTGAGGAATATTTGGTATTTGTCCAGTATTAAAAATAAAATGTGAGATGTCTTAGAAAAGAAAGAGATGGCTCAAATAAAGAATGTATGGAAATAAATCCTGCCTACAGAAGGAACCAGCCACTGGTTCTTCTTGTCCAAGTCCCAACTCCTGGCAAAAGAGGGGCAAAATCCATTTCCACAAGAACTTTGTCACTGCAGAACACTGTAAAGGTGGGATGAGCACTGTCCTAGTCTGCACAGCCAACTGAGCCAGGGGAATTGGCCAGGTTTGTTTTAGCACATGATGCTTTGGAAGCACCAACTTCTTCCTTCACGCCCAGGATGGTGCTGCCCAAGCAAGAACACCACATTTGGGCAGGATTATTGCTCAGGTCCACTTGGACATCTCCCTTCACTGCCTCCCCTCCTCATCCCTCACCCACCCCTCCACCCAACATGAACAGGGCTCGAGGCATTTCACTTCCCACTCTCACTGGCTCCAGAGAAGTCACAGGGTGAATGTGTGGAGTCCCAAGTTCAGGATTAATGAGGGGAAGTCACACAAGACCACAAGCACAACCCCAGCAAAGCCCAGCCACAGGGAAGAGCAGGGACAGAGGCTGTGCTGGGGAACAGCTTCCCCTCCTCTTTTCTGGGAAGGAATTTCTCACCTGCACAAATCCCTGAGCTGCCAGGGATGGGAGGAGGGTCCAGAAGCACCTTTTTTACCCTGCACTGGAAGGACAGCGTTGTGCTGTGCTGTATTCCAGCAGGGAATCACAGAGCAAACAGCACTCGGTGCAGCAGCTCTGATGGCAACAAAATACCTGTTCACAGAGCTCTGCTTTAGTGTCTGAGCCATTCCATGGGGTCACTGTGGGATGGGAGCCTCTCAGTGACAGCCCAGGCCTGTCCTGGGGCATGTCCAGAGGTGCTGGAGCCAGCAGTGGCACACACAGCTCAGCCAGAGCAAAGGCAATTCCCCAGCAGAGCTGCTGCCAGCACTGCCTGTGCCAGTCCACAACACACAGCACAGCCATGGCATCACTGCCACGGCTCCAAACACCTCCATTCACCTCTGGCTCTTTGTTTCCCTGCTTGCTGGAGGGTTTCTCCTGACTGTAGCCTATCCAGCTGCCTGGAAGAAAGGGCTGGCCTGGCCCTGCTGGCACTGTGCTGCTCACTATTCAACTCAGTCCCCTCCCAGCACTGTGCTGACACTGATGTCACACATCCACACCTGAGCACCTCAGACACACCAAGCACCCCCAGAGCACAGCAAGTCCCTGTCACCCTGAATCTTCCTGCTTTCCAGTGTTTGCAGTTCGTAGGGAAAATTCTCACACAACTTCATATAAACTATGTCTATATTTAAAACTTATGTATTTTATTTACATATGTCTCTTCTCAGAAGAGGAATATAATTGATAGCAATGTTCACCAATGAAATCAAGAAGGTGGCAACTTATCTAGCCAATCTTTTACCTTCCAGCCAAAATATATGAAAAATAAAGTTAAAAATTAAAATAAAAACTTTCCTGCCTAACCTTCTATATCTGCCTCGTCCTTCATGTGTCCAAAATTACCACAAGTCCCCTTTGAAAGACAGACAAATCCCTTCCTGACTGCAGTGGGACATGTTTGGTTCTCCAGGAAAGGCTAAACCCAGAATTTGGGAATGTGTCAAGAGACAGAGCTAAGCAGCACCCATCATACAAAGCAGTGGAGTTATTCCTGCTTTTAGGTGAAGTCCTTGCACAAGGAGGAGTGGAAAGGGAGTCACCCCACAGGGACTCAGCCCTCTTGGAGCTGCTTTCTGGGCATCCCACTCCAGCTGCAGCTTGCAGCAGCCCCTTGCTGGCTTGCAGCAATTGTTCTGCTTCCCTGTCTCTCCCCAGATCACACACAGCACCCCTGGGGACAGCCCTGCACGGGACACCAGCACCTGGAGTGCCAGCAAGGTGGAGCAAAGACAGCACTGGGTGAGCTCAGAGATTCACAGGAAAAACAGCCTCACCTGGGAAAAAACCTGTGCCCAAGGAGCTCTCCACACTCAGAGGAGTTAAATCCACTGCTGAGGGCAGGACTGCTCCAAGGCCAATGGCCAAAGGCCCTCCAAAAGTGGTCCCCACTGGCCACAACCTCTGTGCTGTGTCTCTGCTGCTGTTTCCCAGTGGTGCAATCCCTGCAGCCTTCCCACTCCCCAGGGGATGCTCCCTGCATGTGCTGCTGCCCAGGCTGTCTTGTCCTGGGTGGTAAACAGGATTTCGCCCTGGGAACAGCAGCACTGCAGCCAGTTGTTATTCCAGCTCTTTTCCAGTGGCACAGCAGTGCAATCCCTGATGCTATCACAGCACAGCTACCATGAGATGTCTATTCTTGTTCAGAAAAGACTGATCTCTCAAGGTTTTTGGACAACAGGATAATATATTTCCCTAGACATTAGAGACTGAAAGAGATTTATTAAGGAAATTATTCTCTATATTCTGTGCAGTCCATTAAGAGATGAAGCTTTCCCTGCTCCATCAAGGAGCTCATTGCAGGCCATGTGACTGCACTGATAGAATATCCAAGTCCCCTCTGCAGCCTCTCATCCTGTTCATTTCATACTCCTCCAAGTACAAGCACAGTGTTGGGTCAATATCCCAGCTCAATTCACGTGTGAAAACCCCCATAATTCTGCAGGACAAATCCAGGACCAAAATTAGACCCTTTATTCCCCCCTTTGGTGCTAGGGACAGCTTGTTACCAAATCCACTTCAGCTTCTTGAATGCCAAGGGCAGAGCTAAAGTCAGAGCAGCTGCAGTTTCCCTGTGAGCCCAAATTTCCAGGTGCCAGCACCTCAGCAGTGCAGGCAGGGGCTCTGAATTTGGGGTTTATGAACACACACCCTCAAAACTGCCTGAGGATCATCCCACTTCAACAGCTTGGGGTGAACAGCAAAGGGGATGGTCCCAGATGTTCCTTCCAGGTCACCAACAGACCCAAAGCAGGGACACTGTGGGATCACAGAGCTCCTCACAGGAGCAGCACAGTGCTCCTGCCTCTCCAGGATCCCCAGGGAATTGCCCTTGGCCATGTCAGGCTGCTGATGCAGTGAAGCACTCAGAGCTCATCTCAGAGTCCAGGGAACCCCACACAACCACTCCCTGTCATCCCCTGGTGACTTCCTGGGTGTTTCCACCCACCTGGTGGCTTCAGCAGCACTTCTGTGATATATCTCAAACCTGATGAGTCTCAGAATCGAATCTCAGCAGCTACAGAAGACATTTTGGAGCTCTGACCTGTGTTTTTGCCTGTCCTTCCCAAATTTAGCTCCTTTTCAGCTGAACACTGGTGACAGGGCAGTGGCCTTGGATCACGAGCACAGCCAGGCCTTAGGAAGCACCACAAAAGCTTTTGTTCCAATATTTACTCAGGGATTTTTCATGCTACACCTACCACGGCCTTTAGTTTATTGGGAACACAGTGCACTGGGGAAGGGCAAACCACAGAGTCTACAGTGCTGCCAAGCAAAATGTCATTAAGGTTTTAGCAATGCAACACAAATTGAGTTTACATTAAAGCTGCTTTTGTATAAACCATATCCCAGAGCCAAACATGGGGACAGAGCTGAGTAATGAATTGAAGCAGAGCAATCAAGGTGGAACTACTGAGCAATAGGAAAAAGGAGCCATTCCAAAGTGCTATTTAAAGTTAGGCTGAGAGCTCCACTTGAACTATAGAAGTGATTATGTACAGTCACCACTGCACACACATTTAATGCCATGTAGGATGCAGCACCTACCACCTGCAGCTGCACAGAGACACCCCGAGGTTCAATGGCACCATGAAAACCAGCACACAACTGGAAGCTGAGATTCTTCTTAATATAGACTTACCCATAACTGCTGAAGAGCTGAGAAGTCTGGAACTTCAAATCTCCCTTGAGCTACCCTGCACATAAACCCACAACTCAAAGGTGACCATTTGTCATTTCAAACCTCTCCTGCCTGCAGGATTCAGTCACTGAAGCCCTGTTTGCCAAACACCTGTGTTATGGCACTGTTGGAGCAACACCCAAGTCACCAAAGAGTTCTGCCCCCCAGCCCTGCTCTGTATTAAACCACAGCACTTCTGAATGTTTTTTCTGAATACCCAGAGCATGGTAAGTTTGGAACTACCACTCATTTCTAGTTCCAGGCTTCCTAAGGTGTGCTTTACACTGCTCCTCCTGCCAGTCCCTGGGGAATGAGCCCAGGGCAGGGTCCCTTCATGAGACAGGGATGCAAAAGGGCTCAGGGCTGACCTGGAGTTCACACAGCTCTGCCTTCTCTGCCCAGCTCCCAAACCCAGCAGATCAGACACAGCTCAGGGGCTGAAAAGGCAGCAGTGCTGCAGCCCAGGGACCCTGGCTGGGCACTCCTCACACAGACAGATGGGGCTGGATCACAGCACTGCAATATGCTGAAGCTCAATCCCTGTTCCCCCCTCCAATGAGCAAGCCAATTTTGATTTATTTGATTTTGATTTATTTGAACAACAGCACACAGACAGAGCTTTTCAGAACTTGCAAAAAACATTTGTAAATGGCTGAATATAAAAAAAACCCAAAAAAACTCCATAAAGACTTCAGAGCACTGCTAAGTAGAGCAACATAATAGGTTTATCAAGATATGAAGCAGCCCTCCCCAAAATATACAGCTCAGACATACCCTGCCAGCAGAAGTACTCAATGTTTAAGAAGAGAGAAGAGAGATTCAATGAGGATTTGTTTTCCTGGCAGCCCTCCATACTTGCACATAAACCTCTTGTAGCAGCACACTGATATTTAAACTAATTAGCACCAGGAAAGCCTCGGGACTGTGCTTTTCCCCCAGCCTGTTCCCAGGGACACAGGGGCTCCAAAAGGACTGTGATCACATCCCAGGATGCTGCAGCAGCCCAGGAGCCCCAGCACACCCCCCTTTCCTGCCCAAGTACACAGGAACACGGGGCAGGACACTTGGCAAAGGGAAAAAAAATCTCCCCTCTGCCCAAACTGCCCACTCAGCACTATGTGAGAGGATAAAAATAGCAGGCAGGAGAGCTGGCCCTGAATATCAAGCAGCATTCCCACCCGAATCAACTTCCCCTTCACTCTGTTCTCCTGCAGCCTGCACGTTGCCTGAATTTCCTATTCCTCATAAACACAGCCAGTGGGGATTGAGCTCTGGGGAGCTGCAGACTGGCAGATCCACCATCATGGCTCTGGCAACCCCCCACCAGCCTCTGGAAAGAGCTCCTGACTTCCAGAGGAGAAAGGACAGGCTGGGGGGGTGGGTTTTGTGAATATTCAACACCTCTGCACAGCAGGCCTGCTTATTATTAGTATAGGGGATGTCAAAGAAGCTCCTCTCATGCAAAGTTTCCAGTCTTGCTAATTAACAGTGGCTTCCTCCAGCATATAAATTTGGGCTTTAGTCCCTTGTACACAAGCAGGCAGGGCAGGAGGGGAGGGAAGGAACAGGGAACAGCAATGGCTGCAGTCATCTTTAATGGCTGGAAATTAAATCTCTCAGGTAAGACAGAGAGAATTAACACACATCCACACACTGAGAGGAGGCTTCCACTTTTAGGAAGGGCTGAGTCTTCTTTCTTTTAAACAAAGATTGGTTGTGGCAGTCAGTGCCATGGTTTAGTTGAGGTGTTAAGGCATGGGCTGGACTCAATGATCTTAAAGGTCTCTTCCAACCCAGTGATTCTGTGATTCCTCCTGGAGCACATCCCCAGAGCATCTGCCTGGAAAAAGCTCAGATGATTTTGACTGGGCAGCTCACAAGAAGCAAAAAGTTCCCTGACAAGGGGCAGCAGAGGCCAGTGATTTGGGTCAGGATGGGACTGTCACCCTGTGCTTCTGACATCCAGACCATAAAACACCTCCCAGCACTGCTCTGGGGCTGAAAGGAACTCACTGCTCCCCTTCCCCAAGGATCAGCCACGTCCCAGCTGGCAGGACCTGCCTGAGGGGAAATCAGAGGGATGCTGAGGGTCCTGCCAGGGCAGCCTTTCAGGGCACTCTGTGATCTCTGCTGCAGCAAAACCTGCAGCTGGAGGCACCTTGAGGTCTCCTGCAAGTTGGTCTCGATTGTGCCAAACTGCTCCCATAAAAGCAAAGGCTCTAAGTGACCTAAGTGCTAAACCAAAATGCTCTGCACATAAACTGCTTCAACACAGAGTTTTCTCCAGGCTGAAGAGTGTACTCTGGAAAAAAAAAAACTGAGAACTTTAGAAATCTGACCTTGTTTATTTTTACCTGCTTCTTAAATTAGGAGATAAATAGAAAAAAAATATTGTATGTCTCCAGACACACCACCAGTGCTTGTTTCTTATTCCCATCTACAAAGTGGGAACAATAACCTCATCTACTCCATAAAAAACTTGTGCCCAGATTTCAGACACTCTTGCTTGGAAGGATAAATTCCTGATTCCTGCATTGCTCTGCCACCTCACTGGTGTCAGCTGTCAATGAAAGCACCCAACAAGAGACACCCATGCCCACAAATCTCACCCAAATTTACACATCTTGCCAGAGCAGAAACTTTTTTCTGGCCAAGAGGTGATTTGCAGCCCTGTAGATCTTCACTGAGCTTGGGGCAGAGGTGACAGATGAGTTTCCAGCACTGCTATTGTGAGCCACATTTATGTACCCTGCTCCTGCAGCACTTGCACAGCACCTCTGATTTATAAACCCCAGCAAAGGTTTCAGAGCTGCCTCTTTGCCATAATTTAAAACCAGCTGCTTTACGAACTGGCCTCCCCAAAACCCAGTTCTCTGCCTCAGTGGTGCACATGTCTTTGGCATGGCTGTGTCTGAGCCAAACAGCACCCACAGATCTCTGGGGTCATGAGCAGCTCACTTCCCTTTCCAGCTCCACATCCTTCCCAGCCAGCACCACAGGAGAAGCAGTTTCTCAGCTAACCTTTCCCAAACTTCAGCAGGGTGTTTGGTTTGCTGAGGTTTCAGTTTTCCACAGCTTCCCTAAGAGTCTCTGATGCAACCCAGGCTCTGTTTGCAATCTGAAACAGGCCTGGCTTTATCAGGATGCTCAGGGCACAGATAATTCAGGAGCAATTTTGTGTAAAAACAGTACCTTGGCTCCCAGGAGGGCCTCCAGGACAGCTATGAAAGCTGCAAAGGCTCCTCTTAAAGGATTAATAAAGCGATTAATTAAGGTGTAATAAAGTGATTAATTAAGGACCAAATACATCCCTGCACTGGTCAGTACCAGATCCTGAACATGAACACAGCCAATGGATAACACGGCTGAGACACTCCGAGGCAGGGCTTGCACACTGCACAACAGGATATTTCACTGCTCTGCAGTCACCTGCCTTTATCCTGGCCCCAAGGACAAACAGCTTTATTGGATCTGGATCATTTTATCTTCCAGGAAAACTTTGTTCAAAGCTTTAGATGTTCAGCTTGTCTAAAACCAGAACAGCTTTCTTGAGTTGAAAGAAGCAGTTGATGTTTCAGCAGCGAGGTAAGACCCAAAGGGAAGGAGAGAAAAAGAAGAGCTGAACTCCATGTCTTTCCTCTGCCTTTGTACCTCAGCCCACAAAAACTCAGCAAAGAAAACAGAAGTGATGCAAGATGGAATTCCAGAAAGTCACAAACGACCAAAAATCCAGCACGTGTGTTCCCTGGAAACCAACACCCAACACAAGGAGGATGGAGAAGTCAGCATCACTCACTGCCAACTTACTGCTCCTGGGACGGAAAAACACACACAGAGGCCAGGGCCCCTGTAGAAATCACATTTCAGGAAGGCAGTTCATCAAATATCAAAGGGGAAAGGAATACAATGAAGGTCTGGTAAGGAAGGACAGCCACAGAGACACAACAGAAGGTCAGTTCCCCTCTCCATTCCAGCAGGGAAATTCCTGGCTCCCAGATCATCCTTTGTTCCCGTGCCCTAGAGGAACAACAAGGGCTAAACCTCTTCTGCCATATTCAGTAGAAAACTCTGCCTGCATCACACTGCAAGCTGGGAAGTCTATGGGGTTTGGGACAATCCAGATCTGTTGGGTACCAGTGAAACCAGACTCACGAGCACTACAAGTCCAAAACAAGACCATGAAATAACCAAGGCCTCCAGACTTCAAACACAGAACACAGCAAAAAAAACCAACCCATCACCCAAGAAAGGAAACACATCAGACAAATCATACCATTTTTGCCATCTTTTCTGAATTTTGCCCAGAGAAAAACATGAACATCCCCAGGCCCAACTTTTACTTCCCCCACTGGAAGCATCATTCACAAAAAAAGAACCAAGTGGATTGTGCCTATATTTGCAAAACACTTTGGGAAAGAAGCAGTGACATGAATTTGTCGCCGAGATGGAGCAGCACCAAACCCAAAGGACACAGGGCTAAAAAAGGAAGGAGAAAAAATAAACCCATCAAAACCATGGAGCAGATCTGAAGGCGATGTGAAACGTCACAGTTCCCTCCACCTGCAAGGAACACTCAGCACAGGAGGCCCAGTGACAGTCCAAAACCTCTGCAACACATTGAAGGGACACTGATTTGGGGAAAAGACAACACACCTAAGCTTTTATTGCTACAAAACAGTAACAAACCAAAAAAATGCCCATCTGTGGCCGAAGGACCCAGGGACTGAGGAAGCTGTTAGTCAAGCACATTGTTATGAACACAAAGCCCAAAGCAGGCAAATCCCAGCCCTGAGGCAGGCAGAGGAATCTCCACACAGCTCCTTACCCGACTGATCTGCAGCTTCTCAGCTCCAGGCTTGAAAAGGTTCCATCGACGGCCACCGTTCCGGCAGTTCCCGCGCACCTTCAGGGTCTTTGAAGCCTGCTCGTTCTCAGCTGCCAGGAGAAAATCCACGGGAACAAAAAAAAGAAAAGGACAAAAGATAAATGCTGTGCTTTAGCTCAGGCTGGGGGCGGAGGCTGTTCTTTTAAATGAAAGAAACAAAATTGTTTGCAAGAGACTCATTCAACCTCTCCTTTAGAGAAAGAGAGCACGGAGGATATTTAGGTGCTTTATTCGGTGCTCTTGGGATACAAGGGAAATAGTGCAGCTGGGATACTACAAAAAGGCAGAGCCGGGAGCCACATCCCGAGGTGAGGTCAGCCCAGCTGGGTGTGGAGCCAGGATGCTGCTCCAGGAGCAGGAGACCCTCAACCTGCACCAGTGTGCACAGGGGAGCAGCTCCCTGGGACACAACTGCAGCAGCACCTGCAGCAATCCCAGCTGCACACTCACTGTGGTCCACGGGATGCCAGGCCTTGGAAAAGAAACAGTTCCTCCAATTTACACACAAAACAGAAATGGGTAAGTCCATAAAAGCTGGGGTTTTTTAAGGAAACTGGGCTGGTTCTGACCCCCAGCATTTCAGGCCAATCCCTCCCAGATGCAGTTCTGCTCTAGCTTTGAGTGACCAAACACACCACTCACACCAGACCCCAGCCTGGCCTTGCAGATGGCATTACCCAGGCACAAAGCAGCTTGTGAAAAAGAGGCAAATGAGCTCTACTTTTCCAGTCAATGAAAATTTTCAGCTCCACATCCTATCCTTCTCGTTCTGGGGTGAAGCTGCCATTCTGTTTGAGACCAGAGTTTTCCCTCACACATTTCACAAGATTAGATTTTAATCCCTTCTTCCATCAGGTTCTTCACATCCTCTGGCCTGGAGGGAGGGAAACAGAGCTGGGCACCAGTGGTGCCCCCACAGCAGCTGCTAGCACAGGTGCATGTGGTCCAGGCAGTGCACATACATGGTACAAGCATCCTCACAAGTGTTTCCAGCACCTGGAGGCTCCTCATCCCAGGCATGGAACAAAGATCTACAGGAAACAGCCACATTCTGGAATCCTTCCCTAAAAGGTGCACAATGCTCTATTTCTATCTTCTGACATACCTCTAACCAGGCAGAGGTTTCAGACTGTGTCAGTCCTGAGCAGTTGGAGACCAGAATAAATGGTTCCAGGCTTTGGGAGAGTGGAGACCCCCAAACCAAACAGGCAGGGGCTGTGCAGGGCTGGGATGCTGCTGCAGGCTGGCTGGGCGGCCATCCTGATTTTCTTCCAGCGTTGCTGGGAGAGAGATTGCACTGAGACCTATTTCCTCAATGCTGATGCAGGCAGCCTGCTGCTATTTTTAGCAGCCCACGTTTCACTTTGGAGACTCTTGGAGAGCCAGGCTGCAGCACGGTGCCCATTACAGCAGGAGGCTGCTCGTGGCTCTGGAGGTGATGGATGGAGCAGTGCCGGGAGCGGCGTGCAAGCAGGGAGTGCTCACTCTGACCCCCCTGTGCTGGGAACCACTGCACCCTGGGCAGCAGAGCCATCAATTAACAGCACAGGCAGCTAATTGGCCTTGTCCTCCCCAGTTTCTTCTGAACCCTGATGTGCTGCCACCATCCATCAGCTGCCTGGATCCCCGGAGTGCTCCTGAGCAGTGCCAGCACAACCTGGCAAATCACGGGATTCTTCGTGCCAGCAGTGGCCCTTCAGGAAATCATTTCCTTTCTCTCATTATCAATCTTTTTAATTAGGAGGTTCAAAAAATGATGTCATCTATTCAGCCATCAGCCAATTTACCTGCCAGCACGAGACCCTGCCAGCAAATACATTCCACGGTGCTCTCTCTGGTGTCACTGTGAGCAGGACAAATGCAGAGAGGTCACTCCAGTCTTTGGCTCATGAGATTCCCTCCTTCATCATGAAAAGTATCCAAGCACAGAGGAAAAAACTCCTCACTTCTTGTGTTTTCAAACAAACATCAGACTTGAGTTGTGATCTCAGTATCTATCATCACTCACCACCTCCAAATGGTGAGTACTCAGTGAGTACTCACCACAGAGGATTCTTAGAGGACAGAAATTCAAGGGAAAACCACCAAATATAAACTCATACAGCAGCTGCTGAACAGCTTTTACACCTCACGTGCCTAGCCCTGTTCATCCTCTCATAACCAGATTACAGGGACTGTGTTCAGAGACATTAAAGAGAGAAAACAGTCTTATTTCATAAACACACTGTACACAAGAAGATCCTATTAGCCAGCAAGGAACTCCTCAGCATTTGGCTCTCGGAGCTCCCTCACCTGGTGTCAGGGATGTAACCAGCACAGATGCAAACCACAATCCTGACCTTCCCACCCCTGCTGCCCTTGGCTGGCTCTGCAGCATGGGTGACTATCATTACAATTTGGCTCAATTAACAATATGTAGAACTCCAGTTCTACAGAGGGCTTATAGTGAAGATTTACTGAAAGACAGACTCTTATACAGTGTCTCAGTACAATCAATATGACAGGTCATTTGGAGCAACACCTCTCGACCGTTTTCTTACAAATAAATAACAAGTTAGAAAAAGACCAGGTGTCAGGAGGAGGATCTCTACAAAGATTGTTTTGGGTTCCTCCTTATGATTTCCCAGGCCAGACAGAGAGTGCTCCCACGGGCTTTGAGCCATGTCTGGAGCCTAAAATCCATGTTCTGACTGCTGTCAGCTCCCACAGGTGACACCAAACACCCAAAGCAGGCAGATGTGCCAGTTTTGGACACACAAAGGACAAGGCAGACAGCAGAAGGTCAGGCAGGAAAGCTTCTATTTTAATTTTCTGACTCCATCTTTTATACATTTTGGCAATAAGGCAAAAGATTGGCTACACAGATTGCCACCTTCCTGACCTGGTTGGTGAACACCACCATCAATCATATTTCTCCTCCCAGAGGAGAAATATGTAAACAAAATAATTTTGTCAGATTATATATATATAATTTATATATTTATTTTTAGTCATAAATTATTATATATCATATTATATATCATATACAATATATATTATATACAATATTATAATACATTATTTATTATATATTATTATTTAAATTTATTAAATATTATATCATATATAATATATATAATGTTATAGTATAATATTATAGACTATATATTAATTACTTATAAATTATTATTTAATTTTATTATATGTTATATTATATATAATATACATTATATATTTTATGATAATAGATACAATATAATATATTATATATAATTTTATTACAATATTTTATATAAATATTTATTATTTATAGCTATAAATAGATATATTTCTATAATTATGTATAAACATATAAACAGAAAGACAACTATTTCTAAACATACACACAGTTTACATGAAGCTGCGTGAGAACCTCCACTACAAAAGTGCAAACACTGAAATCAGCAGGAAAATTGAGGCAGGGAAGAGGCACTCACCACGTCTGCGGAGCAGGTGCTGCATGCGCCCCCCCAGCTGGTCCAGCCCCATGGGGGTGCTCTGCGACAGGGGCTCCGAGCGGCAGCGCTCCACCAGCGCCTTGAAGGGCTCTGCCTGTGGGNNNGAGTGTGCCTGGAACTTCTGGGAGCAACCCTGATGGAGACCCACTTGCTGCTCTGCATTTTAGGGGTGAGGCTGCTCCCCCATTCCCAAGTCCCAGCAGGAGCACACACAGGGAAGGAATCAGCTGGTGCTGAGGACCCTGTACCAGCAAGGCCTGGCTGCTTCCAAAGGACAGCAAAGAGCAGCCAAACGGGTTGGCAGCTCACTGATGACAACAGCTAACCAGACATGTCCTTGCATTTATAGCCTACAAAATATTTACTTGAATGGAACAGCTGCAATTGTTTGAAGCACCCATAAAATGGTCAAATACTTCAGTTATGCCTTAATGCTTGGTAACACTAATCCAAAGAATTGGCATTTACAGGTAAGTGGTAAAAACGTTGGCGTTTTCCTCACTCCAACTTTTATTATTCTATTCCAGGAGGAAAAGCTCCTGAAAATGACAACTGTACCGTGACATTTTGCAGAATGGAATGTTCTTTTTAAAACAACACAATTCAAACTCCTACTTTTCATTTTATTCTCTGTGACATGTGACACTGTGGAAGTCTTGTGTATAATCGAGTCAAGAAATCAGAAGAAAAACCATTTGTCAAAGGTCAGGGGAAGCAAACAGGAGGTGTTCCTCTCTGGGAGGCTTCTAGGCTCAATCACAGACACATCTGTCACACTTCCAGGAACCTAATAACTGGGTGCCTGGGATGGTTTGGTGGATCCATCCTCAAGACTCCAGCAGTTCATCTTCACTGATGCGCTGTTATTTTCATTTACAGATGAAGAACAAAGCAGACAGGCTGTAATTACCCCATAGGAAAGCTGTGGATGAATTAAAGCTCCATCTCCCAGCACCAGCATCATATCCAGTCAACCAGTACACTTCTCTTGGCTGCAAAACAGCTGGGAGGAGGTAAAATCCAAAGAAAACCTTCCATCCAGGGAATTTTGGACACAGAGTCCCTTTAGCATAAGGCCAGCAATGCCCAGAGGTTCCCCTTCCCATCCCTACTCTGAGGTCCTGTTTTAAATTTTGAGGCTGGGAATGGGATAAAGGGAAGACACACCATGTGTTTAAAGAAAACACATGGAAATCTGCATTATCCATGTGTTCTGTGGCTGGTTCTGTGTACATGCAAAGCCTACAAGCTTTGCAAACTCAACCTGCCTTTCCCTGATGTTAAAAATCCGTTTCCCAAAAAACCCTACCCCACTACAGACAGCACTAAATATAGGCTTTAATTCAAGGATTTTGCTAGCACCTCCTGGTTATTATGAATACAAGAATCTCAACAGCTTGCAGATAGGCTTTAGAGGTTTTGTCTCCTCTAAAAATAAAATGATTGTCAGACACAACCATATTAAAAGCTGTAAATACCCAAAATCTTCATTCTGCACGTAAATTGCACCTCGCTGCAGACAGGAATACAGCACTCTTTTGGCAACAGCAGGAATTAGAAAGTAAAGTACTACTTCTTAATTTGGAAGGACTATAAAGTCTTTTGCTACAGCAGGCTGAGACACAGCCCAGGAGCTGAGTAACCAGGAGATGAAGAAAGCTCTGAAAAACAACTCTCACAGATACCATATCCTGGTCAGTGTCATTCAGCAGTGGGAGGGAAGGGATAAACCCACTCAGCTGCTCCCACAATAAACCAATCTCAAGCTAAAATTCACTATGGGCATCACCTGCAATTTCTCAGCAAACACAGAAAAGGGAACTCTGCTGGATCCTGCTCTTGTGGAAAGGCACTTGGAGCTGCACTAAAGCCAAACCCCCAAGGTGTGGGAGGATCTGAGCTCTGCCCCAGCTATCAGGCAGATCTGCAAACCCATCCCCTGGCATGCACACACTCAGACAGATCAGTAATCCTGTGCTTCCAGTCAGACCCACCGCAGGGAGAGGCTCCCACTTTCCCACACGGAGCAGATCCCAAAAATCTCCTCATGCCCTGACAGCACCCATATCCATCTGGGCCACCCCGAGCAGC
This sequence comes from Trochalopteron elliotii, assembly GCA_024734555.1. Classification (NCBI taxonomy): domain Eukaryota; kingdom Metazoa; phylum Chordata; class Aves; order Passeriformes; family Leiothrichidae; genus Trochalopteron; species Trochalopteron elliotii. The sequence goes on from JANPWX010000544.1 coordinate 2,133,262, forward strand.
AGCACACTCTGCACCAGGGACAGCCTCTGTGGCACTGGGACAGTTTGGATCTCAAGTCCAGGACTCAGAGGAACAACCTCAACAGCTGCTCTGGAGAAACATCTGCAGTGATGCAGGAGGCTGAGCACACGGTTCCTTACAGAGCCCTGAAACGAAGCACAGCATTCCATGAGCCTGGTCCTTCATCCTATGGGACACACAGCTTTTGCCAAGGCTGAAAAGCCTGTAGAAATCTCATTTTCACACTTCTGGCAATCCTAATTCCCCCAGAGAACATCCTCACAAACCCCGCTGGGGTCTATGCGCAGCCACAACAGCCAGAAGCAGGCTGCAGCCTGCAAACCCTTTGGAGATAAAATTCTGAACCCCAAGGAAAAAGATTAGGCTTTCTGTTCCACCAAAATAGCCTTTTATTTCCCAGACAAGCCAGCAGAGGGCACAGAAAGCCTGCGGTGAAAGTCCTCTGCTCTGTCACTGCCAGGGTGGAGGGTGACACCAACACGAGCCCAGAGACTCCGAGATGCTCCCGGTCGCGGCCCTGGGACAGGGCGGACCCCACCCTATGGCAGATCTCTCTGCCAGAAATAAACCTGACACTTGTTTCTGGGTCCTAAAAACTCCAAACTGATACATGAAATATTAATTCAGATGCCTGTTTTGCAATCTTTCCCCATGTCACTCCAAAGCAGGTATCAAATCACTCACAAACCCTGTCCATGGACACACCAGCCAGTTTGGAACCCTGATGGAAGGCTGGAAATGCAAAATACATGGTATCAAAGCTGCTTTCCATCTAAACATCATCTCAGGCTACTGGAAATGCTCAAAGACAACTCCTGGGGCTATGCCTGACTTCCTGCAGCAGCAGTTTTCCTGTTGGGGTGCTGTGGTGTTTTTAGAGGTCAGAGGAGGATAATTCACTTCAGTGGAGACATGAAAAACAGAAACTGTCCAAAAACTAGTGAAACTTCCATGTCATCACTCACTCCATTTCTCATATCTCAGAATAAGGATGGCACTGTGATTCAAAACCATTTGCTTTGACCTTTACTGTTCTTCCAATTCTTCAAAACATTTTATCTCCACTGTTTCACAAGCTCCCAGAACAGATGAGAGTTTGGGACAGGGTCTGAAAGCAACTATCAGGGATGTGCTTTTCTACTTTTCTGCACCTGCTTTTATTAAATGCTGTTGCAATGCTATTTCCTTTAAAGCACCAGGATCAAATCTTACCAAACTATTTGCCCATAATATCATTCAGCTCCTGCCCAAAGACATTAGAATTTTAAAAGGCAAGACCAGGAAAGCAAAAAATAGGGGCATTAATTGCAGATGCAACTAAACAGATTTACTTACTGACAGAACCAATGTAGAGATCCCCTAAATCCCACTCCAGCATCCCTTGTGCTACACCAGCCTCAGTTTCTCACACCATCTCCCCACAGGAGCCTCAGTGGGAACAGGCACTTTTGTTCTTTTTTGGGGGCAACAGTTAAGTTGTTTGGGAAATGCTTTTTGCCCTACTCTGCTCACACACTGTAAAACTGCTGGGGAACTTGCTCAGAGCAGCTAGCCTGGCCAAGCCACCCCATCCTGGCAGCACCTTCTCCCTGCCTGTGGTTGAGCACTTCCCTTGGAATACAAATCCTACAGTTAATCAGAGCAGCCTGGAGTGAAGGCAGCAGGGCCAGCAACTGTCCTGAGGAACAGGTGCCAGCAAAGAGATGGATTGAGCCCTAAAACAATAAGAGGCTGCAGTTTGCTGCTACTGTCACGCTGAGGCTGAAGTTACTCCTCTCCCATGTTTATTTTTGGTAAAGTGTTTCTGAGTGCCGCTCCCTGATGGGAGATAGGCCAACAAATCCCTGGGGTATCTCAGGTCATTTGTTGCTGCTGGCAAACTCTGCAGGGCTGTTCCTGTCCAAGAGATCCCTTCTTCACCCTCCCTTTACTGTGGGTTTGGTGCCACCACCAGATCGTTGTGCACTTCCAAAGCTGCAGCAGGAGTTCCTGGGCTGCAGGAGGTGTCCAGAGCCCAGGTGGGGCTGTCTGCTTTCCCTCCCACCCTGCTGCAGCTCCTGCCCCGGGGGCAGCCAGCCCTCCCTGCCAGAGCAAGCCCCGAGGCCGTGTGCTATCCACACTCCACGGGAACTCGGGGGAGGTTTCCTGCCCACTTATCTCAAACACTGTATTTTTCTTGGTCATGTTAGTAAGCTGCAACAGCTGAGCTGGGACTTTGGGCATCTTCTGTTCACACAGCTGAGCTGGGACTTTGGGCATCTTCTGTTCACACAGCTGAGCTGGGAAATTGGGCATCTTCTGTTCACACAGCTGAGCTGGGAAAGTGCTGGGATTGTGCCCTGAGAGCGCTGGGATCAGACAGGCAGCCCCTGACCTCCCAGCAGGGATGTGGCTGCTCTGGGACAAGAGTGCTGCTATTTCCCTCTGCTCCACTCCATCCTTTCGTGCCTCTCTCATCTTGCTCCTGCCCAGAATACTTTCAGCTTGGTCCCTGTGAAGGGATATCAAACCACAGCCCTCTCAAGCTCTTCCTAAAAATGTTTCTTCCAGAAACCCTGTCCTAGGGTGACTTCATGATGCTTGTATCCCCATCACCTATTCTGTGTGCGCTGTATATTGAGTTCTGTACCTTTAAGACTGATTTTGAGAGTGAAGCAGGGGAAGAAGAAGCACGCAGTTTGTTTTGAAAAACAGCACTCACTCCTCTGCACCTTTTTCCTCTGGACTTGGTGCTGTTTGGCTGAGGGACAAACAGCAGCAGGACAGAAACCTTTTTTTTGCTTTAAGTTAGTTTAGCTGAGGCAGAGAAGTTTCCTGGATTGGCTTTTTTTTCTTTTTCTTGGGACTCTTTAAACCTGCTGTGGATTGAAAAACCCAGAGGAGCCCTGGGGAGCTCACACCTGCAGCCCACCAGGGCCTGGACCTCTGGAGGGACGAATAAGGGACTGACTGAGCCAAGCTACACCCACAGCAAGGACTTTCTCAATTTACCATCTCACTCCAGAACAAGAGGTTTTATTGTTTCATATTATGATATTTATGCTTGTGGGCACTTTGTTTGTTAAATAGTTTTTTCCACTTTTCTCCGAGGAAGTTCCTTCCCTGGATTGGCTCTGGGGAGGGGCTGTTTGGGTCCTGGAGGGACCCTATTCAGGGGGTTTTCTCCCAAATTCCCTAAACCAGGACAAACCCCAAGAAGTGACCAACCACCACTCACTCCTCTGGAGTGCCTGGGATTACACAGAGAGCTTCTGTAACTCTTTGCATTACACAAAACAGAGCAGAAAAACAAAACCAGGAATAACTAACAATACTGCTGCCTGTTTTAGCTGCGAGTCAGAAGTTCAGAGTTTTTCCCCCAGCATTTCTAATCTGCTGCCAATTTTCAAACACTTCCCCTCTTGGCTCAGAAGTTACTGTGACCCCTTTTCCAACAGGCAACAGTGTCACCACCTCTGGAATATCTCTAGTCTCTCCAAACCCAAAAGGAAAAGAGAAAGTTTCTTCACAAATCAACCTAATTTTTCTACCTGACACCTTGAAAAAAAGAAAAAGTCTTCATTTCAGCCTCAGCTAACCAGCAGGTACCCAAAAGAACCCTAAAGCTAGTACCCCTGAAGTCCTGGCTCCACAGAACATCTGAGGTTTCATAGCAATAAACTGGGCAAGACAGATTTGTAACACCCAGAATCTAGTCCAAAATGCAACGTCCACTTAAATGTTTTGGGGATTTTAAGGGCTTTGAAAGACTTGCTTGTACCAGACAGGAACGTCCTGCCATGACTGGAGCCACTAGCATTGCCCACCTCTCATTCATCACCACCCCATCACTCCTACAACTATTTTAGGTAAGAAAACACAGAGGCCAAAGTGCAATTGCTGAGTTCTGTTTGCCCATGGCACACAATTTGCTAAAACCCCTCTTCTTAGGAGCTTCCTTCAAATTAACCTAATTGCAGAGAGGAAAAAAACTAAAGGTAGTTTCTAGGAATACATAAACTGCTAAAACCTCTCCAAGAGACACTGATACACAGAAGGGTGACAGGAGAAGCAGCTCTGGAGGTTTAAGAGCTCAGACTCAGGCTGATCTAAAAGCTGTGTCTGCTGCCACCATTCACAGAACAACCTCCTCAGCTGGAAATCCCAATGAGGGATGTAAAACAACGTTTTCAAGTGCAAACCAGCTTTTTGAGATGTACAACAGCGTGGTTACTGCAAGCCTTACAAAGCTGCTCCTACCTTCCCATTTTTGAGGCGTCCAGAAGAGACAATCCTGGAGACGTGCACTTGGAAGGGCCTGCACTCCATGCTGCAGTCAAACTCATCCACTCTGTCCATGACCTCCACAGAGTTTTGTTCCACAAATGAAGTGGTTCCCCGCTTTTTGATGCGGCCACCAGGCTGCTCCAAGCCCTGCCTTTTCACTGTGGAACACTTCAAAAAAGTCACTACAGAAAAGTCCATGTCGGCAACTGCAGAACAGCCCATGTCTGCAGCATCCAGAATATTCTCAGGAATGTCGGGAGAAGGTGGCAGGTCCCTGCCCATGACCTGACTCTTCTCCAGAGTTCTGACAGTGTCTTGGATCTCCTCAGTCAGAGCTACCTGGGGAAGGTGGATCAGGGCCTCACGTGCTGCAGAGGAGTCACCATTGGCAGCTGGGGAATGGTCCAAGTCCACAGTACCCAGCTCATTCACAGGAAGATCAGGAGAAGGTGGCACATCCCTGCCCACAACCTGTGATGTCTCTGGAGCACTGCCCAGGTCCTGAATCCCCAGCTTGCCTCCTGACAAGTCTTGCAGAGGCAGCTCAGGATTTCTCAAGCCCTGATTATCCAGTTCTGTCCTTGAAATTTCCTGAGCCACAGCTGGGGATGGATCCATGTCTTTAGCAATCACTGGGACACAAGCCACATCCTCAGTATCAAGTTCAGTCAGTGATGTCTGTGGAAGGTGGGTCTGAGCCTCAGTCACTGCAGGAAAGGCATCATCAGCAACTGGAGTACAGCCCAGATCTGCAGCATCCAGATTATTGACAGGAAGATCAAGAGAAGGTGGCAGGTTCCTGTCCACAACCTTCTCCAGGGTACTGCCAGTGTCTTGGAACTCCAGCTCATCTCCAGACCAATTTTGCAAAGGCAGCTCAGGACTTCTCAAGTCCTGATTATCCAGTTCTGTCTCTGAAAGCTCCTGAGCAATTGTTGGAGACAGATCCATGTCTTTAGCAACCACTGGGGCAAAAGCCACATCCCCAGAATCAAGTTTAGTTGGTGATGCCTGTGGGACGTGGGTCTGCACTTCAGTTTCTGCAGAAAAGTCCCCAATGGCAGCTGGAGAATGGCCCAGGTCCACAGTGTCCAGACTATTCACAGGAAGATCATGAGAAGGTGGCAAGTCCCTGGCCATGACCTGGGTCTCCTCTGGAGTCGTGCCCAAGTCCTGAATCGGTTCAGCCAGAGTCGTCTGTGGAAGTTCAACCAGATCCTCAGAGGGGTCTTTGCTGCTCAGCTCAGTGAAAGGGCCATCTGCAGGCTCTGCCAGCTGGGACATGGATGGTTCTGGCCCAAAGGGAGAAGGTGAGGTGTCATTAAGCCTGTCACTGCCACTGTCCTGGCCAGAGGAACCAAGGCCTCTCAGCCCATCTGTGGTTCTGCAGTGCTGCACAGGCTCCTTCCCCGCTAAACTCTCAAAGCTCAGGTTCTCCCAGGTGCCCGAATCTGGGGACTGCAGACAGGCTCCCACCGTGCACAGGGCCTTGGCGCTCTCATTCTCCATCACCAAGCCCTCTTTGGGGGAGGCCACACCCTGCCTGCGGCCCCGGAAACTGCGCTGAGGCCTCTTCTCATCGGGGGAAAAGGCCCTGGAGGAGCCTCGCAGGCGCCGAGCTGCCTCAGCCACGCTGGTCAGGAACCTCACAACACCCCCAAAGTGAGTGGCTTTGGCGGCGCCGTTTGATTTTTTCCGCTGGCTGAGATTCTCCTCACATCTCGTATCAAAGTCCAAGTAAGGAGCGTAATGATCGGTTGTATTTTCTAAGTTCTGGAAATTGGTTTCGGCCCTTTGATCTGGGAGCTTTGAATTATCTTTGCTAGCTAATGAAATTCCTTTCAGATAGCTCCAGACATCAGAGCTCCTTCCTCTCCTGCTCTCCTGTGGGAGCACGGCGCACCTCTTTTGATTGTCCCCTTCTGTAACTGCAGGACTCTTAACGTGTTCAAAATTCAAAGACTCGCTCTTCCTGGCTGGTATTCTGTGGCAGTTGCCATCATTATCCTCACCGTGTAATCTGCCACTGATATCCCTGAGACATTTGCTTTCAGTGGCATCAGGAAGTTCAGGAATGCTGATGTTCAGCTCTATGTCCTCAAAAGAAGAGTCCAAATCCTCGATGTACCCTGCGTAGGAGTGGCGGGAGGGCCTCCGGCCATCCCCCAGCTTCTTCACCCTGTAGACAGCTCTCTGCCCGCTGCAGTGAAGGTCCTCCTCAGGGTCACAGGCATCCTGCACTCTGGATGCTCTCAAATCCACGTTCTTGGGTGTCCTAGAGGATCTTCCCTTCTTTGACGAGCGTACCCTGTCCATGAAGGATGGCTTTTTTAACTCTGACACCTCAGAGGCAACTCCCAGCAGAATCATGGACTGGGGTCTGTCTTTATTCGTGGAGAGTCCTTTCCTTCTTCTGACAAAGTTCCAGATCCGACTGCCCTTGGTTGTCTTCTTATACCTGTTTGTTTCCTCCTGCTCCCCGGGGACTGCGTCGCCAGAGGCACAGTGCTCAGCACCACAGGCCTCCAAGGCATCAGTGCTCCCTCCCTCCATGTTTCCTTGGAAAATCCTGTTGGCATATCCATTGGGAATGCTCATGGAAGCAGTACGCTGGCGGCCCTCTAGAATTTCCATCGCCCTGGCTCACAGGCTGGCTCCAGGAGTCACGGATGCATGATCCTCAGATTGCTTTCTTCACAAGGCTTTAAGGGAAAAGAACAAAAGAATGCAATTAGGAGCAGAAAGCTTTTAGAAGGCACATTTCTTAAAGCGTCACAAGTCAAACCTTATCCCAGTGGCTGTGGTGGTTTTCCCCATTGATTCCAGAGAGGCTGAAATTTTGCTTCCAAACCATATAAATTTTAAAGCTACTTATATCTGATTTAAATGACTGAACGTTTAGTGACCACAAATAAACTTCCTGCACTAATAAAGTTACCACAAAGTATGCTCAGAAATCCCATGAATCACATCTTCGGTTTGCAGGCTGCAGAGACACTAAATGCATCAAAGTTCATGGCAGAGAGGAGAGAGGAAATTCCAGTGAGTGTCCCTGCACATGTCACTGTCATCTCCACCATCCCCATCTGCCAGAAACTGGCACCACGCTCCCAATAGCTCAGTCTCTCCAGGCAGCCATTCAAAGAAAAGTCAGGATGAGCCTTTTCCTGGAAGCAGTGCAACTCTAAAATACAACAACATCACAAAACTCATGGAAGATCCCAGCCAGGTTTTTCATACAGTAGCGATGGCACCAGCACGGGAATCCCTCCTGGCACTGGTCTGCTCAANTGCACAGCCTAAATGTGTCCTGCCAAATACACCCCAAAACTGCACAGCCTAAATGTGCACTGCCAAATACACCCACAGTGACACAGCATCACTGGATACAGCCAAACATGCCCTACAATTACACACCCTAAATGTACACTGCCAAATACAACCCACAGTTGCACAACCTAAATGTACTCTACCATACACCCCACAGTGACATATCCTGCAGGAATACAGCCAAATACACCCCCCCAACTACACATCCCAAATGTGCACTGCCAAATACACCCCACAGTCACACAGCATCACTGGACACAGCCAAACACACCCTACAGTTACACACCCTAAAGGTACACTGCACAATACACCCTGCAGTTCCCCAGCCCAGCCACACACTGCCAAACACACCCCCTGCAGTCACACAGCTCCACAGTGGGTGTACCCCCAGTTCCACCCCAGAATTACCCAGCCCAAGCACAGCAATGATGCTCCACATGCTGCCCCACTCTGCTTTAGCCACCTCTTTACTCAGCCTCTTGCACCCACCACCATGGAGGTTTTAAGAGAGAACTTCCTTCCCCAGGCACATTTGGGGCCTCAGCACCACCTGCCTCCATTTAAACCCTGTTGCAGAAATTCATGTGGGAGCTGCGTTGTCATGGGTCCCTGCAGAGACCACAAAAGCTTTTGTTCCCAAAAAATCAAGGGTTGAGCAGGACAGCTCCTCCATCTGGTGCCTGAGGAGGAGACCAGCTCCTCATTTCTCAGGCTGTCGCTTTGGGATGTGAGTTATTCCCAGACATTCCTGCTGCAACTTAAAGACTAACACATTGGAATGGGTTGGAAGGAGTGGGGGCGGGGGGGGGGGGAAGAGTACTTCAGTTGTTTCAAGTCGTGCAGCCAACTGGCAGCAAAAGACAGAAATCACAAATGGCCCTCTTTTTTTGTTTGTTTTCTCTTTCCAGTTTTATGTTTTATTGTTTTTGGCTGGGTGGATCCTGCATGAGGAAAGAAGATTCAAAGGGAAGAGGCTTGCCTGTGAAGTCTTTGGAGGGATGCTAGCACAGAGGAGACAGGCTGTTCCTCATGTAGCAGGCTAAAGAGAGCCCATAACAAGGGACAGATCCTGCACAGCCCTCCCCTGAGAAGCAACAGAATCCAGAATCACAGGGTATATGGGTGGCTTTAAGATTAAATATGGGAGGGTTGTATTATTTTTTTTGAGCAGCTTTAAAGCAGATGTAAATTGGAACTGCCACCATGAAGCCAGACCCGAGCACTCCAAGCAGAGAGGAGACCCATTCTGTGACCAGTGCTTGGTTCCTCCTCTCCATCACCCCTTCCACCACAGCCACACCTGAACCTCTCCTCATCTGATCATCGTGTCTGTGAATGTGTTTGAATTCCCCCCAGTCACACCTGCAGGACTGCACACACTGAAACCACAAGCTGACCTTGGCAGGAGCCAGCTCCCAGCACAGCTCCCTCAGTGCCCAACAGTCCCAGCACAGCCCTGAGCCAGCTCCAGCCCCAGGACTGCCACTGCCTCACCCAGAGCAAAGCCTCCCACCACCGAGGTGAATTCCAGCCAGCTTCCCTGCCCTCCCTGAGCAGGAGCTAAAATCTGCTATGCTCCACTGCCTGCTGGAGCTGCTGATCTGCCACTGTGCCAACACCTGCAGCAGCTGCCTGGGGGAAACCTGTGCTCTCCATCAGCCAAGCAGGGCAAAGGTGGCTTTACCAGCCAAACCACATGGCCTTGAGGGTATTTAGGCCCATCATGACAAAATAAAATTTGAGTATGGAGGAGAGCAGCCCTGAGAGTGTCTGATGAACCTCTGCTCACCTTTCTGGGGTGCAGGGGAAAGAGGTTTTGAAGTAACATGCTGAGAACAGCTATTAATCAGAAAACTACACCACTTGTCAACCACATGTTTATTTTTCCCCTCCTTGAGCTGCAGTTGCAGATGTCAAGTCGTAGCAAGTTACCACCCAGCAGCTGAGCAGGGACTACCATCACTTAAAGCAGGGCTTTAACCACAGAAAACACAATTACCTTCTGCCTCTTCCACTGCCCTCAGATTACCTGAGCCCAAGGAGGGTGGCTTAGCCAGGTTTGGAGACCAAAGGCTCATGTGTTTGCTCTCCAAAACACACAGAATCTCAGCTGGAGGGGAAGGTGGTTTTATAAAACTCCAGCTATCAACCAAACACTGCCAGCAGCTCCAGTGTACAGGGGCTGTGTGGGTCCCTGCCTTACCCTGCCCTTCTCGTCACAAAAGCAGCAGCCTTTCATTCTGAAAACTCACTTTCCTTTACCAGGTCACTGAGGGGGATGAATAAAATGAGATTAATAAAATCCCCAGCCAAGGGCACCAGGTGTGTTACACAAACATCTGCATCTACAGCCATGATTCCCCCTCTGAATTCTTTCCATATTTTTTGTGTTATCCCAATCTCTAAGAAAGAAATAGGTGCTCTGTATCTCACTCATGATTGCACAACATTCCCTTGGCAACAGGCTCTTCCTGCACGATACAGGTGGGAGTAAGAGCAATTTTGCTCCTTTTCAGTGTGATTTAGCAGACAGCCAGAAGAAATAACAGCATGGGCCCAGGGAACACCCACTGAAGTTGACAGTTCTCACAGACTTAAAGGACACTGGATCAAGCCCAAGCAATCAGAGCAGCCACAAGCCACCCCTCAGGGGGTGATGCTCTGCATGGGCAACCTCCTGCTGCTGAGCTGCCCTACACAAGTTATCCACAAGCAAAGCAAAACCAGGCTGTTAAACCAGGTTAACCCACGACACCAGGTCCAAAGGCAGCAGGGTAGAAAGACCTACTAGAAAGGAAGCATTGATTAGGAAAGGTCTGATTCAGGCTGAGTTTTCTCAAGAGATCCCAATGATGGAAAGAAACTGCTCATTTAACAGCACACAGTTCAGGCTGCTTGCCAGGCAGGCACCACAAATCCCTGAAATCTTCTTCAGATCACTGCAGGTTTTGGGCAACAAGCAGAAGCAACTTTTTTAAAAAACATATTTAGTGCTCTGAAGCACTAGGAGGGCACTGGCACAGGGTGCCCAGAGCAGCTGTGGCTGCCCCTTGATCCCTGGATATTTCCAATGCTGGGCTGGACTGGGCTTGGAGCAACCTGATGGAAGGTGTCCCTGCCCATGGCAGAGGGTGGAACAAGATGATTCCAAAGGTTCCTTCTAACCCAAACCATTCTGCGATTCCAGGATCCCTTGGTGTTGTGGGATACTGGAACATGCATATTCCAGGTTCCAGACAAATGGTAAATCCCTTCTATGAGGTGACCCAAAAGAACTATTTTGACTGGGGCCCTGAGAAACAATAAACCTTTGAAGGGAACAAAGAGGAAATTGGTGGTGGGGTTGCCTTTGGGGCAGCCTAGACAGGATCACATGCCAGAAACATGCTCTCCACCACAGAGCCACTGACTCAACACACCTGGAGAGACCCAAGGTCATTCTGGAGGGTTTTGGAGCCAGAGGCAGAGAGGGTCTGAGGCTCACTGTACCCCATGTGCAAAGGAGAAGCTGAGGGGTTCAAACAATGTCAGAATAGCCAGCTCCTCCTGGCACTGTGACAACCTGTGCTGTGCTGGATGTTCCAAGGACAGGATTTGCACTCACTGTGGGGCAGCAGCTCCAGACAGTATCCAAGGCTCTCCATCCCCCTCTCCTCTCACCTCTCAGCACTGCTACATTTGCTTCCAAGCCCTCGGTCCCCCAGCACCACCCGGCTGGAGCGAAAGGCCCGGGGCCGGCACAGCCCAGGCGCCGACAGCCTCGCCGGGCTGGAATGCACCGAGGGCCCCCGGGGACACGATCTTCCACTCGCCTCTTCCTCTGCAGGATCCAAAATAACAAACAAGAAGGAGCCTTTGGCCATTGTTTCTCGGGGGAGGGGGGCGGCGGGGAGAGGGCACGAGGCGCAGCCTGCCAGAAGGCATGGCTGAGCTGAGGAAGTCCTGCCTGGGCTTTGCTGTATCCGCTCCTCTCCAGGAGGGGTGGGGGTAGGCAGGAAGGAGAGAAAATAGAGAACAAATGATCATATAACCCTGGAGAGAAACCTGTCTGCTCTCCGAGAGCGTATTTAGCCCAAGCATGCAGCGCCTCTTGCTATACAAAAGAAAAAGAGGAAAGAAAACCCCGCCAGCTCTTCCGTTACCATGTTCTACCACTGAAAAAAAATGAGAGGAAACAGATGTTAAGCTCTCCAGCATCAGGAAATTATCTCTTTCATGGGGGTACAGTTACTTCAGTGTATTTAGGTCAAACAAATAGGGAGAGAATCGTGACTTCTCCCCCTCTCTGTTTATGTCTCCGCAGACATTTCAGACTTGCTGGGTGCCACATCCAAGGACCAAGGGCAGCGCTGTGTTTGTTCACAGAGCACACCCTGAGGATGCAGCCTGATGATCAAGTCCCTGGCCACCTGGCAGATCCCTGCCAGCAGATCCCTGCCAGCAGATCCCCACCCCACAAACCACTGCAGCCCTACAAAAATCCAGCATCCTGTTTCTGGGTCAAGGAGGACGGTTTGCTGCTGGGCCTCAGCCAGGCATGGCAGCACTGCAGCTTGATTGCTCATTTCCATAGAGGTGGAAGGAGAGAGCTGGGTGAAACATCTGCAAAAGGGATCTCCAGGCCATCAGTGAGTGCAGTTACGACTTTCCGGCTCTGGGCTCCCCAAGGAGCGCCGGGCTGGTGCCCATAGGAAACAACCAGAGAATTGAACCAGCATTTCACATGCTCTGCAAATCCCTTCCACAGGAAGCTAAACCCCTTCATTAGGAGCAGGAGGCAGACAGGGGAGCAGTCTGAATCCCTTCCCAGTCAGGAGTGGATAGACACTATCAAAACACTGAGTTTTAGAATCACAGCATCGTTCAGGTTAGACAAACCCTCCAAGATTGATTCCAATCATCAATCCAGCACCACCACCAGGCTGACAACTAAACCATGTCCTCAGGTGTCACATCCACATTCTTTTAGTATCTCCAGGGACGGTGACTGCACCACTTGCCAGTGACAGAAGGGACCCTGCAGCAATGGTCTCCTCCATCACTGAGGGCAGACTACCAGACAAGATAACCCCAGGCAAACACACCACATTCCCTGTGGCAGCAGCATCTGCCCCACATGGTTTGCACTGGTTTAAGCCAAAGCTTTTACAGTCCTGGATCTGCATTTGTGCTCCTGCTAATTCAATCTTCAGCAGGCAGACGGATGGATGCACAGACTGATAGCTCCAGCCCTGTATTTATAAGGACGGAACTCAAAACTTCAGGCTGAGTAAATCAGTTCACTCATGTATAATTTAAACATTACTTCCTTCCCATTTCAGGGAGCTTTAGAGTTTGTGCGGTGGCTAAACACAATGAAATTAGAGCAGGAGACTCATTTTGCCTGCGGCCGAGGGGGAGAGAGAGAGAGTTGCTCCAGTGCAACTGTCAGACAAACTGGGCTGGAGCTGGAGCTGCCAGGCAGGGAGCAGCTCACTGCAAACACCACAGCTCCACACTGGAGATGGGCTGGCATTGCAGGGACGTGCGAGCCAGCTGAACAAGGCACCAGTCCTGGGCTCTGCAGCACATGGAGCACTAAAACCTCACACCAAGCCAGGAGCAGCTTTATATACACAGAGAAGGGAGGGAAACAGCACCCAGCTCCTTGTGCAAAGCTGAGCAGGAGAAACTCGAGATAAAAGCAGAGATATAAAATCCCTGGAATACAACTGCAATGAAACTATGAACATGTGACACACCAGTTCTTGCTGAAGGTGGATTTCAGACCAAGCCTCTCACAAAGGCCACACACCTCTGGCACTGTGCCTGTGCTAAATGTTCCTCCAGACTCACACGGCTGACCCAGGAACTGCAGATGCAGGTTCATCCTCTGCCCACTGAAACACAGCAGCATCACCCTTTGCACACTCATCCACATTTCCCTTTTTGTGCAATTCTAAATTCTTCTGCTCTACAGAAAAATAAATCTGAGGTGAGTCCTGAAGAGATCCAAAGGGATCTTTTTGGTACTGGCACCCAGGATGGACAGGGACCTCCAGGAAAAGGAGGGAGCCTGAAGGAGTCACCTGCCAGCACAAGGTTGTTTTGATGCACAACAGCTGTTTCCCCAACCTCTCCAGCTATTTGGCACCAACTGTCACCAATCTAATACCAAAATATCTGCCATTACATGTAGATTATTTAAGCTGTTCAGTAATCAGTTGAAAGTAGTTAATTATAGGTAAGAACATTTAATTACTATCCAGCAGCAGCTGTAGGTACTGTAATACCACAGCGATGAGCCAAAACACAATAGAACAGGCAGATTCAGGGGTCTACACCCATCCACACCCCGTTGATGTCAGCTGAACAACACTGAACCACTGGCTGCCATACTTTGGGAAGCAACAACTTTGTGGTGATTGTGACATTACTCTGCATTCTCAATTAGTCAGTTTGGTAGAGACGCCTCAGGAACTTTACAGCTGTGACATTTCTTAAAAATCCTTGCCTTCTCCACAAATCCCTAAGCACGAAGGCATGGTCTGAACATCAGAGCAGAAATCAGTAGCCAGCATTTAATTGTTTATATCTTGAGACAAAGATAGTGTCTAAATAATTGTCTATTGTATCGCAGAGACAGCACAGGAAAGCTCTTCCCTGCAGGTCACACATGCTTCTGCCATAACATTTGCTATAAATAATCCTGGCTGAGCCAAGCTCTGGGTTAGGTACAGACCAAGGCAGCACTGTGCTCCTATCGGTTTCAGCCATTAGCCCTCCCCAGAGAGTGCATATCCTACCCTATTGTTCCTGCTCAAATGTTTGAAAGAATTATTTTTTCCTTGCTTCTTTTGTTTGGGGAGTTTATTTATATTTCCTCTTTGACATGGACTTACTACTAGAAAAAAAGGAGTGCCACCTTACACGGCAGCTCGCCGATGCCAGCACTGAGATGAGGAGCAGAGGGTCACGTTTGGAGGACACTGCCACAGTTACAGACCTCCCAATCTGGGATTCTGTGCTAATGTGGGTTCAGCACATTCAGATCAGGATTAGAAACAAAGAGCTGGGTGCCAACACCAGCCCCAAATCCACATGCAGAGACTCAGAACACAGGCAGCAACCCGTTCTTGCTCAAACATTTCCAAGGATTAGTGCAGCAGGTTACTCAGCAGCTCCCTGGTGATGTCAAAGAACACCTTACCTCTACTTCACTGTCTCACTTCCAGCCCTATTTCTGCCTCCAAGCAGATCCTAAGTGACCTGTTCCTCTCAAGCAGCTGCATGGTGGAATTTACCCTGTTTTCTCCTTTTTCTCAGAGCAGTTGGACACAACCACACAAGCACAGGGCTGGGCAGGTGCTGGTTGGCTCTCATCTCTCTAAGCACCTCATTATGGAAAACCCAACTCATCAAGCACGGCTTTTTGAGTACAAGGTGAGGTATCTCCCTACCCTGCTTTGAAATAGGTGAAAAGTCTAATTTCAAAGTCTCAAGTATCAAGTGTACAAATGTCTTTGCCCTCAGCAGCAAACAATCCCTTGAAGAATTTTCTGCACTGTTTTTCCATAAAATCAATTCAGTTTCTGGAAGGTTTGATGTCCCAAACAGGCCAATGACACCTGCTGTGCCTCTGTCCATTGCAGCAGCCTGGGATATCCAGCACAGAAAGGTCAGTGGCCTTGCACTAAATTGCCTTTAGGCACGTGAAAAAACTACTCTGGTGATTCTAGAAAATCAGTGACTGCCACACGCCTGGCCTGCTCTCAGGCTGGGGCTTTTCATGCCAGAAAGGCACTTTTAGGAGTGACACAGAGAACTTTTAGTGGTTTGACACCTGCCTGCACCTTACTTTCCCCTCACAAGGCTGGTGCAGAACCCTCCAAAGGTGCCTCCTAGACAGGCTGACATTCTTCTGCTGCTTTCCCCCTCAAAAGCAACAACCCAAAATCCCCCTTATCTCCATCCAGAGCCACTGCACCAACCAGCAGCATAGGCTGAGCCCAGGCTGGCACAGAGATGCTCTGCAGGAACTACAGTAGGTGGGTGATGTCTGGAGCCCAAACTCAGTGGGAATGCTGCTGTTGCTGAGTTATCCTGCATTTGTGCAGCCCAGCCTGGCCCAGCTGCTCCTCTTCTCCTAAACCAAGGCCTCAAACCCCCAGTTTATCAAGGCCAGCCCATTGGGATGATCCCACAGGGACATTAAACCAACCAAGCCGAGGTGAGGGTCTCAGGTTTGGCTTCCCACCCGAGACTCAGGTTGTTAAAAGTCCTTGGCCCTCTAAAAGCCCTGAGCTGCACCTCAAGAAAGAAGCAGAGTCTCCAAGGCCTTGTTTTCAGGTTTCTGGTGTTGTTTATTATTTGATATCTCAGAATTCTCTCTGCACCCAGCCCAGGTCTGGACAGGGCTGGGACACGAGGCCACTGCCCGCCCATGGGGCCTTGCTTTGCTCTTACACAGATAACCACGTGTCCATTATTTACAATTCTGTGCCAATGTCTAGTGCCTATACTAGAAAGGTCATTTCTACCTTGACCCAATCCCTTTACACTATTTTGTGTCATCACCACCTCAGAAGATGGAGGACGAGGAAGAAGGAGAGGAACTCAGGGCAACACCCTAAATCCTCCATCTTGTCCCCCATTTACCTCTATGCTAAGAACCCCAAAACTACAAAATTTTTCACCCCGTGCTGTGCTAAGCTACTATTTCACACCTTTGAGGTTTGTAATTCCTCTCTCAGTGTTGGAAGCCTCTCCCATGGACTAAAATCAAACGTGGTGCCTTCCTGGGCTGTGTGCCAAGGTCTCCAACCCCCCTGGACTGGCTCCACACCCCCCTGTGCAGGGTTCAAACTCCCTTCCTCGGGTCCCAGCTCATCCAAAGGGATGCCCTGGACTCCGACAGAGGGGCCGGGGGCACAGCCCTGTCTGGGCCATGCAGGGTGTCCCCAGAGTGGCTTTGCCCTGCAAAAGGGGCTGTCAGCTCCCATTGCTCACGCTCCAGGGCCTGCCCGAGCCGGCCACACTCCCCTGGGGCCACGCAGGGAGCCAGCATTGCATCCAATTAACAGCTCTGCTGATGAGCTTTTCATCATCTCCTGCCCTCGCCACAGGGAGGGGGATGGGCAGACACAGGTGGCCACAGCCCTGTCTCCTCTGCCTGCCCACCCTGCTCTCCCCAAGGCTGCTCACCCCTTTTTTTTTAGGGATCAAAACTGAACGGGAGCAGCTAAAGGTTCCCTTTGTCCCTATTTATGGAACAAACCCTGAATCTTTTCACAAGCAGCTGGGGATTGTGTTCTGAGGATTAGGCACCTTTCTATTTCACCCTTTTCTAAATTCTGTATATTTTATAGTCTCTCTGATGATTCCTTTTCAACAGCAAACAAATTTATTGCCATGTGTGGCAAAACCCTGCACAAAAGCCACAATCAGGGGAGGACAGGACCAGTCACCCTGAAAGTGCCCATCCCCTCTGAGGTGCAGATCCAAGGATGAGCCCAGCACACCTGCAGCTTCACCCAGGCTTTAAAACACAAATAGTTTGGGAACATGTGCAGGCAATATCTAGTTTCTGCAGGAAATTGCACAGCGTGGATATCCAAACATTGCCATCAGGCAAAGAACAACATCTTGATTTGCCAGCTCATGTCACACAAACCTGAATTCTTTACAGGTGACAGTGTTCAGCCAATACTGAGCAGCAGTGATACCCTTCCACTGATCTGTGAAGCCCTGGAGATCCACAGCAGCCAGGTGTGAGGCTGCAAATCCTTGGGAAAGACAAGGATACGAGTTCTGCAAGGATTGCACCCTGCGGAGGGTGCGATGAGCCAGGGAACCCCAGCTCGTGTTTCCTCACTGCTGGGTTTCCAACCCTGCTGAGCTGCTGCAGGAGCTGCAGGAACTCCCACACAGGCTCCACGTGCCTGCACAGGCAGGGCAGGAGCAGCCCCAGCTCCCAGGAGCTCCCCAACACTGCCAGCATCCACAAAACCTGCTCAGCTCTCTGCATCTCCCTGCAGAGCTGTGCCTTTCTTGTGGCTGCAGCACCAAGGCAAAGCCCCCTTGGCTTCCAGGCCACATGCTGGATCTTTGCTAAGTGCTGACACATTTCCACCCTGTAATAAAATCACCTCCCATCCACAGGCTACAGCACAGCCTGGAAATGCAAACCTTTGAGGAGTCAATTCTTCCTGCCCACCCCCTCAAGGAGCATCAAGAAAACATTCTGAGCTGTGCTCATCCCCAACCATTTGGCACAGGGACTGCAAAATGCCTCAGGACATCGAGTGAGGGCAGCAAATATTCTGACAGGTGACTGGCCCCAGGGACAGCACCTTCCCAAATGCACTGTGATTCACAGCTCACGTCAGCAGTGTGGAAAAAGTGACCTCTTCTTCCTTCAGAGGAAACAACAGACGTGTTTAAAAACAACAACAACAAAAAAAATTTAAAGAATATGGGCTTGTCCAGCAGAATACCTGAGCAAAACTCACCCCCCCACAGAACCAGAGGAATCTTCCATTGATTTTAATCCCTCTTTTTCTTGTCTGTCCTTAATTTACTCTCCCTCTTCCCCACAGGAGCAGGCAAACAAGTGCCAGCCCAGCAGCAGCACTTGCAGAACAGCTGCTGTTTCACAACTACCTACAGCAAGAAAATCAAGAAACCTGACAGAGCGTGCCAGAAATAACCTCCCTGAAAGACAGAGCAGTTGGGAAGGGCTGCAAGGGGCCATCCCTGGCACAGGGCAGGTGGGTGAAAACAGAAACACAGGTCTCCCTCTGCCCCACAGCCCCCAGGGGGTGACAGGATAGGTCCAGGAAGGCAGGAATGAATGAAAAAAAATCAATGAAACCCACTAAAATCTTTGTGACCCACACATCCAAGGCATCACCCTTGTTTCGTTTGTTCCAACCCTGGTAGAAGCCTGTGCTGAACTCTCCCTCCCCTGGGTGTACAAGCAGAGAAGGGGCAAAGGAAGAGAGAAATTAATTAAGCCTCTGCTCTGGGAGCTGGGTTATATGCTGATTTCAAGAATTGTCCTGTGCAGGGCCAGGAGATGGACTTCAGTGATCCTTCTGAGTCCCTTCCAACTCAGGAACACAAAGTTCTGGCCCATCTCTAGGAGAATGAAGCTCCACAGCCACCAGACCAAACCCAGCTGTTATTTTTCCAACTTAAAATGTGGTGTCCCCACACCTCCACAGCCAGAAATCACAATTTAACCCATGTGAGGCTGAACCCCAGCTCTCTACCACCAGCAAAAGAGCAGATTAACAGCAGAATCTGCAGGCTCCTTGGCTGGACTCTGCAGGAGATGCTGTCCCAGATTGTTGCTTCTCTAGAAACCCTCCTGCACGCTCAGGAAATGCTCCCAGACACCCCTAACCCAGCCCCCTCCCAGGAGAAAATCTGTGCCTTTAACACCAAAATCAGATCTCCCACCCACACGCACCAACATGTACTTAGGTGCCTAAACTAAACTCAAATTAGGGATGTCAGTATTCATTCTTGCCATGTGTAATCCTCATGCAGCAGAGGGGACAGAAAGAGCCAGGGAAGGTCCTCTAACACCAGCTAAACCCATGGATCCTTCCTGCTTCCAGCCAAAATTGCACCTCCTTTGTGTTTGAGGGAATGTGTTGGATGTTCTGAGCAGTGCCTCAAGGAGATCCAGCAAATCAATCCACATTCCATGGAGCTGTCCTGCAGCATCCTGCAGTAAAGCTCTTCCCAAAAAAAAAAAAAAAATCTTATTTTTTGACTGTCTTAACTAACATTTACAGATTACACTGTAAATAAAGGTGAGACTTTTCAGGAATCAAAGCAAGGTGCCTGGAAAGATTACAGAGTAATTATCACAAACAATGTTCCAGCTTGAAATCACAGGAACAGACCCCCCTGTATTTCCCACAGACCTTTTTTTGTGGCATTGCCCTCATCCTTTCTGGGTGCAAAACACAACAATCACAGAGCAGCTTTAAGGAGTACAAATATACCAACCTGGATCATATAACTTCCACATATATATATATATATATATATATATATAATGCTGCTTCCTCCTGTGCTCTGGACAAGAGCAAACCATTCAGAGGAAAGAGGCAAGAACTTCATAAAGGAGCAATTACAGAATAATCTATGTCTTGGAGAAAGCTCCTTCTACCTGTGTCAAACATGGGCTGGGTTATGTCATTTATTTATTTCTGTTTTATACAAATATTTCTACCTAATGCAACTCATTATCTTTACAAAAGTTTATTTAAGTGCTTGGCTTTAATTATTATGCCAAGAAGTCACAGGGACCAATTACAGACTGGAGAGAAGCCACAGAGGAGTTTCTGCCCTTGGAGAATTACAGGCACTGCATCCCAGAGCGAGAAAACACCAACCCCTGAAGGGTCAGAAGTGAGATTTGGCTCTTGCTGCAGCAGATCCCTCCTGCAGAATCCCTCTTTGCAAGCCCCAACTCATTCACACAGTTCCCAGCCTCAGACCTGTGTCACTCTAAGTTTTCTTGCCTTGTGAGTGTTTGCAATTTTGTAGTGGAGATTCTCATGCAGCTTCATGTAAACTATGTATATATTTAGAATTATCTATTTTGTTTATGTATTTCTCCTCTGGGAGGAGAAATATGATTGATGGTGATGTTCACTTACAAGGTCGGAGAGGTGGCAACCTGTGCAGCCAATCCTTTGCCTTCTGTAAAAAGTGTATATAAATGGAGTCAGAAATATTAAAATAGAACCTTCCTGCCTGACTTTTTGCTGTCTGCCTCATCCTTTGTGTGTCCCATAGTGTGACAGACCTGGCCAGAGGTCCCCATGGACAGCCCAGCTCCCTCCCTGCTGCAGAATCCTCCTGGCTGAAATGTTTGCATTTACAACAGGCTTCTGTGGCCCCCATTTCTCTCACCCTCCAGCCTTGCTCTCCACACCTGAGGTGCTGGGACAGCTCTGCCACCCCGTGCAGAGGGGCAGCACCTCACTCCAGTGACAAATTGCCTTTTTTCCTGCTTTTCCTTCCTCCCAGCAGCCTCTCTCAGGAGCAGCAGTGCAGCCTGTTCAATCCCAGTTGTTCAGCAGTGACTGGAGCCCTCCCAGCTCTGTTTGCCACTGGGAAACCCGGAATTATTCCTTTATCTTCAGTCACCACAGCTGACCCAGCACTGCCTGGCACAGGCCCACACTGGAGCCCTACAAACCTTACAGAGGAAGGTGTTCCTGCCCACCCAGGGCTTGGAACAATATGTTCTTTAAGATCCTTTCCAACCCAAACCATTCTAGGATTCTGCATTTCTGGTGGCTCTGCTTTATATTCAGTTTGTTCATTCAAAACAAATTAAAAACCAAGCAGAAGGGGGGGTTTAAGATCCATCCTCATTCCCTTTGGAATATTTAAGGTCTGGCCTTAAAAATCTGCCTTCACAGGAATGGAAACAAAATGGTGTGACAAGAGGAACCATCAGCTGAAGACCTGGGATGGTCCCACAACTCCAGTCCAGACCCAAACACAGCCTCACATTGTCTCAGCTTTCATTTTAACACAAGACTTGTCTTCAAGGTCTTTGCCCTTCGTTAACCACCTCCATGAGCAACTGAAGAGATAATTCAGAGGAACTATCAACCAAAACGAACCTGGCTGTGGAGAGACCCTACACAGACTATACTCAGACATTCCTTAAATCATTTAACTAAATCTAACCCTGAATTTAACTGAAGGACCGAGGGAAAGTCACCCCAGGAACTGCTGCTCAAAGCTCCCATCTCAGAGCAGCAGAGCCCCTGGGAGAAACAAGGTCCCTGCAAAAGGTTCTTATCACTTCTCTAAAACTGGAGCAGCAATAACAGGAAGAAATTGTTTTGGCAGGACTTACACCACAGAAAGCCAACTCATCAGCCAGTGGTGTGTGAAATCCCCCTGGAAAACACACAGAGAGAGAGAACACAGGGTGCAAGAGAGCATCCCCCAGGCTCAGGTGGGTTCCCAGTAACCCACCCTGGCCATGCTCAGCATCCCCACACCATGGGCCATGCTCAGCCTGCTGCCATCACCCACACCATGCAGCACAGAGCATTCTGTGGAAATGCCAGGACTCCACCTCCAGCCCTGCTGCTTCTCCCAGCTTTCCCTGTTATCCATGAGTGGATGGTCCTGGTGTGACTGCTCTCCTGCTCTCACAGCTGTCAGAGCCTTTTCCCAGGTGCAGTTGGGAACAGCGTGGAAACCCAGTTTAGGACATGCTCTGCACCCAGGAATGTTGTCCAGCTCCCTACAGAGCAAGGGAGGGATGGGAAGATGGTAACAGACTCTGGGGGTGCCTGATGGGAAGCGCCCTTCCAGTGCAAACCCAACACCTTCCACTGCTCAAACACCTGATGAAGGCTCTCCTCCTCCTCCTCCTATCATCTCCCTTCTGGATAAACTATTTGTTTATGATAATAAAGTGCCTCTTGGTGTGAAATCAAGGGGAAAAAGTAAAATCTGGAAGTGAGCCAGGCCCAGGGAAGGAGGAGTGCTGCTCTCTGTTGTTGTTTCTTCCAAAACACCCCCAAGAGCCAGTCTACAGCACAAAACTCCCTGGCGTGTGCCTGTAGATTCTCATCAAGGTGACACTTGGAGCTGGGAAGTGCCAATGTTTGGGTGCCTGGCTGAAGGAGGGTGCCGTGGTAAAGCCCAGCCAAAGCTCCAGCCTGGAGGTTCTGGGGCCACCACAGGCCAGCAGGACATGTCACCTCCCCCTGCAGTGACACAGTTCCCGTGCAGGGGCTGTTGTTCCCTCACACAATAGGCACTTCTCACAGCCACGAGTGGCACGGGGCAGCTTTAAACTGATTAATGGTTCTCTCAGACAAGCCCTGAGTTGTGCGGGGGGCCCCTGGCAGACAATGCCAGCCCAGTGGCAGCAGGACGTGCCCTGTGCCAGCAGGAGAGCAGCAGCAGATGAGCTGCAGCCCCTGCCAGTGTGGCCTGCTCAGCTGAGGGACACAGGACGGCTGCTGCCAGGCTCCCCGTCCCTCTGCCAGGCACGTGGCAGCACGGGCACAGCACAGAAGCTGCTTGGGTTTCCTTTCCATGCCAGCTCACAGCTGCTCAGCCACCCTGCAACACAGACCTTGTCACTAGTTCGGACACACGAGGAACGAGGGAGACGCAGCAGGTCAAGGGAAAGCTTCTCTTTTTTTAATTATTTGACTCCATTACTTATATACATTTGTACAGAGGCCAAGAGATTGGCTACACAGGTTGCCACCTCTTCAACCTGGATGGTGATCATCACCATCAATCACATTTTCTCTTCCCAGAGAAGAAAAATGTAAAAGCATAGATAAATTCTAAAAATATATACATTGTTTTCTTGAAGCTGCCTGAGAACAGCACTGCTTGAGTTCAAACACTTGCATTTTCAAGAGAATTGAGAGCAACAAGACCCAGCACAGTCTCACCCTGCACGGGCTGCCCAGGGCTCAGGCAACAGCCCTGGGAACCCCCAAGGTGAATTCTGCCCTGGCATGTGGCATTGCAGGAATGTCACACCTTCACTCTACACCTGCCCTGCTTTGGTGCTTTCTCTCTTTTGGGATAGAAGCCAAAAGGGAATGAGAAACCCGAGGAGGGAGAGCAGCCCATCCCCGCAGTCTGGACAGCAAAGCTTTCAGATCCTCCTGCTCCTGCCGGCAGCCAAAACATCCCAGGCAGCCTGAAAGGAGCTCACACAGGTGAGTGAGCAGCAGCTTTTGCAATGTGCAGAGCCCAGCCTGGGAAAGGCAGCTATCACTGCCAACCATCGAAGCCACAAAGATTAGTGAAGGGAAAAGGCAAAGTGAAAGCAAACACAGGCAGAGCAGCTCACTCCAACACTCTGATAAGAAACCCAGGCACGGCCAGGTGAACAGGCAGCCTTGGTCATGCCGTGAGGCTGTGGCAGGTGAAAACAGCTGCCACGTGCTCTGCCTGCCTACACACACCCTGAGATCCAGGCCACGCGTGGCGGCATCTCAAAGGCAGCTCTTGGTGGGTTCTGCATCCCCCCAAACCCTGATTTTACATCCCTCAGGGTGTGCCTCCTCCACCCCACCTGGCTGTATAAGGTGTCCACCACACACCATCCACAGACAGGAGCAGCAAAACGCTGCAAACTCCAACAAAGCACTGTGCCCTGCTGCACCCTCACTCCAAGTTTTCCCTAACCCCGAGGTTTCCCATGAAAAACCAGAGGGGCGGGTTTGGGCAGAAACGCAGGGATCTGGGCTAAGCATGAACTCTGCACAAACCCAGCTCGGAGCTTTGTGCTCCTCCTGTAGCCCTGGCTACCCCACCACATCCTTCCAGCACAGCGAGACACTGGAGGATGTGAGCAAGCCCGAATCCTGCCCTTGCCCCAAACAATAGGCTCTGCAATAATGGTGCAACCAGAATTTCCTGTGCGGCGGCGCGCGCCAGCTCCCGGGACAAAACACCCTGGGAAAGCTCTGCCACAGGAACACGGCGTCAGGGGCAGCTCCTCCAACCTCCTGCCCGTGCTGGGATGCTCCTCTGGCAGCAGGGAAAGCACCACAACCCGACTCAGGCTGAGAAGCAGGGAAAAAACCACCCCAGTGGCTTGGAACAGAAGGCATCCAGCCTGGGAATGGCTGTGGGTAATCCGTCCTCACAGCAGCCTTTGGCAACATCTGGAGCTGGCTTTTCTCTCACGGATGTTTCATATCCTGCAGTGCTTGGGAAAGCAGCACAGAGCAGGCTGGGGTTTGGGAGGCTCATGGAAATCTCTCCTGGGAAGATGGCACAGGTGCAGCAAGGACAGAGCTGCCGATGGCATCAGGCACCACAGGCACCAACTGCAGCCAAAATGCTCCAGTGTTGGAGCTTCTACCTGGAATGAGGGATCAGCACAGCCCCAAACACTGAGAAAATCCCAAACACTGGGAAAAGCCAAGGACAAGCTCCTGCAGCAAAGCAGGAGTGATGGATGATCCCAGGCTGGAGCAGAGGAAGAGCACAAGGAGTGGCCTGAGAAGGAAGGAGGGGCAGAGGCAAAGTGTGATGAGCCACCACAGCCACCACTCTCCATCTCCCTGCACCACCGAGGGGGAGAAAGGGAAGAAACTGGGAGAGAAGTCAAGCCTGGGAAGAAGGGAGGAGTAGCAGGAGGATGATTTTAAGATTTGGTTTTATTTCTGCACACCTTCCCCATCACCCCAGGGAGCCCATCACTCTGGATGTGCAGAGAGATCAGCATTTACTACAGAAGGGAAAAGCTCAGGAAATGGGTGATGGCACCTGAGCCAAGCTTAGCAGTGATCCTGAACAACTGGGGATGCTCCAGCACCTCCAAGAGACCTCCTGGAACAAACATAACTGGCCAAATTCAGTCTCTTCCTGCTGGATTTAGCACACAAACTGTAACCCAGCAGCTGGGTCATCAAAAAGGGAACCAGGGAAACACAAATAAGCTTTTCACCCCATTTCTTCCATCAGCTCCCCTAATTTGTCTCTCCCCAGGTCTGAAGAGAGGATGAGGTTCCCACCCATGCAGCAGCTCCCATCAGCCAAGGCTGTGGGCACCAGGGCAGGGCTGACCCCAAACAGCCTCTTAAATCCCCCCTGCACCTGAAACAGGTAAATACTGAAGGGCAGAGAAAGACAAACCTTAATTCCTAGGGATTAAGGAGGGCTCTGGGTTTGGGATGGGGACAGAAGAGGTGAGGCTGGAAAGCAGACACTGCCTGGGACCCCAAATCCAACACACACCCCACACAAAACACCCACCCCCAGAGCTCCAGCACAGCTCCTGGTGTGCCACAGGGAAGGACTGGCTCTCCTGCAACACCTGCCAACAGAGGGGACACACAGCTGTGGGCTCCACAGCTTCTTTCCAGAGAGGAAAAGCAGAGAAACCCCATGGAAGAACCCCAGAGCTCAACTTACGGCAAGAAACAATTGCTGGGAGATAACTGGAAAAGGCTTTTTTTTTTTAAAGAGTTTCCTCAGGAAAAAAAAAAATCCAAGGCTACTCCAGAGTTTCTTATTTTAACAACTGCTTGGAGCCAGCAGGCTGCAGTGGGACTGGAACTGGTCTCCTTGCACTCAGCTCTCAGCACTAAGTGACCCAAAATTCATTTGTTAGTGTTTATTTGCACAAGAATTTTCCCCCAAACTCCACAGTTCCCAGACATGCATTGCTGCCTAATTCCCCAGCCAAGTTCACCCTGCCCATCTCCCCGCCACCAAAACCCTTTGTGATGTTTGCAAAATGCCCCCTTCTGGCAAATTCCAACTCAGGTTTTCAGGTCACACCGTGCAGATGAAGAAAACTCCAATAAATCTGTCACTTAACGGAAAATTAATACTTGTGTCCTAATGTCAGCACCAACCCAGAAATAACCTCCTTCCCACAGCTATTGCGTGCTGGATGTGAGAAAGCCAAAGTCAACAGAGTTTTCATAAAAAACACCCCACAAAAATCCAAGTTGGTGATGCTTATGCCCGGAAACAAGGCTGGCAGGGGGCCATGGGGCAGCACACGTGGTGGCAGCCCCAGCTCGTGGTGCCAGCAGGAACCTGGCCCATGGAGCTGCTCCCACCCATCCTCAGGCACAGGAATTTTATTAAACCAGCTGCTATCAGTGCAAAAATTGAGGAAGTCTTTGGGATCACAAGACACAAATACAGGGGCAGGAACACAGGCAGAAATAACTGCTCCAAGTGTCACTGGGTTGCACTAATTAACTGTGGGGTTTTCAGCTCCCAGACTCAGATCCTTGGGATCCCCCAGACTATTTCTGAGGCTCAGTGAGGTAAATTAAAAAGCAAACCCATTCTCGAACTTCACCTGGAAGTTTCACAGGATCCTGCAAGCTGGAGAGAACAAAAACTCACAGAACAGGATGGCTGAGAGCAATTAGCACTCAGGAAAACGAGCGGCAACAGCGGGCAGGAGCCTCCGGTGCTTGGGAACCAGGATGGGGATAAATAACGTTTAAAACAGGTGTGAACCAAAAAATGAGCAAAGCACTAGAAAAATCAACTTGTTGCCCTTGTGGCTTCCAGTTCAAGCGTTCCAGACTCATCTTGCCACAGCAGACCTTTCTGCAGCACTTCCAGCTAAACTCATCAGGAGGCTCCTCCAAGGAGGGGATGCATTTTCCCTCCCCTCGTGATGATGCACCTGCCTCCTCCTCCTCCTCCCCACCAGCGGCTTCTTCCCTTGGACCATCCCATTCCACCTGTACCAGTGATGGCACCATGCAGAGCCCCTGGGGGTCCCACCTGGACAAGCTCCTGAGCTCGGGGACAGCTCCTTGTGCAGGGGGAGAGCAAGGCAGCGAGGTCACTGTCACCTGAGGGACAGAGCCCTCCCTGAGGCCACAGTGGGACATCAGTGTCACACAGGGGGACTTGTCCCCTCTCCACCCCAACACAAACACCCAGCCAGCTCTTCTTGCAATGCACAGAAATCAAATTAATTCCAGGAGAAGGAGGTGGCACAGCAGAAACTCGGCACTCCCAGTCCCTGTCTGGTCAATGAGGCACCAAATGCCACTGGAATGAGGTACCCAAACTCTGTGCAGGAGCTCCAGCAAAGCATCCACCTGCTCCAGCACTCACTGTAACAGACCTAAAATTGTCAATTTTACTTTCCCCTAAGCCAATCCGGGACGATACCGGGGAGGGAGTGAGCAGCATTCCATAAATATTTGATTTAAACAGTTACAGTAGGTTTGGATGCAGCAGAGCGAGGGTTTAACAGCCTGTAACCAGCCCTGTGGGGTCAGGGGTGACCCGGGGACCCCAGCCCGGTCCCGCAGGAACACGGGGCTGCTGCCGGGATCTGTCATCACTCGGGGAAAGGAGTCCGTCCCTTGTTTTATAACAAAACCCGAGGGAGGAGCAGGGAGGTGATATCAGCCATTAATCCCCGCGTTTTGAAATCTCTCATCTCCATAAATGTTCAGGTGTAAAACAAACTCACCGAGGTGGAGGTGGGAACAGGAACCCTCCAGCCAGGCTCTGTAAACACCTGAGTGAGACTTTCTCTCCATCAGCTTCCCCAAGACCACTAAAACCAGTAAGAAGTGAACGCTCCCAACCACGGAACTCCCACCAGAGCCCACAGAAATGTTCCCTGGACTCCAACGCGCCTTGAATCAGCCTGGGGCAGCAGTGACACAGTTTTTGTGGAGCTCACACGGGTGTAAACCGGGCTCAAACCCACTCGGTTCTGAACCACGCGGCAGAAAATAAACCCGGAGCCGGGCCCGTGGCAGGAACTGCCCCGCTCAGCTTCGAGCCGGTGCTTCCTCAGCAGCTCCAGCACAGCCAAAAACCCCAACAAAGAAAAGATTCCCACGTGATGTTACATAAAAAAAGGGAGGTTTTGCGAAACTAATCCCAAGTTCTCTGCACTGTGACCGTTCTGGGGGACGGCGGGGTTTGTCCTGCAGGTACCTGCGCGGGGGTGACACGGATTTATGGGGTCGGAACACAAAGAGAAGTGATGCGACACTTCACTCTCATTAAAGCCGCGGCTCCGGGGGCAGCCCCAGCCCCACGCCGGGACGGGGGTGCCGGTGCCAGCCCCACTCTTACCTCGCTCACCGCATGGCCTCGGCGCTGCACGCTCACACGGTCCCGGCGATCAGGGCAAAAACTCTGCGCTGCCGTCGGAAAGTTGAAATGTTAAAAAAAAAAAAAAAAAAAAAAAAAACTTACAAAATTAAAAGAAGTTTTAAAACACCAAAAAGAATAATTAAAAAAAAAATTTTTAA
>JANPWX010000545.1:0-63963 GCA_024734555.1 Trochalopteron elliotii
TCGGCTCGGTTCGGTTCGGTTCGGTTCTGTGGGCGCACGGCGGGGCCGCGCCCCGGGCTGTGCGCGGCCAGGGGCTGGGGGATCCTGCGGGACCTCGCCGGCGCAAATCTCCGCTAAGCCGTCTGCTAAAGTTACGGGACGATGGATGCCGTGGTTAAACGTCTTCGCTTTTTTATCTTTTTTATTTCTTTCCCTTTTTTATTTTTTTTTTTTTCCCTTTGACGCTTGAGTGTGTTTTGGCGTTTTTCGATCCCGGTAGGCTCCGGCACTCTCTCCTTTACTCCTCTCCGCATGTGTGAGCGTTTCTGTGTACGTGGTCTGAGTTTCGGATTCCCTGTGGAAACAGAGAACCAGCCCTCGAGAGGTCATTTTTAGGAAGAAAAACTACTTTGCTGCATTGCCGTTGCAGTTTTCTTTTCCTGTATTCATCGTGGTGCGGGTGTGCTTTTTGGTCATGAAATACGTGCCTATAGGGTTCCTTAGCATAAATCCACGCGGGCCTATCAACAAATGTAATGCTGCCTGCAGAAGGAACATGAGGAGGTCTTTTGCTATGCAAACTTGAGTGTTGCAGGCACCTGAGGGCCTTGGCAGGCTCTGGGAAATCACTGTTCCTCACACAGTGGATGTCCAGGGGTGGACAGTGCTGGCTGTGTGAAGGCATCACCTGTCTGCAAATGTCCTGTGACACCTGGGCAGGAAAGCAGGCAGCTGGAGGAGGAAAGTGTTTCCAGCACTGTTGCTCAACGCTCGGAAAGTTATCAAGCTAAGCCGTTGTGAAGTTGGGTAGGAAAATAGTTTGCTAATTGTTTCTTTTAAAATGGAATTGGCTTATCTCAGACCGCTGCCGAAGGTAGCCATCTTGCAGAGAAGTGGTGTTATTCCTGAAACGGGAAGCTGTAGAAACTTATGTCAAGATCATAATTGGCTTTTAAAATATTACCAGAGATTTGACGATCCTGAAAGCCTTAAAAAAAACCAAACAAAACCCAAAACCCATCCGCACTTCAGATACTCTTTTGGCAGGCCAATGGTACTAAAACATACTGTCCTGTCAAGTTGTAATTTTAGCATGGGGATCATCTGCTAAACTGGGAAATTCAGCTGTGTCTGACTGGAACACCTCAACTCTTGGTGTGTGCAGCTGGCAAGAACAGCTTCCTAGGCTGCAAATTTCTGAGTTAGCTCAGGCTGATGTGCTCATCTGTCAAGAAGAGTCAGAGCATAAAGGTTTCACTTCACGTATGCTTCAGTCCAGCATATGCTGGCATATTTTGCCTCTAGTAGTAGTAGGAAAGTGTTTGTAGAGGCTGAGTGGGTTATGTTCAGTTCTAAAATTCCAAGTTAGTGTTTGTTAGCATTGCACGTTATGGTGTGGGTATTT
The DNA here is from genome assembly GCA_024734555.1 of Trochalopteron elliotii. NCBI lineage: Eukaryota > Metazoa > Chordata > Aves > Passeriformes > Leiothrichidae > Trochalopteron > Trochalopteron elliotii. Next base: position 1,385 of record JANPWX010000545.1, read on the forward strand.
AAAGAGACTTTTTATCCTTGCCAGAGATAAAAATTGCCTTGAACTTTATGCGGAATTGTTGGAAGTTAAGGCATCCACTCTACCCTGAGCACAGAGTTCAAGGATAGAGCATTTAAACTTTAGCTGAGTGTTGTAACTTACTGGCCACCCTTCTTGGTTTTTATGTGCTAGTCTGGCTCCAGGGAGACCTAAATAATTTTCTGCTGTAGGTCTCTGTGTATGCTTACTTGGATTGCAAAAGTAATCACAACTCATAACCCTCAGCCCAAGAGATTCCCTACTTTTTCAAGAGAGACGTTCTTGCCTGACTTGTCCCACAACTCCCTCCTGTGCTGCCTCCTTGTACACCCAGTACCAAGGCAGTGAAGTTTTCTGAGTGAATTAATGAACGAAATTAATCAATCTTAACATTTTCTCTGCCTTTAACGTAGGATAAGAGGAAGGACAGCAGAAAGGAAATATGTGCAAGCCCCTCAGTAAGAGGTGACCACTGGTGTGTTCTTGTGCAGTTTTCCTGAGGAAATCTGCCCCATGATATTGTTTCTGGTAGTGTACAAAGTCCTCCTTTCTATTTGCTCGCCCTGATATACCACGATTTGTTTTTTTTTCATACGTCAGTTATAAAATGAGGCATCATAAACCTGCCAGGACTCTTCTGTGTGCTGTAGCTCGTGCTGTGAGGGCAGGGGCCAGGTTAGCAGTCAGAGCAGAGCACAAAAGCCTGCTAGAAATAACAGTGGGTGGGGGCAGGAGGAGTTGGAGTGAAATTCTCCACAAGTCCAACACACACCGTGAACTTGACTGACGTGCCAGCCTGTCTCTGCTGCTTGGAGGAGCACTTTCTACCAAAAGCATTAAAGTCAGATATCCTGGTGTGGTCATTTTTGCAAAGCCCAGCGTTCTCCCAAGTCCCAGCTCTTTAGTCATGCTCTTGTGGTCTGTGCTCATTTCCTGTGTGGGCAGGTCCCCCAGGAGCCTTCCGCTGCCTTATCCCACCCTTTTCTTACCTCCTGATGAGCGTTCAGGAGCGCTGGTTTCATAAAAGCAGGCTCGGGCTGAAATGTGAGGCACTGGTTGCGAAATACCTTGGAAAAGGCGTTTCTTTTTCAACGTCATTTGGGGTTTTCTGGTCACATGTGTCCCTGGAAATCTCTTCCCGCGATTTTCCAGCACCTCCAGCCTCCCATCGGATTTTTCGAGGCGCGGTTACTACTTTTCATTATGGTCTTAGGAAATCTTTAGTTGCCTGCAGGAAAGAACTGCTTTCAGATATGCAGTTGCACTGGCCTTTCCACTTCCTTGTTGCTGCTGAGTGAAAAGGGAAATCAGTCTTCACCCGGGCTGTTAAATTCAGCTGTAGTTTGTGCTAAAAGACTGCACTTGTCTTTCTGGCAGCCACAGGCTGAGATGTGTGAATACCAGCTCCTTCCCAAAAGCTCTGAGGGGTTGCAGGACCCACTAGAGCCAAATTCACTCATCTCATGCACCAGTACTGCTTTGGGGAGCCTTTAGAGAGTGCAGCCCAAGTGCTGGTGGTCATTTCCAAGACAAATCCTCAAAGCCTCTCTCACAGTGGCACGTTAAGAGCAGAAGAGCTGTCACTTGCTGTTTCTCTCTGCTCTTAGTTACAGTATTCACATTCTTACCTATGAGAATAGATACTTTTCTTTCACCCGGTAAGCACCTGTTTTTATGGACTCCAGCCATGTCCTTCCTCTCTCTTTCCCTGCAAGAATAATAATAATAATAATAATAATAATTGAAATTTCAGCACTAGCAATTCTCTGTCTGAGCCACCGTGTCCTGACACGTTGGGTCTGGATGAGGCCGAGGGGTGGCAGTAATTAATAAATGTTAAATGTAAAACCTAAATACCCCCCCAGTGCTGATGGTTCAGTAAGAGCTGTCCCATCCAGCTGCTGCTCTGCGTGCCTGGTGTTGGAAAAAGCAACAGGTCTGCTTTGCTTTCCTGTGAGGATGTTAATGATCAAATGTGTTTAGCATTTACTCATTCATTTTGTGAAGAACTTAGAATATTACAGAAAAAAAAGTCCCCTAAACTAGGACATTGTCATATATTTACTGTTACGATGCCATTTTATCTCGATTTGTGATGTTGCTCAGTCTCTAAGTGCTCTTTTTTTCTGATAGAGACACAAGTCTTTTGGCTAATATGAGCAGAAGAAAAACTTTTCCTACTTACATTCCCACTCCCTCAGCCCCAGTGTGTTCCACGCACGACTGAAGGCCTCTGCTGAGACTTGGAGTTCCTTATGAGATGTGTTGCATCACACTGGGAGGTTCAGATGTCTTACAGGCCTGCCAGCTGTGAGAAATGGCCACTGTTGTTGCTGTAGCAGAAATATTATTTTAACAGGGTCTATTATAACATGTTGCAGGATTAGAAACATCTTAAAGCATCTCCTGGCAGTTGTTTCTGTGTGCATCACCCCAAAGGGCAGGAATGAAGGGAATACTTGTAGCAGTTTGGAGCCTGTACAGACCTCCTTGTTTTTCTGTAGGAAAAAGTGCTTCCTGGTGGAGAGCTGCCTGTGTTTGTACACATTTGACCCGGAAAGATAATGCCTGACAGGCTTTCAGCTCTTACCTGCTTTTACTACTAAATGAAGCATTTGATTTAAAAAAGGGACCTATTGTTCAGTGTACTGTTCATCTTGAGCTGGTGTTTTCCCGTGTTGCACCACACATACTATGTGCACTGCAGCACTTGTCTGTCTTTTTTTTTTTTTTTTTTTTTTCCTCTCTCCCTCCCCTACCTGCAAAACAGTGCAGTCAGGAAAATGGCTTCTGTGGGCTTCAAAGCAAGGATTAGATACTGTCACTGAGGCTGAGGCTGTGGAATACTTTGCTTAGAAAAAGAAAATAAAATCAAAATTGCGTTAAAAATGAACAGTCTCTGGCTTTCTTAGACACTCTCAATAGAAGAGCCTTTTAATGCCTGTTCTCAATAAGTAGACTTTAAATGCAGGTTCCTCTTCTAACAATGTTTTCAGTCAGTGTCTCTCTGTTCACTTGTAAAGTTCCCTCCTGTCCCTTTTTTTTGCACTGGTATTCAGGGTGTTTCTAAAATCCAGCTATATTTGGCAATACATCACTCTGTGTTACAGGGAAGTGATCACTCAAGGGATTTGGCAGAAATTAAATTAACTGAGGTCTTTAGAGAACATACTCAGAATGTCTTTTGAGAATACCCTGGCTTCCAATGCTTTCTGTTGGAAAATAAAGTCGTGTTCTCTCCTGGTTCTTTCTGCAGGGTGGACTTTATAGAATGTTTGTGTGTTTACTCTTTTTCACGTTTGTGGAGTTTATCACTTTCAAAAAACAAAACAAATGCTGAAGTGATAGACAGCCCAATTTTCTAGGTTGCTTAGTAACTGAAGTGCATGCTGTAGTGTGAAAATACTCATGACAAAGTAAGGGAATGTTTGCTGGAACAAACAGAAGATCCTGTGAAAGTGCACTGTATAAATAATTAAAGCCTGTGTGGAACAGAGGGATACCTTCAGTCACAATGTTCTACATAACTTTTCACTAAGAAAATGCTTCTTTTTCACACTTCTGCTTGCTAAAGTGTGTTGATGCACTAGGATGTGACTTCTCTGGCAAAAAAGTGCCGTGCTGCAGATTTTTGGATGCTTCTTGAGATGGACCATTGGTCCTTTGGGGTAGTTTTGGAGGAAGGGTTATTATTCTTTGGGCCCAGTTTAAGATCTGTTCCCCAAGTAACCAGGAACAAAAACTTCAGCTTCCTGGAATGAAAACACAGTGATAAAACAAGGTGGGATTCTATGAGTTTATCAGTCTTTTTAAAGAAAATCAAAGGCTGTTTGCAGTCTAAATAAGCTCTTTTTTTTTAAAAAAAAAATTTTTTTCTTTTGTTTTTATTGAAGATTTCAGCCAAGCAATGTCTCAGGCTGGCTCCTCACAGTTTCAGGAAGTCATTCGGCAGGAGCTGGAGTATTCCATGAAAGTAGAACTCGACAAGATCCTCGCGACCGCCCACTCAAATGAGATAGAGGTGAGGAGCACGGGCTGGGGGCTGCTCAGGGCAGGAGAAATGGGCTGCAGGACACTGAGGCAAACCTCAGAAAGGAGAGAAATCACAGGTTTCCTTATTTTTAGGACGTGCTCTGATCCTGGGTGGAAGAATAGCCAGGATACAATGTCAGGAGGAGACTTTCAGGTCCCTCTAGACCGGGTGGCAGAGTTGTTTAGTGTTTAATCATTAGAGGTTCTGTGTAATCTTCAGTGGATTACAGAAAGGGAGAGTAAAGATGTTATCTTAAATATTGTGCCAAATTGTAATGCTTATGGTTTTGACAAAAGACTTGTGTAGGTATCCAAGTTAGTTTTGTACTCTGAGTGAAAATGAGCTTTTGCTAACTTCTGGAGTTTTACCTAAAGTTTAGCATGTCTGCTTCAGTGCTAATGAAATTTCTCTTGTGGATACACTGTGCATCAGTTTGTAGAAATGTTTCTGTGATTGAGTTGGTGTGCATTGAGTAGCAGCATTAATTAATGCATTTCTTCTTTGTAGCACACTAAAAAGGACCTGGAAGGATTTAAGAAGCTATTTCATAGATTCCTACAAGAAAAGGGACCATCTGTGGACTGGGGGAAGATTCAGAGACCTCCAGAAGATTCTGTGAGTTGTGATTAAGTGACAGTTTGTAAGGAAAACAGAACTGATAATTGCTGCTTAAGGCAAATGATTTATTCACCCATGGAATGGGTCTGTCTGCCATGGTTCCATAAAACCATGTAGGACAACACTTTGAGTTCTAACTAAGAAATAATTCTTTGTTGACATATGTTGTGTGTCTTCCTAAACATCAGGTTCTGCTCCCCATATGTGTCAAGTTCTTTGGTATTATTTTGTTAGCTGCTCTGGGAGCAGGGGAGCAAAGTGGGACAGATGCCACCTCACCATTTGGTACCTTCTCTGGAGTAAACTTGTGTTAGAGGGGAAGGAGGGAGAGCCCTTGTTGTTCCCATTTCCCTGCTGCCTGTTGAAGAAGGCTCAGATGAGACTGTTTCCAGCAATCCTTTATGTTTAATAATTTGAAAGGGACATATGGCAAGTGGGCTGGGTAATAGAGCTCATTTAGCAACTTCTGTAACCTGCAGCAGCTCAGCAGAAGTGAGGGATCTGAAACAAGGAGTTGTCTGTGGAGGGTTTTGGAGCCTGATTTTTCTAATGTTGTCTATGTTGTTGTAACTTATAACCTGTAATCTGAGCTGCTGCTGAAGAAGCACTATGTATTTTTTTCAGCACTCTTTAGTGCTGAAATAAATGCTTTCTATTAAACCCAACCTCATTTTATTGATTCCTCAGCAGCCTCAGGCTGTCCTTTGACTCTGGTGTAACCAATGGTGTAGTTGTGCTACAAATTCTTGCTTTTCCCAGCGTGGTGATCTTGGCATATTGCAGGAGCTCTGTGTGCTCCCAGGCCTGTGGTTTCTCTGAGGCTCTCTGTGTGCCTCAATTGGGGCTCTGTTTCCCATGAAAGGCAGGCTGTCCAGTTACTTCCAGAACAGATGCAGGGCTGCTCTATAAAGCACTGAAGAATGATGCTGTTTTAGAGCAAGTCTAGGGTTTTTCCAAGGTTGAGTGTTTTCTTTTAACTTCAAAAAACATGTGATGTCTCTCTTTTCTGTGCTGTGACACTGAATGAAGTGTTGCTTTTGGGGAGGGAAGTCTGCCCTCAATGAAGAGGCCAGGGTGGGAAATTGGAGTTCTAGATAAGATGGCTTACAAGGAAGGCTGAAGAAAAGGGGATTTCTTTCAGGGTTTGGGGGGCTGAGACTCTGGGTCTTTTAAATATGTAAGAAGGTGGTTAGGACAATCAAAGGAATAAACTGTTCCCTGTGCCAAGAGAAGGCCTGGGATTAAATTACAGAAATTTGCTGCCAGTGAATGGCTGCTTTGTGGAGAGGAAGAGCTGTTGTCTATTTTTCAAGTTTTGCACACCTTCAGTGGAAAAACAGACAAGTTCTGTAATGGTCTGAAAGTGCCCAGGTTGGACATCTGGAACAGATGTCAAACTGGAGGTTGTGGTAAGGCTCTGAAATAGACTGGGAGCATGTTCCCAGGTATGGCAGCTGCTAAAAAACAACTAAGAGAAAGGGCTAACCAAATGTCACAGGGGGCTGAGTGGAGAAGGGCAGAGTTAGAAAGAGTATCTCTCTTTTTCCTTACTGCTCATTCTCAAATGTGTCCCTGTGCTATGTAGCAGCTTTTGATGAGGGAGAGAAAGGTAAGAATTCTGCCAAAGCAGGTCTCTTCTGCTCTGATGAGCTGCATGCATGATGGGAAATGAAATTTTGCTCCCTAGCATGAACTCTGAATCAAGTAATCATGCTTGATCAGTGCCACAGAAGAGAGCTAGGGCAAAATACCTGCAAACAAACTTCCTTCCATGCCTTCTTCCCTTCATAGTAAACACCCCTTTCTTTAGGGATACTTGGACTTCCTGATCTGACAGGAGGTGGGTTTGAGCACTCATGAAAACTGAGAGCAAAGTTAAATTTCTTTATTTTTTTCTTTTCTCCTTTTTGCTGACCATAAGATTTCTATTTCTCTCCCTGCTGTATCCAGTCCCTCCTTTTTAATGCATCAGGGACATACTGTGGAAAATGGAAAGGGTTCCTCATAAAACACATCCCAAGGGACCTTCTCCCAATTTGTTCTTTGCTGAGGAGCATGACTTGTGGAATTATTAAATAAAAGTTGATCTCCTAAAGACCAGAATTTCAGAATTACTCGTCTAGCTAGTATGGATGAGAACAGTATGAGCTTTTTAGAAGGGGTTAGAGAGGGATAACTTTTGAAGGGCTGCAGTGCAGAGTTCTTTGGGACAGGTATCCATCTGTGAACACTTATTTTGAGTGCTTCTGTTCAGTTCCCACTGAGTTTTCTTTTCCTAGCTATAAAACCTCAGAGCATATTCTCCTCCTGCTCTTGTTAGAACAGCACAGGGCTTGGTGTACAGAAGTGTTTGCTGGTAATCTTGCAAGTGATTTATAATTGCCTGTAGGGATGACCTTGTTTTATGAGGTGGTGGGATGCTTGGCTGCTTGGAGAATCTCACACTGCAAAGATCATGGCCTAGAAAGCTCCAAATTCTCTGCAGTGTGAATTTATTTGCCTTGTGATTGTTTTTGGAGAATTGCTTTGCTGCTGGGAATTCTGGCAAATACAATCTTCAGCTGATCCCTAGTGGAGCAAAAAGCACATGTTGAGATATCTCTGTGCCTGTGTGTGTATAAACACACAGACATACATGTGTATCTGTGAACAGAAGCACACAAAAAACCCTGCCAAAGTGTGGGTTTGTTGCTATTTTTTAATTTATTTAGCAGCTTAAAAAAGTTCATGAATAGTTTATTGGATTTATGGGCTTTGTCTTTTAGGTGGGGAAGAGTGTTTCAGGCTTTTGCCCAGTGCCAAGGGACTGTGTTGTGCAGAAGCAGAATTTCTGATCAGACTTCTGTAGGTCACCCAGTGTGTTGATTTCTGTTGTATTTGTTCTCTGAGTGTAGCTTCTGCTTCTTCCTGAAGACAAGTAGAGGCTCCTGGCAGTAAATTGAAACAGAAATTATTGCTTTGTGGTATTCCTGGTTTTCTCTGCAATGGGAGTTTTCACCCCTGACCTCCATGTTTTCAGTGTAACAACTTATACTGATGACAGTAAGAGAAGCTTGAACCCATTCCACACTATATTGGTAAACCTCTGACTTGTTTTTTCCTTCCAGATGCTTTGCTTTCATATGTCCCAAGGCTTACAGTGATAGCTGGCATAGTTAGGACCCATTACTGTTACAGTCTCCAGAGAAGAAAGCACACTGAGAGTGCCAGTTAACAGGGAGAGGAGGTAAAGAATGTGGACATGGCAAGTGTAACTTAATCCCCTCCATGTAGATTACAGCAATCTGTTTGTTTGAATTGGAAGCAATAGCAAAAGTCCTGCTGGGAGGAGAGAACTGCAGTGATGGAGTTAACCTCAGAACAGCAATGCAAAACCTCAGCTGGGATGTAAAGAGAGCATCTGAAGCAATGTGAGTGTGACAGGAGCTTGTCTATTAGAGCTTTTGTTGTTTTTTTTTTCTTCCCCAGTGGTTGGATTCTTGTCTGCAGCTCAGGTTGTCACCTCAGTGAGGTGAAGGAAAGGAGGAAAAGAGTGAATGTTCTGCCCATACTCAAAAGCTAAATATCTTCTTAATCTTCAACTTTGGAAACAGGTTTTAAGGGTTCACAGAATCATGGAATGGTTTGGAAGGGACCTTAAAAATCATCTTGTTCCACCCCCCTGCCATGGGCAGGGACACCTTCCATTAGACCAGATTGCTTCAAGCCCCATCCAACCAGGCCTTGAATGCCTTCAGGGATGGTGCAGCCACAGCTTCTCTGGCTGATCTGTTCCTCACCACTCTGAGTAAAGAACTTCTTCCCAAGATCTGATATAAATCTCTTCTCTTGTAGTTGAAAATTATTCCCCTTTCAGCCTGTGTAAGCAGTATTAGCCTGTGTAAGAAGTCTCTCTTCATGTGTAATCCCCCTGTAGGTGCTGTAATCTCCCAAATCCTCCTCTTTTCCAGGCTGACCCCAGCTCTCACCCTGACCTCACAGCAGGGCTGTTCTCTCTCCGATCACCTTTGTGGCATGTTCTAACAGCTCCTCACATTTCCTGTGCTGAGGCCTCCAGAGCAGGTGCAGCACTGCAGCTGGGGTCTCACCAGGGCAGCTCTCATCCCTCTCTTCATTTGGTGCCATTTCTAGAGCTGTCCCTTGGTGCTGAGTCAGTGTTTCCTCCAACTGTGAGTAGATATTAACTAATAGGGGCGTCCTCCTTTCCGCTCTGCCCACGATCACAGCCCTGCTGCTCATTTTGTCTGTCTCTGACAAACTCCTGCAAGCCTCCTTTGCAGGAGGAGTAGGCTGCTGGAATCTGTTAGTCAAACTCCCAACGTTTGCCTCATCCAGGCTGTTCCAAGAAATCACAAAGGAAGCTGCATGTGTCATCTTAGAGCAGTCCCAAAAACAGGGCTGCCAGACGTGTCTCAAACGAGTAACAATGCAGCCATGGCTCTGCAAGACATGTTATCCCTGCCCCTGGGTTTTTCCTGAAGAATTTCTCCATCAGCACTTGTCAAGCACGCTGTTCCAAACCCTCAGAGCAAGAATTGATTTTTATTGCTGTGGAGAGCTTCTCCAGTTCTGTGTATATTGTGTAGTTGTGGATGTTAGTGCCTGCACGTGGCTGGAAATGTTGGAGTGAAAGCACTGGCATCCAGCAGTCCTGGTGCTGCAACCTTCCTGCTGCAACTTGACTTTTTGACATTTGTTATTCTCTGAATTAAAGACCCTTCAGGATCCAGGACTTTGTTGCCAAGTTGATGTTTCCAGTGCTTGTGCCAGAAGAAACTGAAATTTAGTGAGGCTGAGTCATAAATTCTGTTGTAACTGGTGCAACTTCCAGTGAACTGAGTCCTTGATGGGACTGTTACCTTCTTCAGGGCTTCTACTCTGAAATTTCTGCAAAACCTGGTTTCAGGCGTGATAGTGAAAGCATTGAAAGGTAGTTGGCACTTCAGCAAAGGCAAATGATTTCTGAGGAAGTCTGGCCCTGAACTGAGTGTCAGACTTTCTGCTTTTTGTGAGTGATGCAGGAAGAACATAGTGAGACTTAAGAGTTGAGATAATTTTTTTGGATGTTCAGACAGTGTCAGAACATCATGGATGTGACTCACATCCCACCCAGCTCAGGATGAAATGTTTTTAATCCATGTACAAGTCTAATGCAGGGTGTTACTGACCTTGGAGTGGATGGGAGGCAGTAAATCTGAGTGTAAATCTCTGCTGGTCCTGCTGGTAGCAGAACGTTCATTGAGCTTCCTGATGTACCTCCAAGACACCAAAGCCAGGATTTATCATCTCATTGTTAATGAGAAGAGCAGTTGTTTTCCAGGCTGTTTCAGCCTGAACATAATCTCTGTTGTTGACAAAGCAAGAGTCCACTTTTTGTGCACTTCTGTTCCTGAAAAGTTCTTGGCAGTTTGGAAGGAAACTCCTGCCTGTGTCCTCGTGAAATGGCAGAGATTGTGGTGCTGCCATGAGACCTCCACGTGGAGTTACCTCCAGGCTTTCCAGACCCCATGGAATCCCAGAATTTCCCTGATGGGAGGGATCTGCCCTGATCTGCTGCCCCTGTGGTATCCTGCAATGCTGGAATTGCACAAGTCACCCTCTCCTACCCCCACATATCCCAGTGAGAAATATGAGTCTTGTTCCAGGGCACTGTGAATTTCCATTTGAGCCCCAGCCCTTGCCCAAAGCAAACACAGCTCTGAAAAATCTACTCTGGATGTATTTGTTTTTGGAAACCAGCTGTGGATCTTACACACCCCTTTATCAGAATTAAAATAATTTTTTTAGCAGCTAGAATGCTACAGCACTGGAACTCCAGGGCTTTTCTTCAAATGAAAATCTCTAGAAGGGCAGGCTAAAGGATAATTGTATTGATTCTGCTCTAACAGTTTTGGCATGATTCTTCCTGTGGCATTGCTATTTCTTTGACTTAGGTGCTTTCAATTAGGGGACAACAGTACCTAATGTAAAGCATTATGAGCCTGATTTTGCTCTCCATCATGAGGCCTAAATGTAGCCCAGACTCTGTTCTTAAACCTGTAGGAAAAAGCTGTCAGTGAGGTAGAAGACTCCCTGTAAGGTTTATTATGAGCTGGATGAACACATTCTGAGAACAGCAGAATAAGAACTAGGAACTCTCTTCTACTCTGTATCTTGGGAGAAATGAATTGTATCAGAGTAGTGTCTGGAATCAGAATCAGTATAGACTGAGCTAAAGAACCAACATTTTCTCAAGAATGTTGCCTTTGACAACCTCAGAGCACAAAAAAGAAAAAAAAAACCAACAAAGAAAACAACCAAAACCAAACAAAAAAACTGAGTTTGAACTGCTCAGGGAAGGAGAGTTCTATGCCTTACATGTAGAGCCTGGTCCTTAAATTGTCTGACTGAAGGGGGAGAGGGGCCATCCTATGGGACAGAGAGTTAGATGGTTCCCAAAGAAACCCCTTCCCTTTCTGCAGGGCAGGAACAGGGTTGTGACAAGTGGCACAACTGGCCTGACTTCTTCTCATCTGAATGAAGCTGATGGTGCCTGGTGTCACAAAGTCTATAGAACCTCCTGAGAAAAGAGGTTATTGTAGTAACAAACCAGGTTGTTTGTATCATAACAAATCAGTGATTGTAGACGCACTTTGCAGATGTTCTGTAGTGTCACAAGGCATGTGGATAAATGTGGGTTTTATCACCAGAGTGTAAGTTTTGAAAGTTTTTAGGAGAAAGCGATTTCTTACCAAATATCTGACTGCTGGTTTTGGTTTTTTTTTTTTTTTTTTTTTTTTTTTTTTTGTTCATTTGTTTTCCCAGATCCAGCCCTATGAGAAGATCAAGGCCAGAGGCTTGCCTGATAACATTGCTTCTGTCCTCAACAAGCTGGTGGTGGTGAAGCTCAATGGTGGCCTGGGCACCAGCATGGGCTGCAAAGGCCCCAAGAGCCTCATCGGGGTGAGGAATGAGAACACCTTCCTGGACCTGACAGTGCAGCAGATTGAGGTAATGATGTGAGATGAGAAAGAAGGGCAGTTTATTTGGGGATCTCGACTTACATAGTCCTTTGAATTTGGTCAAGGATTGGGGGATGAGAGTAACACCCCTCTGACCCCAGTGGTCAACTCAGAAGTCCATCAATTTGTCCTTCCCCCTGGAAAGCAATGTATTATTTACCAAACATCAGTCTTTGTTTTTGTTGCAAGTGTGAGAAAACTCCAGTAGAAATGAGAAACAATCAGAAGGCTGAAAAATCAGAGGGACAGGAGATGATCAGAGTGCTGGGGTAAAGCAGAGAACTCCTTTGGGAAGGACAGATGGTGTGGTTGAATTCTGTTCCCCCACGTGTGTTAGCACAAGTGTCATCCAGCCTGGACAAGGGGGATCCAGAGCTTGTCTGGCCTGGGGAACTCCTGGCCTTGTTTCTGGCTCCTCCAGCTGCAAGTTTACCTTTTCAAAAATGGGTTTTTTTTATGTTAGAACAAAGCTTTTCACAGCAGCTCCAAGTTCCTTGGTGCATTGAAACTCCTGTGCTGGAAGAGACTGTTGCATTTTCCTCTCCATCTAACCCACTGCCCCATAGGATGGCCCCTGTCCCCCTTTAATCAGGCCACAATTGAAGAAGAAAGAAGAGCAAAAGAAAATAACAGCTGCTGGTGTTGGGAGAGAACATTTCAGCTCGTTTTTAATGCTGAATATTCCCCTTAGAGCAGATAATGAAGACAGGTATTAGAGCAGGAGGTGAGGTGTGCCTGCTCTGTGGTTTCTGAAGTGCCAGCAGTTTTTGCCTCACTGTGATGTTGTTTGGAGTGGCTCTCCCATGTGTGTTACATGGTTCTATGGCAAAATCAGATTTACACTCAACTGATGCAGCCCTTTCTCCAAAGCATCACTGTGGAAATCTCTGACTCCACCAAAGTGTGATGATCCCAAATGCTCCAGCAGAGGAGGGTGCAGAGCTGATAGACAAAGCTTAAACCTCACTCAAGGGCTTTTCTTTCCCCCCTGCACCTTTTGTTTTCGTGATCTCTGATTTTTTTGCCTTTGTTGTGCATGTGGAAATGCTCTTATGTATTTCAGCTCCATGCTATAGATTTCCAAATAACTAACATGGTGACATTTCATTTATTATGTGCTCTTGATACAATTGTCCATCTCTCAGTCTACCAGGAAAACTTGGAAGTGCTTTGGAAGTGCAGAGACAGTGTGGAAATGTCACCTTGACAGACTGCAACAATTTGATGGAAAACATGCCTTTTGTAATCAACAGTAGCTAAAAACTTAAAATTATCATTTTGTGGCATTGTGGTTTCAAATTTTAGACCTCAATGCAGGTTTAAAAGCAAAGATTCACTAATTAAAGACACGTTATTAGTGTGGGTCTTATCTTTACAACAAGGATTTATTTTCCTTTACCTGATTTATTATCCTTTCTGTAGAGTAAGTTCATCCCTTTTTTTTTTTCTTATGCATTCATTATTTCCAGTCTGTCTCACCTGATTTTTCTCCCAAAATCTCAGGTGTCAGGAGTTAAAGCTAATAAATACATTCTGAATTTCCTATTTATTTCCCATCTCAGCATTTAAACAAATCCTACAACACTGATGTTCCTCTGGTTCTCATGAATTCCTTCAACACAGACGACGACACAAAGAAAATCCTGCAGAAATACAGTCACAGCCGTGTCAAGATCTATACTTTTAATCAAAGCAGGTACCAAAAGACTTCTCCACTTGGGGTAGAAGGGCAAACCAGCTTGTTTCTCCATATTCCAAATGGAGTGGATTTGAGTTTGAGGTGCTGGGGTAGCAGTGGTGTTTTCTGTCCCCATGTTCAGTCTCTTTTGGGCCTTGTGGAGAGAGTGAAACATCAGGGAGTTGGGCAGAGTCAAAGAACATGTGTTAAAATTGGAGAGAGGGGGGTGTGTGGGCCCCAGTTTCTAAGAAATGTACAAACAGTGGTGCACTGGATGCTGGTCACTTGATTCCTGAATTTGCTGTTGTCTCCTTTGGCTCTGGGGGGAGACAGACCATGGTTCTCCATGAAGAACAAACTCCAATGCAGGTGGCTGCTGGGGACAGAGATGTTTGATGTGCTCTGAACCTGCCTGGCAGAGGAAAGTTGGTCTGCAGCGTGGCCTGAGAACTGAAATCTTTGAGCAGATTGCATTCTGTAGCTTGTCAATGACAGCTCAGCATTTGGGTGGGTCAGAATGCTGAGGAAAAGCACACCTCCAGAAGCCCATGGAGCTGCACCTTAACTGCAATGTTTTTATTTTATGCTAGTCTGACACTGCTGAGAACATAACAAGACCCATATTCCTCACAGGTATCCCAGAATCAACAAGGAAACTCTGCTGCCAATAGCCAAGGATGTCTCTTACTCAGGAGAGAACACGGAGTGCTGGTACCCCCCAGGCCATGGAGACATCTACGCCAGCTTCTACAACTCTGGGCTGCTGGACAACCTCATTGCAGAGGGGAAGGAATATATTTTTGTGTCCAACATAGATAATTTGGGTGCCACTGTGGACCTTTACATTCTTAACCACCTCATGAACCCACCCAACGGGAAACGCTGCGAATTCGTCATGGAAGTCACAAACAAAACCCGGGCGGACGTGAAGGTAAAGGGAGATGGGGGAGAGTCTGAGGGTGTTGGTGGCCAGCCCCAGCCTCCTCTGAATCCATGGATTCAGACATACACCCAGGCTCCTCACAGCTATTTTGGGCACCATTTAACACGTCAGCTTGGATCTAATTTGAGATGCACAAAATCAGCAAGTTGAGGAAGTTCTAATTCGCGGAACAGATTGGATTTGTGTTCTGGGCAGCAGCAGACAAGGACAGGCTGGGCTGGCCTGGAAGTGATTTTTGCAGGGTGCAGGTCACAACCTCTGCACCTTCCCCAAACTGTCACGTCCACAGGGGCAGAAACTTGAAAGTGGAAGCTTGAAAACAGCACTGAGGGCTGGGATGCAGCAGTTGTGTCTCACAGGAAACTGCATTCCCAAGCCTGTGTTGCACAGCTGCCCATCTGCTCCTGCCATAACCCCTGGCTTTGTACAAAGTCCAGGAGTGACATTTCTCAGAGGTTTGTGATGATACAAATACTTGTAGCCTGCAGTAATTTGTCCTGCAGCTGTGCTCTGCCTCTCTTCTTTTGTATGTGAGAATGAGGATTTGGATTTTCTCTCTGTATTCATTAGGGAAGCTCTGACTTAGCCCTATAAAAGCACAGCAATGCACTGTAAGAATACTTAGATTTCATTTAATTGACAAAGTATCGCTGAGGGTGATTTTTGACAACAACAATATTTGCAAAATATTCTCAGCAACCTTCATTAAAGGAATGAACTGTCTTGGAGTGCTGAAATATGATCGTTGGACGGTCCTGACTGTACTTTAAACACACTCTATAATTAGTAACCTGGTAGCTGGTTACTAAAAACAAGAAATGTGTTTTTTCTCTGGGGTTCAGCTTGAAATGCCAACAGACCAGTGCATCTGCCTGTGTTGAGGGGAGGGTTTCTCTGGCTTCTCATGAACAGGATTTAAACCCTTCCATTTGCCCCTTGCAGGGTGGCACGCTGACACAGTACGAGAACAAGCTGAGGCTGGTGGAGATAGCTCAGGTCCCTAAAGCACACGTGGATGAATTCAAGTCTGTGTCCAAATTCAAAATATTCAACACCAACAACTTGTGGATTGCCCTGTCTGCCATTAAAAGGCTGCAAGAGAAAAACGCCATTGACATGGAGATCATCGTTAACCCAAAGGTAATCAATCATCTGCCAGGGGTTTAGAGGACACTGACCCACACAAACTTTTACTTTCTGGGTGGGTAACAGGCACTGCTGCCTCAGAGCCAGACTGGGGTGTGAGGGTGGAGCTCTGGCTGCTGTCTCCAGTCTGCCAGGACCTGCTCCACACGCTCACCTGAGTGTTTTCTCTTCCAGACTCTGGATGGAGGCTTGAACGTTATCCAGCTGGAGACTGCAGTCGGTGCTGCTATCAAGAGTTTTGAGAACTCTCTGGGGATAAACGTCCCTCGTAGTCGTTTCCTGCCTGTGAAGACCACCTCGGATCTCCTGCTTGTGATGTCCAACCTGTACAGCCTTAACGCCGGCTCTCTGACCATGAGCGAGAAGCGCGAATTCCCCACAGTGCCTCTTGTCAAGCTGGGCAGCTCCTTCACAAAGGTGTGTTCACCTCTCTGAATGAAGGTACAGCTCACAGCAATCACTGAGTGAAAAGTGAGGTTTGCTTTGTCTGTCTCTGCCCACTTGAGCCTTCCTTTGTTGCTGTTTGTAAAGGCTGTGGGAGTGCAGATATTTAGGGTGCATTTTCGGTGCCCCACAGTGCCTCTTGTCAAGCTGGGCAGCTCCTTCACAAGGGTGTGTTCACCTCTCTGAATGAAGGTACAGCTCACAGCAATCACTGAGTGAAAAGTGAGGTTTGCTTTGTCTCTGCACACCTGGGCCTTCCCTTTTTTGCTGTTTGTAAAGGCTGTGGGAGTGCAGATATTTAGGGTGCGTTTTCGGTGCTCCTGCACCCCTCAGCTGAGCAATGGCTCTGTGTGTTCCCCAGAGCAGCCCCTACTGTTCCTCATTTCTGACAGAAATCACAAAGGAGCAACTTCTATATTGTTTCCCACCTTTATGAGAAGGTTTCTGAAGGGTATTCAAGAGGCTCCTCCCACGCTCATTCTTAATCCACAGATGGCTTTAAAACTGTCTCTTGTTATTTCCTCTTTCCAAAAGGTTCAAGATTACCTGCGGAGGTTTGAAAGTATTCCAGACATGCTGGAGCTGGATCATCTCACGGTTTCAGGTGATGTTACATTTGGGAAGAATGTTTCATTAAAGGTGAGTGTGCAGTGGGGATGCTGCTGCAATAAACCTGACTGATCTCTGCTCCTTGGCAATTGATCTTGAGGCAGTGCCTGTACACAGAGTCCATAGGAGGATTCCTGGGAATTGGGGAACTGGCCCAAAGATGGCAGAGGCTGTGGCTGGGCAGTGACCCCTGTGATGGAGTGCAGGATGTTGCTGCCAGAGCTGCTGCTCAGGCTGAGAGGAGCTTTATTTATGAACCTTGAAAGCACCACAGACCTCACATCTCTGTCCAAACTCGGCTGCCACCTCTGTCCTTTGGCTCAGTCACACTTCCCTTCCCAGGCTGGCCTTACCTCACCCCTTTTTGTGTCCTTTAGCATCACTTTGGGGTTCTGGATTTATTAGGAAATGGTGGAGCTGAGCAAGTCAGTTTCTCTCAAATTCTTCCTTAGGATCTTGGCAGTCCTGGCAGCACCTGCACTTCTCTAGAGCAGTTTGGCAGGTGCCAGGGGCCATCACCTGGCTCAGGCTGTGAGCTCTGAGCTGTCCTTCTGTCCCCCACATTTGCTGTCCAGCTGGAACAGGAGCCCTCCTGGGACACACCCAGGGGTGGGGGTAACTTTTTCCACTTCAAAGCAAGCAGACATGAGAAAAGCCCTTAGAGCAACCATGTCTTCAGCTCTGTAGGCAGATAGGATCTCGTGTGGTAATTACAGAGCTTCCAGTAATGCTTGTTTCAAACCTTTGTTCTGGGGAGACAAGACCCCCAAATGTGTACAGAGAAACAATACAACTGAATGCATTCAGGCTCTGGCTGTGGTACTACTGCCTGTGCTCCTCCAGCCACCCTATTCCAACAGGTAATAGGTTTCTGAAGCCCTGTTTTCTTTTCCTGTAACCCCAGGGAACAGTCATCATCATTGCAAACCACGGGGACAGGATTGACATCCCAGCTGGAGCTCTACTAGAGAACAAAATCGTGTCTGGCAACCTGCGGATCCTGGACCACTGAGTCCAGCAGAGGGCACAGGGCTGGGGCTGCCCTGCCAAGCCAGCCCCGTCCTGGAAAGAACCTTTTAAGCATTAGAAAATCTAAGTACACAGAGGGCCTATGCTTTGTCATCTTCACAGTACCCCTGCAGTATTAATTTCGAATTAATTTCTCTTGCTTATCTTTAAGCAGCCACAATAAAGCGCCGTGGATGTGCGTAAGTAACGCTTCAGTCCTTAAAAGAGATTCTGTAACTCAGTTAATATAACCTTGAAGTGCAATACTGTTTGTCTCTCCTGGGAAGATGGACAGATCTTCTTTGATAAGAAGGTTCAAGAGGCTCGGCCTCGACCATTTCAGTAGTTTTGAATTGCTTGTAACTGCAGAAATAAAGCTGTGAAGCAATCCAAGTGGGACAACATGGTTGGCAACTCCTGTGACGTTTTAGGAAGGCACAGTTGAAAAACCAAAAGTTTCACTACTGCTAAACAGGCTCTTAAAACCCTGTATTTCATGTGCTCACAAGCTGTAGCCCTCTTCAACCCCCTCCCCCAAAGTACAAGTGGGATGTTCTATCCCAGCT
Source organism: Trochalopteron elliotii (assembly GCA_024734555.1). Lineage (NCBI taxonomy): Eukaryota > Metazoa > Chordata > Aves > Passeriformes > Leiothrichidae > Trochalopteron > Trochalopteron elliotii. The sequence goes on from JANPWX010000545.1 coordinate 19,449, forward strand.
GTACGTCGAGGTACTGGGGTAAGGCTGTCAATACCTCCATTTCCGTATCGTGAGAGTGGGAATCATCCGTGTTCCAAACTTGCCCAAAGAATCCAATACTTGACAAAAATGCCTCAGTAGCCACGTGTGGTGTTTGCTTTTTCACATCCCATTTAAGACTGGATCTCCTGTTGATATCTTAAATCTTTGATCTGCCCTCTTTTTTTTTTTTTTTCAATAAATGGATCACGTTGACTACACCTATGTTCATATTGTCACAGCCATGTATGTTAATTTATCTTCTCTTGAGTTTCTAAATTTGTACAGGAATCGAAAATCCCTGTCCCTGATCACTATTGATTTCTTAATGTTTCTCTTGTATTTACATGCAGACAACTTTATTTTATAAGCTTAGTATAACACTGGTATGTATCATTAAAGAAGTTGGTCTTTAAAAACAACTGTGATTTTAGAGCTTTATTTTGACTGACAGTGAATGACAGGTCAGCACACCTGGCTGAGGGCACCACAGGCACACACACACACACACTGCAGCAGAGACCATTCCATCAGACATGATCAGCTCAGGGTTAGGCACAGAGGGGTGAGGTGAGAAATGCAGGCACTTGGACTGAGCCTCCAGTCTGTTCAAGGTAGTATTAAAAACTCTGAAATACAATGATTTCAGCTCCACTCTCCTTAAGGGTGCAGCCTTTTTTATAAGCAGCTTAAAAACTTTAAAAGTTCTTCCTGCCCTGTTCTTTGTGTTCCTGTCCATCCTCACACCAGCCTTGTTCCCCCAGGAGCCCCACTGCCACCCTGGCACTGCTAACCAGGGTCAGCTCACTCTTTCCCACAGGGAATTGCTTTGAGGAACTGGCCCTTGCTTAGAAAATCTTCAGCTTTTATGTCCTGAGAAATCCCCTGGAACAGGACTGCTCCCTAACAAAGCTGAATCCTAGATGCCAGCAATCAAAAGACATTTATTTATATAAAGTTCTGTAAAAAAATAAATTTTAGAACAGCATAGTTTCATAGAGAAAAAAACATTTTCTACAGAGTTCCAACTGCCAAGATTTTTTATATTGTACCATCATTAAATAAGGTGGGACACCATGTGGATTTCATTGCACTAGAAGAAATGCAAAGCATCTTTTTAATATAAAGATATACAGAGCATTCTAGACAACTACAGCTGTGTTACAGCTATGTGTTCTTTTGGATTTGGTCCAAAGAAACCTGAGTCTGTTTCCAGAGAGAATGAAAAAACATTGCACAGACAGCTGATCACTTGTTTCTTGCTGAAGGACACAGGGAGGATTCTCTCCCTGCAGCTCCCTCTGGGTCTAAGCTCCCCCAACTCTCAGTCCTGCCCTTTTCCTGGGGCTCTGGGCTCAAGGATTCACCTCACTCTTGTCACACTGCTGAGAAGGAAGTCAGGCTGTTGTCAGAGCCAAGTGACTGCTCCCCAAATGGATTATCACCTCTTCTGCTCCCAGATTTCAGCCATGTTTAGATCTAAGTTGTTAAGGCCTTTCAGAGCTTGAAGGTTTCCAGTGTAAAAAGCCACATCTGAAGTCACCAGCCTGCAGTGAAAACACACAAGGTTAGAAAGTGACCCCATCACATCACCTGGAGTGCCTGGACAGGGTTTGTCCAGGACAATAAAAGTTCTAATACAATAGAATTATTGCCACAATAAAAGTTCAAATCCTACGCCTGGATTAGATAATTTAAGTATCAGTTCAAACCTCAATGCTATGGCTGTGGTTTATTTTACAGCAGTGATCATCCATAACAGGATTACTGCTTGGTGTAAAACCAGTTGTAGGGAAGGGAGATCAAACCATGAGTTCAGAAAACTCAGCAGGAATTAGGCATTTAAAACTTCTATTCTCTTGCTGCAATCCCAGGCTTATCTAGACTTAAACCCCCAATTCCATTCCAAGTAAGAATACTAATTATTGCAACATTAACTTCTGTATTCTAGAGGGTAATGATTCTGTGATTCTAAGATTAATGTAAAAAGCAACTGAAGAGCACAACAGCTGTATTGTTTGTAACAGTTCATACAGAATTAAAATCCCTCAGATACTGCTGAAACATGTCAGGGATCATGAAGCTTCTTGCTGCATTTACATAGTAAGAAAGTTAACCAGGATTCCCAGGCCTGGATTTTTTACTATTATTACAGAAACAAGCAGTTTAAACAGAATGAGGAGCAGAAAACCATGTTAAAAATCTGCTCAGTGAAAACTGCTGAACAGGGTTTGATGTTCCCCTTCTGAAACAGCCCCAGCTCCTTCAGAGATGAGTCTGAAGCACAAAACTGCTGCCATCAGTCCTGAGTGCTGGGAAACACCCCCAGAATGTCACCAGGAGCCCCTGCCCCAACCCTCCTGTCCAAAAAGGATCACAGCACAAGGACAGAACAAGACCAGGATGAAGACAGATGGACACAGCACCGTGTTTGGGACTGGAAATCCCAGTGAGAAACACCCTGAGCACATCCAGGGGCTCTCCCTTCAGCTCTGGGGCTGCAGTGGATACTCTGAACTTGGTGACAAACACCTTTATAAAGCACCAAAGGCAATGGAATGTCACCTTGTGAACACACCACACAGCTGAGATAAACCCTTGCACCAAGCACAAGGAGGAATGCACATAAGCAGGAGAAACAACAAGGAACTGGAAAGGAACAAAACTTTCACTCCAGTGACATTTGAAACATCATCAAACTTCCCTCTCTGCCTTCTGCAGCCTAAGACAATCTTCTTGCACGTGGGTAGGCCCAGGAGTTTCATTCACCTCTGTTACACTGCAAACACCTCACTGCCCCCAGGTCATCAGGAGCAATTAAAAACTCCAACTGACAACATAATTAAGCTTGCAAGAGGCTTTTCCTGGGAGGTGGGGAGAGCAGGCACAGCCAGGCCCCTCTCTCAGGACAGGCACTGCTTGGGGATGGAGTGGGCTGTGGCAGGGAAGGGGAAGAGCTCTGTGAGCCATAATCTCTGCTTCAGATCTAGTTCTGCTCTAAAAACCATCCCTGCAGAGCTGCCCACTGCACAGATGAAACACTGCTCCCTCCTATTTTTACTCTGCCAGCACCATGAGTCACCATCCACGTTTCAAAACTGCTCCAGGAATCACACAATTCCTGCTAATTAAACTGTGCCTGCTGCTGTCACTCAAAGGGAGGGAAAGCAGTCCATGAGCTGAGGACACCTACAAGCAGGTTTCCAGTCTGATAATGTCCAGCTCCCAGTTGGATTGCACTCCCAGTTACTGTGGGATGGCACACATGGTGTCCTTTACTGTCAGAAAGCTCCAAATGGAACGTGTTTAAAACATGGAGCTGTTACTCTGCAGTCACAGCTCCCTGGCAGGAGACAATTCCTGCTTATTTAAACCTTGTGAAAGGAGGGAAGAGCCCCAGCTCACCCATTCAGAGGTCCTCCATCATTGACCACGTTGAGGTGGGCCAGCTGCCTCTTGAGGTGCAGTTTGTAGCTTGCATTAATTCGTAGGAACAACATCTGGAAAAAACAAACCACAAGCAGCAGAGTGAGGAGCTGTGCCCATGCTCACATCACTGCCCCCAGAGGGGAAACACAACACCCTCAGCCACTGACTTTCACTTTTGGTTTTGCAGCTCATGTGATTCCTTCCTTCTGCCAGTGCTTTGGCCTCACCTTTCTGGCCACTTCCTTTGGAACATGAACTTTTCTCCTAAAAAATCCCTTTCCTGTGCTAGAAGGGGCTATTTGATCTAATGTGAAAGAGAAATGACAACTTGTATTCAGTGACTGGATTGGTCCTTCCTGTCTTTAAGATTTGCAATTCTGCAGTAGCAATGACTGCAGCAAAAATCCTACAAAAGCACATCTGGTATAATGTGGGTGTGTTAATACATTTAGGGATTTTTGGAAGCCACTGATTCTGAGCAGTGTTACAGAATAATCCTCTCAGAGGGCTGCTCTCAAGGCCCCAAAGTGTTGCCATTTGCACAGCATTTCAGCACTAATTCCTGGATTGCCATCTCTAGACATGAAAAGGCAGCTCAAAATCCTGAAATCCATTCTTTTTGTGTGCCTCACTGCTCTCCCAACACACTGGAATACTTCCTTCAGCTCAGCCCAAGCTGTCCTTGTGACTGCTGCCAAGCCCTTTAACGTGTGGGTTTCACCAGGACTCAAAAAAGAATTCCCCTCTCCCCAGATAAAGCCTCTCCTTGTTCCCAGAAGTCCATGAGCAAGTGAGCTGTGAGATGAAGCTCAAAAATAACATTCACCTGAGTTTGCTCCTCAGGAAGGAGATCATATATAGCTTCATGCATCTTTGCCATTTGCTTGCAGATATTCCTGAAGCATGCTGAAGGAACAGGGGCTTTCACTTCATACTGGAAATAAACACAAAACCAGTTAACTCCTTTCTGCCACTGAGAAATGGTTTATGTAGGAGACAGCCCCAACAGCCACCTGGGGCTCTGATTTGCTAATAATTGTCAGGAATCAAGATCCATTTAGCACACCACAAATTAAAAGGGTGGCTGGGCATGATCTGATCCAGCCAGGAATTGCAGATGCAGGTGCTGTGGCTGTGAGCTGGCCTTCTCCTTCACTGCCCATGACAGAAAAGCATTTCTGCCTCTGAGAAATGTGCCCCTTGAGTACTTCCCCAGAGAAACCTTATCTAGGATCATGCACATCCAAATTTCTGAAGAATCAAGGAAAAGAAACCATAAAGAAATTAAATTCCTGAAATTTCACCTATCTGCCATTAGAAAAGCCCAACCACATCATAATACAAAAAAAAAAAAACCCTCACAAACACTGCAGGAATACCTTGGAAAGCAAAGCAAAGAAAAAAAAAGGTCCCTTCTCCCAGTGCCTGAAATCAAGAAACAAAGGCACTGGAAAACACCAGGTGGCAACAGATTTGCTACAAAGGGAATAAAATTCTTCTGTCCCCACTCTGGATAGGGCAGATCTGAACAGGATTTCAGAAACACTGAAAACCTATCCCAGGAAGAGTGAAGCCAGCTCTGCAGTCCCAGGTGGGGAGGCTGTGCCATCACAGGGTGGGTGACACTTCCCTGTGGAAGTGCAACAATTCAAGAAGGAACTGAATCATTGTAACTACATCATTTACAAACAGACTGCAGGAGATGCTGCTTTTATGTGGGCCTGAATTGTGAAAGAGAACAAAGCTTGTCTGAGCACAAGAGAAAAAAAAAGGGAAAAAAAGGAAATGGGGCATTTTGAGAAAGTCTTTACAGAAAATCCAAACCAATGACCTAATTCTGACAGGAGAAGGAGCAGAAAAATAACATTTTGTGTTCCAGGGAACAAGGACCCAGCCTGAGGGATCAGAAGTGCCTCAAGGAAGTTAAGCAAGAAATTGTTTCCTATTTCCCAGCAGGTTCTTAAGGCAGAGGGAACAGGGAAGCTGCAGCAGGGGCTCAAGCATGATCACAGCCACACCCAACTCAGCATCATCAGGGGGAAAAGCAAGACCCCCAGGAAGAACTCCAAGATCTCCTGGCCATTTTTATCTGCAGCTGAGGTCAACAGCTTTAACATCACAATGACCAAGAAGACCATTCTGGTCTTTAGAGAAGAGCATAAACACATTTTTAAATAAATAAGCACAATAGGAGTGGGAAATCCCAAATTAAATGCTTTCACTTTCTTTTTTTTTCACCCTAAGTTTAGTCAGCACTACTTGACAGACCAAAGAAACAGATGAAATGAAAAAGCACAACATAAAGTAACAATAAAATAACAGAAACAGCAAGGGAGACAGAAATGCTGCTTGTTGCAACTGCCCCACTCATCAGCCTGCCCCCAGCCTGTGTTCCTGTGCTCCTTGAAAACAGCACAGAGCTTTCCATCTATACAGTTAAAAGAAATTCAAACAAGTCCTGGTTAGGAAAGTTTAAGATTCCATTTGAAACATCTAGACTGTACACAATGAGACCTCCAGGTGCAATTTAGAGAGTGCATAATTATTTCCATAAATCATTACCTTGGATAATAGTTTGTCAAACAAGCTATCCATTATGGCAACGAGCTTGGCTGAAATTTCAGCTATGTGGTCGTGATAATCCTGGAAGGGAAGAAAGCAGGTTTCATTTTTCTAGTGGCATTAATGCTCTTCAGAGCACAGCTGAAAAGCAGAACTCTGTGTTTCAGGAAAAGAATTACCTTTGTGATGTGGTCAAAATGCCTGAGCATGCTGAACTGCTTGGGCTGCAGCCGAGCCTCAAAGTGAGCCCTGATGGTGGGAATGTAGTGTACAATGAGCTGGAGACAACGTGAGGAAAGGGCTGTGAACACAGGGAGAGAAACAAGGTGGTTATTACTCAGGGAGAGTCATTTCTGTGTGGATTTATGTCTCCTTGGACATAAGGAACACAATAATCTGACACCATTTCACAGGGTGGGTTTTTTGTCTTGTTCTCAAAGCAGGGAGGTGTAACACGTTTGTTTCCCCAGCCAGTGAAGATGCCAGACTGGAACCTGGCTGCTCACACCCAGCTTTGGTGAGATGGGATAAGGGGACTGATTTTACAGCAGGCTGTGGGTGTTTACTCCATATTTTGAGCCCTGAGAACACGCAGACATCACAGAGATCTCTAAAGACCTGACTCATCAGGCTACTTAACCTCAGTGACCACATTCTCAAGGCAGCAGTGTTTCTGCTGCAGTGGTGTGCAAAACACCCTGACCTGCCCTGAACCTGCTCCTGCTGCTGCAGTGCCAGCAGGATCCCAAAAAACAGGCTTCTCCCAACTCCAACAGGGCCTGAGCCAGCAGCAGGACACACACACTGGTGCCACACACTGGCCAAACATCCTGACCCAGCTGTGGGTCCCATTCTCATCAGGCTGTTCCCTTTCCAGAAGGAAAATACAGATTCTCACCCTGAAATGTGGGAATTCTAAGCTTAAACATTTGCTCCAACCCATCAATCAAAGGCTCTTGAGAAATTTCAGGAGAAAGTTTTAAAACCACACTCCAGGCAGGTAACTGGCAAAGTCTTACCACCCTCTTGTGTCAACTCAAACACTGCACATCACAGATATTTAGGGATTTTCTGCCCTTGGGTTTTTTTTAACAGGCAGGGGAACAAGCTTTGACATTTTAAACACAGAAATCCATACCTAGGTTTTTTGTGGTGATTGTTTTCAAGCCAACAACTTGTAATGCACCAGCTCCAAGCACTAACTGGCAACTTCTAGAGTTGAAATACTGTGAGAAAAAGAAGGACAGTGAAAATGCATGTTGACTCTTTATCAACCACATAAATTCACAGTTTAGAAACACAATCAATGGAACTTTGCAAGATTAAGTCAGTTATTTAAAGGCCAGTTCCAGAGTGACACTAGTTTTCCTCAGTAGAGTAGCCAGGTAATACCAGAGGGGAAAACATCAAGACAAAAGGTTTCTCCTCAGGCTCTTGACCTTCTCCACTGCTGATGTTAAAGGAAACTTGAAAGCACTGAAACTCCCTCCTGCTGAGGTGACTGAATCTGTGTTTGTACCATTATGAAATACTGGATTTAAGAAATGATGCACAGAAGATGAAAAGCCAGTCCTGTCACAATTCCAGGTACAGTGGACAACTCAAGACTTTCCTATTTTACTTCCAGGAGAAAAGAAGTTGTAACTCAAAGCACAACAAAGCCTCTGGACTGTAAGACAGCTGCTATCAGCACATTCTTATTTACACTGGAATTCTGCTTCCTCACCCAGCTTGAGACACCAGATATTCCAGACTGGGCCTGGGTGATGCAGCAGAAAAGTCACTGCTGCTGTCCCCAACTCCTGCACTGAATGTAGAGCAGAAGTCCCAGGGCTCATATCTGAACTGAACTGTCCAATGACATTGAGAGGGAAAACTTTCCTCATACACCTGAAGATGCAGAAGAAATTGTGACAAGGCTGTCCTGCAGCTTGTGTCTGCAACAGAGGACTGCCCTCACAGAGACCTCCTTTTTGAGGGCAGGGGCATTGATTCTGCTTCACAGGTCTTCCTTCATGATAATGCAAGAACAAACCCAAAATTTCAACCTTCCTTGTGTAAAAAGAGGAAATAATTTTCTGGCTGTTGCCTGGTGTTAGTCACAAAATGTGTTAGGCTCACAGAGCCACCATGAACTACTCCCCAAACTCTGGGCTGCCAGAATGGTGCATCCAGGGCCAGAAAAGCAACCCAGACCTCATCCCACACCTGAACCAGAGCTGTGTGTGGCCCCTGGTCTGAGAGGCATAACAAGACAGAGGGCAGGGCTTGAAACTGCTTCACATTCACTTCATCTTCTCCAGAAAAACATGAACTTCTCTTACAGCTCTGTGTGGAATTTAAAGTAGACTCACTGAGTCAAAGTATCTCACACAACCTGAGCTCCTCTAAGGTATTTAACTCAGGTTAGTGTTAACTGTGAGGCAAACCATCAAAAACTTGGTCTGTAAAGGCTGCTGGCCACACAAACTGTCCCCTGCCTTTTGTGGGAATGACTGTTCCCAGATGTCCTGGTGCAGACAGAGCACTGAGGGAGCAGAATGCCTGGCACAGAGCAACACCTCCTCCTTGTGCCTGCTGGGAGGAAAGCATTCCTGCACCCAGGAAGGTCAGGAGCCTTCTTCTCTTGTCTGCACCACCTGAATAACTCCAGTAAATACAGCCACGTGTGCTCAGTGTGGCCCCTCCCAACACTGAGGTGCTGGAATGTGCCCAGAAAAGGATCTGGAGCACAAGTTTGATGAGGAGAAGCTGAGGGAGCCAGGGGGGCTCAGCCTCAGAGGGACCTTTTTGCTCTCTACAACTCCCTGACAGGAGGGTGCAGCCAGGCAGGGCTCAGTCTCTTCTTCCACAAACAACAGGACAAGAGGGAACAGCCTCAAGTTTCACCAGGTTTGGATATTAGGGATAATCTCTTCACTGAATGGGTGGTCAAACATTGGAACAGGAGAGTGGTGGAGTCACCATCCCTGGAAGTATTTAAAAGATGTGTAGATGTGGCCCTGGGCACGTGGTTTAGTGCTGGCCTTGGCAGTGTTGGGTAAATGACTTGATTGATCTTTGAGATCATTTCCAATCTAAAGGATTTCATGATTTCCCTCAGGCTGCAGCCACAGCTCAGAGCTGCCTGGAATTTCATTATCTGGGAATGCTTTCCATTTTCCATCACTAGCAAGTCTAGCTCTTGCCACTCTCAAAGTCTGCTGGCTCTGACAGCTGTCAAACAAAAACTACAGTGCCAGAACACCTGGAGTGCCTCTACTTTATTCCAAGTGTAAATAAATGAGCTTTTGTTTTTTTCTAGCTATTCTTGACACCTGTCCAATTGATGGCACCTTGCTGACAGATAAAAAAATACAGTAATTAAACTGCTCATGATGTTTGAGCACCAAGAAATAAACCACAACTGACAGAGCTAGAATGAGACAAGGTAAGGAGAGGGAAGTAACACAGAAATGCAAATCTGGCCAAGTTTGATGCATCCACTGCTATTCTACCTGTGAAAAGGTGCTGCAATTCCTGAGGGAAGCAGCTGGAAAAGAGACTTGAATAGGGGCAGGCTCAGACAGACTGATTTGCCTTGGACAGTGCCTTTAAAAGTGACAATCTGTGGATGAATGTGAATGAGTACTGCAGGGAGCAGTGTTGCTGTGTCTGGTTATTCAAATACAAACTACCAATAGGACAAATATTTAAAAGTCCATCTCCTAGAGTTTGTTTCCTCTCCCCTGCCCCCCACCCTATGTAAAATATCCTTTTGGAGACTGAATCTGTTTATCTTTCATTGATTATGCTCATGCTCACAACTCAAAATACCTGATACGACCTTTGTGGGCAAAGATACAAGTGAAAGCCTTGATATAAATTAACTGCTGGGCTTTGGAGCCTATATAGATACATATAAATATATAAATATTATATATATGTGTGTGTGTGTGTATATATATGTGTATATAAGTATATATATGTGTATTTAAGTATATATATATATGTGTGACAGTTTTAAGGAGCATTAATGTGCTGCTTTTATTATTGATTACTTGTTTTACTTTGCAGTGCCTGGGCTTTACCAGTTTCCCTCTTCTCTAGTGAGAAATAAATGACAAAGAGGTTCTGTTGTTTCATCACCGTTACATTTTACAACACAACCTTCAACCCACACTATTTTTCATTCTTCTAATGACTGTACTGATTTGTAAAAACCAAGGGATTTGTTTCCTTCCTCAATATAGGTATGTATTTCTGTGGCATCAGGGATCAAATTGCTTTTTCTTCAGCAGCATTAATCCTACACCAGGCAGCTATGTTAAATACCACTAGATGGGATTTCCAATATTCCAGGTGAACAGCCAGAGTTAATTCCCACAAAAATTGCATCTTGGCTTGAAAGCTTTCCTTATGGCACAGCAGCAAACACAATGATTCCTGGTAATTTTAATGATTTAGGTGAGATCACAAAAGCACAGGAGCATTACTGAGGGTAAGACATGTTCTCTGCTTGGCCATACCTTGAGTAAATCCGACAGGCGTGTCAGCATGTCAGTGGTGATGGAAGGAATGTTATCCACACACTGGCAGTACTCCAGGATTATTCTTATTAGCAGCAATACTGTCCTGGAAGAGAGGTAACAGCCAAATGTGTCATCTCAGTGCACAAAAGATGCTGAAAAATCAACCACCAGTCAGGCCAGTCATGTTGATAGAAAGGCATCCAATGCTAGAGATTACTGCATTGAATAAATCCACTAATTTTTGTGAAGAAGTAAAACATAAAAGGAGATTTACACAGAGATACAATTACATAGAGATAGTTACAACCAATTCCACAAGGTGGTGTGTGGAGGAAGTATTTTATATGAAAGAAAAATCTCTGAAAAATACCTAATAAATGCTAAGGAGTCACAAACAGAGGAGGCAGCTGTGAAGAAACAGCACCAAATATTCCAAGATGCTCAACACCTGTAATTTCTCAAGTCAGAAGGCACTGGAGAATTTGGGAGCTACTGGATGGAATTAAAAGAAGGCTCCCCATAGAGCAAGCATGCTCCTTTGAATTCAGATACACAGAAGGCAGGAAAATTGATGCAAGATCAAATGTTCAGAGTGGATATTTTAACATTTCAAAAAGTTCAATCTCTTTCTTCCTTTAGGCAGTAGAGTGCAGAAAGATGATGCCAAGTCAACTGAAAATCAACACCTGCAGAATGTTTTGTGAACACGAGGCATTTGAGATGAACTCCTTTTATTTGATTAGATGCAGGGAAACTGGATGTAGAAGTGTGTAGGAATGAAACAAATATTTGCACTGTGAAGCTCTCAATTGCCTCACAGAGCTAAATATAACAAGTTTCAAGTGAGCAGAGAGGTATGTTATCAAACACATCATATATTAAGCAAATTTTATCCTTTAGAGCAGTGCTCCTACTCGACCTGAAATGCTCTTTCAGCAGTGATATCATCTGCCTGGCACAGAATTTTTCAGCCACCAGATTCTGTTTCCAATTGAACAGTGACACATCATCATGAAGCAACCCATAAAATGACAGCTGCTCCAAGACACCCTGTACATCACACCTTTTAAGTTTGGTGCAAATTGATGTTAGAGCTCTGGGGAGTGAGATCTTCCAGGCTTTTACTCCCTCTCCAAAAACACTCTCATGCATAATTAATGCTTAAGCCTCACAGTCTCTGGAAACACAGCATGTTTTGAAATGAAAGAAATAAGGGAGTAGCATACATTTTAAAATGTCTCTGATGTAACCAGCTTTAAGAAACCACTTTCCAATTCAAATCAGCCAGGATACCAAGAAATAGCACATGCAGCTTCTGATATCTTATCTGAGTATCTTATCTTATTCTGAGTAAGATAAGCAACCATTCAGCAGTGCATTCAGGTATTTTGGTGCTGTCCAGCCCAGAGAGAAGAGGGCTCTGGGGAGACCTTATTGCAGCCTTTCCCTATTTAAGGGGCTTAGAGTTTATCAGCTTAAATAAGACAGTTTAACAGCAATCTTAAATAAGATTGCTAAAGCTGTTAGCATTCATCACAGTTCTACTCAAAAGTTCTTGCCAACTAACCCACTGCTAAGAGAAAAGAGTGCATCTTACCCAACTGTTGCATATTTTTGTCCTTCAACAATAAGGAATTCAGCTGGCTTTCTTTCTTCAGTAGCTAGATATTTTAGTAAGACAGGAAAAAGAAGTGAGTTGAACTAAAAACGAGTGCAAAAAATGCTGTTTATAAAAATACAGTGTTCACTTACTAAGGTTTGAAAAACCCCCAATCTTTGTAGCAAGCACTTCTTTTATTTTTACTAAATTAATAAATACTTTTAACAAGTATTTATTAAATAGCTGATCACCCATCAAAATTTTTATGACCCATCAAGTTACTCGGGTATGATTTTAGCATAAAATCTGCTATGATTTTAGATCAAAAATCTCATAGTCCCACAGTCATCATGGACTTAAAAACTCCAAATACAACAGGTTACCCAACAGAAGAAAGGCAGAAAAAGCCACTACGTTTTTCTACTACACATTCTCAAGTGATTTGCTGTGTATGTTAATATTTTAGCTTCAAATCACTTTTTCCTCAGGCTTCATAACAGAAGCTCTTACTGAGGCAGTTTTTCATGCTAAATTGTCTGCTTGAAGGAGGCTGCAGGAGGTTATTTTACAAGCAATGGTTGGTGAACATATTTTGGTGTCATGTTCCATAACTGGAGTGCTCATTGCTTTAATAAACTCTCTGTTATCTGCTATGCTCCTTCTGGGAGGTCAGGGTTTCTCCACCATGACATCACTGGATTTTCTTCCTTCTAATCTCTTTTCTCCCCACTCTCTGCATGTTTTCTTCCTCTTCTGGGTGTTCACTTCCCCTCTCCAATCACTGCAATATTGGATGAGTATCCCCACGAGGTAAGAACACATTAAGCATTCCCACTGTGCACACAGGGAAGTGGGGCAGGAGGAGGAAAAAGTGACTTCTCTGAGGTCAAATGAGGTTTCTGTGGCAAGGTAAATAATTGAATGAACATGAGTTTTCCCTTCCATGAGCAGCCACATGGCATGCTGCCTTTCATCTGAACTGGCAGATGAAGCAGTGGGAAGGAGGAGCAGGCTTTGTTTCATACAAGGAGGGCTGAGCACATGTGGGAAAAGACTGAATTTGTGCAGAGATTGCAAGCCTCTACACTGGGAATAAAAGGGCAGCTTTCTCCCTGTGCTAACACTTCTCAAAAAATAAACAGACAATCTTTCAGCACAAGGCATTTCAACAGCAGTAACAGGGAAAAAAAATAATAAAGAAAAGAGAACAGCAATCAACTTTCTTCTCATCCCCTGCAAAGGACAGCAAGCAAACACAGATGCAGCGTGTCATCAGAACATGTCCATCCACATTCAACAGCAGAATTATAAATTCTGCAGATAATAAACTCATTTCACAGCAGGACTGCAAGGCACACACCTGTTGGTTTTTTTTCAGGGAGAGAAATCCTGCCATCTGACACTGAATCAACGAGGTCCTGGAACTCAGCAGGAACTTCAGCTTGCTTCCAGCGCTCGTTGTCCAAAAGCAGGCTGGTTAGAAACAAAAAAAGACAGGAGGCTGAGAAAGAAATACCTTGTCCTGACACTTCTCTTGCCTGTAATGCTGAAAAATGATTTAAAAAAAACCCCTACTGGCCCAAAATGTTATGTCAGTCATCTTCATGAGAAGGAGGTGCCCAACAGCTGTCAGCAGCAAAACAGAACAACACTGTGCTGGTCTGGAGATCTCACAATTTGTTCATTCAATCTGTTGTAGGAGATCAAAAACTACACCAGGCAATAAAGGTCTTTGTGAGATCACTGCCAATGAAGTAATGTGTAAATACTGGAATTTTAACAGCTTTTGATGGATGAGAGCAAACAGACTTGATGGATGTTACTTGGAGGCTGTTCCTCCACGGGCTTTGGGTTTGCTTCTTGTTTAGAAAACAGCTGAAAGTGAATTATTCTTAAACCCCTGAAACAGAGCAATCCTGCCCTTCAATGTTAGTTTTGTGTACTTTCTGTAGCCATTACTGTACTTATTTAGGTAACTGTAGAACAACCCAGTTTGAAGAAACCAAGGTATGAAAACAGTAAAAGTCTAAACCAACTGAAAACAATTGGGATTTAATAGTTTTTTCACCCTCTGCTTTTAAGTACAACAAGCTTTCTGATGTTCTAGGCAACAAAAGATTGTGTTTGGCTGGCATGGGATACATAAAATTATTCATGGAAGAACACGAAAATCGTCTACCCAGAGGTACCTTAGTTTTGTCTTCCTCTCCTCATGAAACCTATTCACAAATCTATTGGCTTGACTCTGAAGAGCTCCTCTCAAGGACATGCTTTTCCTGCCACAGATCTGCTCCGTATCCAAGATGAAACCTTCCATCAGGCGAGAGAGAGTAACAAACTCGCTGGAATTCAGCTTCTCTAGGAAACCATCCTGCAGGCAAAAAACAACACTGTAAAGAGACCATATCACCACAAAAATTCAGAGATACACAGAAATAACCAGTCAGCATGGCTGAGGGCTACTACAGTTTGAAGAGGTTATTTAACCCTGTGTGTGACAGACAGGGTAAAATGCAGTGCAAGCAGACACGCATTCTCTGCATGAAGCATCAGAGACAGCAAATATTAAAAAGAGCAAAAAATAGGTAGAAGAAACCAACACTGCCTTGCAATGATTTATATTAACATTAATATATATATCAGTGCTCTGAGCATTACCATGCAGAGCCTGTGGCAGCAGGAACAGCTCCTGAACTCCCATTATGGATTCCATGAACCCTCAGAACCCTGATTACAGCAATCACCTGGAAGAAAATGCTCACCAAGCATGAGGCACCAGCAGCAGCCTGACCCAAATCTCTCACCTTTGCTCTTGCCATGAGGAACTTGACAGAACGATCGTGGCAGATATCAGAGGCATTATAAAGTAGCTCTTGGATGTTGTTTGCCAGCCTGACCAGCTCCAGGTCAGTCAGTTTCATGTCATCCCCGATCCTGTAAAGGACAGAAGCAGTTGGCTGAGCATCAGCTCAGGGAGCAAAGAGTATTTTTGCACACAGGAGGAAAAGAGCCTTGCAGCAACTGTCAAATGCAGTCAGTTAATCAGCAAAGCCACTTGATAGAGATGGGATCTTCTAAGCTGCTGTCAAGGTCCTGTCAGCCCCTTGTAGGAAGGAAATGTCTAACAGCACATACTTTTCTTTTTGGTTCTGCATTCTGAATGCTACTAATGGTCTAAGAGTAAACATGATATAACCATTACTGATACAATAAATGTAATTGACAATTTACTGAATTAAAATTTACCCAGCTCCTGTGAGACTTCAGCATCACAAGCATAAGACAGATAAAACACAGCACTTTTCTTCCAATGCAAGTGTAAAGCCTAAAATAGACACTCTGCTCTCTCCACAGCCTTCATCTACAGGCTGTCATTCTATTGCCTCTTTAGACTTCAGGGTCTTAAGCTGGTGCTTTTTAAAAAACCTTGTATGACCAGCACTTAGCACAGCTCTGCTGTCCATGGCTCATGCCATTAGTGAGGATCACAATCTTCTGGGCCAGCCCAAGGACTGACAGCATGACAGGAGAGAACTTAGGACACTACAGAGCAGCAACTGGGGTAACATGGCTCTGAGTATTTTTATTAGCCTGCTCCAAACACAGAGCAAAGGTGCAAACAAAACCAGAAGAGTGATGATGAAGTAAGTTCATTTTAGAACAAAGTTATGCAAGCAGCCTCAGAAACAACTTTCCTCCCCAGAAGCTGGATGGTGTATTTTTAGCAAACTTGGCAAAGTGCTCCAGACTAGTTTGGATCCAACCCCCTTTCCCTTTCCCTGCTCTTCCATGTAACCCTGAACTCCTCTTCACATTTCACTTCCCTTCCAGCACACGACAGATGTTCAGACATACAAAGGCCTGTGTTTTATGCACAGCAGATTTATTTTAAATCCATCTCCTTCAGCCAGCACTGTCATTTGGTGGGGAAGGTCTCTATCAAAACTAACAGCTGCTTCAACACATAAGTACAGACACTCAAGGACCAAGCAGCAAGAGCAGGCCACTTGCTGTCTTCAATCTCTCAGCAGGGTAACAAGTGGTATTTCAGTTTTGCTTCACATAACTCTGTATCAGACTGGCTTTGAAGTGGTTCATGCCCAAGTCCCACACACATTATGCCTGGTTCTTTTCAAAAGATAGCTCTGACTTGCAGCCACAAGTAAAGGGTGCATTAAAGGATGCCAGAAGGTTGGAGGGAACTCTGGAGACTGGAGCACCTCAGGGCAGCACTGCCTATGTGACCAAAGCACTGAGATGGATTTGTTTGTTTATTTGTTTATGGAAGTCAAATAGTTGATGACAAACAGAAGATATGTCTCCCCAGAATTTATCAAGGTTATTCCATGAAGCCATCTTTAAAAAACAAACAAACAAACCAGGAAAAATAACCATAGGGAACATGGACAGGGAACTGAAATGCTTCTGCCTGCTAAAGGCATGACAAACAACCTGTGTTTCAGATTTTCAGACTTTCTTTCAGTCTTTTCACACTCACATCTCTCCTGCTCTCTACACAAGTGCCCTCCCCAGAAAAACTAACCGAAAAGGGGCTCTTTTCTGGAAAAGTGACATAAATCAGCCCCTGTACCACTCCACATGGAGGTGAAAAAAAGGCAAACATAACAGTGCACCCTGATGGCAGCCTCTAAGGGAAGAACCACCACACTTCACCCACCTAAAAACCACATTCCTCCAAAGCCATTTTTTACACCGCGTGACCACAACCAACCGCCTGCACCTCACCCCTCCAGCTGGAGACGGGCAGGGCGTTCACTCACATCATCTCCACTCCTCCTGCAGTGACAGAAGAGGAGGTGTGCTCCTTGCTGGATGAGGAATCAGTGGTGCACTCGGGCTCTGAGACAGAGTCACTGCTGCAGGGCTCACTGTTGGGGGAGGTGTTCCTCTGGGAGGTTGGGAGCTCGCCGTCGCCGAAGGCGTCGCTGATGAACATCCCCTCGTGGGTCAGGTAGGCCACCTCGCTGTCCACCACGCTCTCCTTGGCAGAGTTCTTCTGCAAAGTGTCCTCCAGATCTCTGGTTTTTTGGTTCTTGTCTAGAACCAAGAAAACCACGCTACGGATAGTGTTTAACGTTGCCTGGAATGAAATGTAACTCTTATTACAAAACCCAGCTCGTGCGACAAAGAGATTTTCTTTCACCCACAAAATTAAACTAAATCCTGGCTTTATCTTCTGTCCTGCAATTAGTATTTAAAGGCAGATCAATTTGTCTGATGTTTCTGAGACAGAAAGAAACCTCATTTGGAGCAATCTGACATGTACAAAAGTCCTGTCCTAATCCCTGGCAGTTTAGAATAAAAGTAATCGAGCAGAAGATGTCTTATCTCTTTGTCACTGCTCTCTTTGTTAGCACTAATCATTTTTGCCCTGGATGCTGATATTCACATCTCCTTTCAATCAGAAGTTTCAACTCCACAAGCAAAACCAACATCTTAAAGACTTCAAACGGAAAAGCAACTTCACTCCCTTTCATGCCTGAACTGTATGAAGTTCTTTGCCAATGAATGTCTTACCTTTACTCTCTTGAGGAAGATGGTGAATTTAGAAAAAATATCCTTCAGTAAATCAAACCACTGAGGAAAATTCATCATCCTCATCTGGTCTGCAAGCCTAAAAAAAGAGCAGTATTCAGCAAACAGCAGTTGTTTGCTGGCCATGATGCCTACTGGCACATAAAGGAAAAGAAAACATGCTTTAAATGGAATTGCAAATATAAGGAAAACTGTGCAGACTTTTACCTGGCAAGCAACAGACACCACCTGAACAACAAAAAAAACCTACATGAAAATACTTCTCAAGTGTTAAAAAAGCTGTGTTATGAAGTCCATTTATAAAGGCTCAATTTGCAAGGCATGTAAGTGGAGTGGGGAAGGGGGGGCTATAGAATTAGATCATACTATAAGAAAATCAAAGCTTCACTTTGATTTAGTTCATTCCTGGGCATAATGTTCCCTTCCCTGGGATAAGTATGTGTTATATAGGGATGTGGTTCATAACATTTTCACAAACCACGTGGGAGGGGGAAAAAAAATTACAAAAAAACCTACATGGAAATACTTTCAAGTGTTAAAAAGCTGTGTTATGAAGCCCATTTAATGGCTCAATCTGCAGGGCATTGCAATGAGACCACTTCTGTTACTGAAGTACAAGTCAGTTTTTTGTGGCAAAAGGACAGAAAAATCATTGACAGAACAAAAATTAAATAATTTTTAATACACAGCCAGGACCCAAGAGCAGAAGACTAAACACTGGAGAATGGTGACCAAATATCCAGTGTGTAAATATGACCCTGTGCCCAGTCATTTCCCAATCTGGGTATGAAACCCATGCAGGTTTTGCAACTCAATTTTGCTTTATCAGCTGGACTATTTTTATTATCTTGGGGTAACACTTTGCTGAGTCAAGTGAATCATAAAGCCACAGAAAAAACAGAAGCTGGCAGGGGGCCCCTGGAGCTGGGGCCTCTGGAGCTGCCTTGGCCATGGCAGGTCCAACTACACTGGGTTGCTCTGGGTCAGCCCAAGCCTGAGCATGTCCCAAAACAGAGATTCCACAGCTTCTCTGGGCTTGTGTTTGACCAGCCTGATGGGGAACAGAGTCTCCCTATGACTGAATTGACATTTCTCATCTTCCACATTGTGCTCACTGCCCTCTGAGCAAACTCTGAGAGGAGCCTGGCTCCATCTCTGCTCTGGCATTTGGCTTTGCTGGGCTTGCTGAGGTTCCTGATGGACCATTTCTCGGGCTGAAATTGTTTGGTTATCCTCTCTGGATGGCTCCTGTTCTTGATTATGGGGGAGAAATTTAAACTAATGACATGTTTTAATATAAAGTCCCAGATTATGGCAACAGGGAATGCTTTCAAGTGGAGATATAGTCAAGAGATATGTGCTTCATGTAGTGAGATTCACAGAATTATTTTAGTATTTATTTCAAAGGTAAATTTAAGGTAACATTAGAATCTGAATGGGAAGTAAAACAATATCCACCCAGAGGTGGACAAAAGCAGAGAATTAAGATGCAAGAGAAGCATAATCCTTAATTACAGGGAAATTTAAGCAAAAATTACAACAGTAAATTTATCTATGCTAAAAAACATACTATCCCCACCCACCCATCACCACCACAAAAAAAAAAAATCTGGCTGCATACTTACTTAACAACCACTTCTGTGTCTATTTCTTCTATCTGTGATACTGTATTAACCACACACTGTCAAATTTTAAGGGAAAAAAAAAAACAAAACAAAAGAAGATCTTAGCTTCTTTCTAACCACTGCTGAGTATCATAACAAACACATTAATCCTCAAGTTAAAATAAGGAAAAGTAAAATAAGAAAAGAAAGACATACTTGTGTCACTTAACAGCTTGTTTCTCTAAAAACAAACAAACAAACTAACAAAAAAAACCCAAAAGAAACCCCCCAAAGCAACTGGTGCATACAAAACTGGGCAGCTTCTTCAAGTCTCCAGTACAATCAATTTTCATTCCAAACACATCTACAGTTTTACAGCCATTTATTTCCTTGATCTCTTTTCCCATTATTTGCAAGCCCAAGGTACAAATCAACTCCACTCAGACTGAAAAAGGGCTTTTCTCCCAAATGCCAGCCAATAAACTGAACAAATGAGTAGCAGAGTGTGAACTCATCTTGCCTTTAAGCAAGTCTGTACAATCCCAATGGTAAAACTGTAAAATTCAGTGACCAAAAGAGCCCAGCAATGCATGTGAAGAGGAAGCACATTTGAGGTGTGGCAAGAAAACAGTTTCCTTTATTAAGGAAAAGTGCCCCTAAGAGCTGAGACAATGAGCCACCACACAAAGTTTGTGTTTGTGCACAAACCACACAGGAATACTCAAATCCTGCCTATTTTCCTTATTCAACAGAAATTCACACTGCAATTTGATTAAGTGTTGTCTGCTATTAAGCAGAGGGGAAACCTGAAAAACCCAACTTAAAACTTTCCCAGCAGAATGGGAAAAGCATTTGGAGACTGAAAATGAGCAGAAAAATAGGGAGTGCTACCTGTCTATTATATGATCAAATGAAGGAAAAAGAAAAAAGTCTCCTTATGACTGCTGATACAGGCAAGTGAAAAGCCAGTAGAGACTGAAGTCAGATAAATAGCTTTATCCTGGTGTTATTCATTAATTCTCTTTTTTTTTTTTTTTAATTTACCAGCAATATGGGCCTGTCCACCTTGTACAACCAGACCAACAGAACCACAGGGCTGCAGTGTGAAGGGGATTGGAACAGCAAAGCCTGGCTTAAAACAAAAACTTTCAAATAACAGTATTAAAAAAACAAACCCAAAATTTTACAAACTGAGCTCCCAAACCAGCTCAATGCAGCTGTGAATTGCAGACTATCCTGTGAGGACAGGAGATGCCCAACTCAGCACCTATGCCCTTGGAGATACAAATTAGACAGAGTTCATAGCACAGCAGAGCATAACTCTTTAAATAACCACCTATCTCTAGGGGAAAAAAAACCCAAACCCATTCTTACACAATATTCTCACATATGTGGGCAAACAAACAAGATGAAGAAAACTGAAAGTACCAAACACACCCCCTAAATTCAGCCTAAGATCTGTTTGCAAAGAAAAGTCAACATGTCACTATCCAAATTAGCCAATATATTTCCCCCCCAAAGAAATAATCTGAATTTGGTTCAGTTATTGGTTTTAGCTGGTTTTATCAATAAGGGTTTTTGGCTTGAAAGATACTCTGCCCTAAATGGCAAATCACCACACCAATGCAGAAAAGGATTTGGGGCTTAATTTAGTTTTGTTTTTTTTTTTGAAATTAAGCACTTCTACCTGCTCCATGACTTCACCTTGCTCTCTCAGAAAAAGGCAAGGATAATTTCCAACCTTTTATCATGTGCCTGTGCTAGGTCTGTGTTAACATTAAGGCAAGAAGTATTTTCTGTACCATTTGCAGGGAATTCATTTGTTTAAACTGGTGAGTTCTTTGATTCTCCTTTATGTGTTTACACTAAGAACCTGAGGGTTTTGTTTCACAGTGTGCTGGGAAGGAGAAGCTTTTTTTTTTCAGTGTGGTTTTGGAGTGTTTGTTTTATTGTGGGTTTGTAAGGAAATGTAGAGTTATGACACAACTCTACTACTTTGGAGAGCCACGTGTTAAGAGAAAGGAAAGTTCACAGCAATGTTAATTTTACAGAGAAGAAAACAGGGAGCTTGTGGTATCTACACCTTCCAAAAGTTATTCTGTGAAGACCTCAGGGAACCTTGAAGTATCTGCAAGCTCAGAGACCATCAGCCACTAAAAAACTTCATCAGAGCTGCTCTTAATGACTAAAAAAATTATTTGCAAGGGGTAGAGGAAAGCTTGTCAGATCCATTAGAAATGTTTGTCTTACCTGTTTAATTATATTCTTTGCAGTATTAATCATTTCATCTCCATATATTTCATAAAAATTTAGCTTCCTTTGTTTTAGAAGTCCAAATACTAGAGATACAAGTCTCTCCTATCAAGAAAGAAAGAAAATTTTAAAAAATCACACAGGAAGAAGATCAAGGTGAAGACAAGAACCAATTTTAAGAAATTGCAGAGCAGTAAGAGAGTTCATGGATCAAGCACACAGTGAACAGCATTTAGGTCAAGCCAGTTCCTCCAGATTAAAACCAAGCTTTGCTTATACAAAAAAAGTTCCCTGTGGCAATACCAGCTGAGTCTCTTCCTCCCACCCCTTTTCCTGCCAATTCCTCAGCTGGGCTCATTCACAAGTGCTCAAACCTGTGGATATTTCTAACCATGAGTGAGTCTGCTGATCCTGAGCAAGGCTGACACTCAGCACAGCCCGAGTGAGAGGCTGGCACAGAGGGCAAGGAACCACAGGGCAGAAATGGGAGCACTGCAGTGCCACTGCCAACCACTGCAGCTCATGGAATGGATTAAAAACAAGGCTGAACAGGTCATAGGCTCCAGCAATTATTAAAGAGCCCTACAGGTAAAAATCCAGAAAAATCTTTTCTGGGCAAGAAAGCAACCACAATAGCTTAATCTTCATATATTTATGATCTTCAGGGGAATGAGGAATATATATCTATATATATACTGTGAATGAAGCATGCTTAGTATAAGCACCCATAAAAACAGAGACAGAATGAGAACAACATGCAAGTATCAACTTTCATTGCAAAAACTGAAATTTTACAACCAAGCCAATGAGAGCCCATGTTCTTTTCCACTTACATGCTTAGCTTCATGAAGTGAACTCAGTAAACATTTCATCAGTGAAAAGAGAACTGATTATTTTGAAAAAAATGAAGTGGGCCTGGATTGCAGTTCAGAGTTTAATTAGAATTATTTAATCTTATCAAGCACAAAAATAAATGGGAGGGGAGAGGTGTGGATGAGAAGATAAATAGTCTGAAATTACAGTGTTGCTGCTAGGGACCTGAGTGAATTAGTTAGTGCTAATTAAGTATGTTAAAGATGCAAACATATTCATGAGCCAGTTTATTTCAACAACAGACATACCTCTTCTAGAATTTGGCAATCATCTTCCAGGGGTCTATTTAAATCATTGCGAGCATAAGTGGAAAACTCTGCAATCATCATTTTATCTATCAGCTTCTCCAGTTCACAAAGCTGGGAGCCAAGATGCCTGAGAAAAAAACAGCCATGGAGAGATGAGCTAAATAATCAACCTGAAAACGAATCATTAGTTGACAGTTGAAGAAAATAACCCACCCAGCAGGAAATTTCCACGCAATCAAGGTTGGCTTAATGGGAGGCTCCAATTTTTCACTCCTCAGAGCAGCTGAAATCATGTATTTTTTCAGAGGCACTCTCACCTTACACCAAAACATATGGACTTGAATATTGATGGAGGATAAAATTTGGAAGTAGGGCTTTGGGGATTTTTGTTTTTGGAAGGTGCCAAGTACCTCTCTGCCCAATGAGGTGAAGCAGAACTAAGAACACTCAGTGCTTGTCAGCATCAAGGTGTTAAAAAGAAGGAATATTTCTTTTGCTTGTCGAGTTCCTCAGATCATCAGTCCACCAGTTCTTCTAATTCAAACATTTTGATGTGGTCACAGATTAAATTCACAGGATGGCTTTCAGAGAACACACAGGAGTTTTTAAATCTGCCATTTTTTATGCTACTCTAAATGAAAAATGTTTTTCCCACGTATGGGAGATTTCAAACCATATTTTGCAGACTGTTGTCATACAGAACCACGAGGGAATTTCTCACATCAGAAATGCCAACCACCCTTTGAAAGTGGGAACTTTAGAGATGTCAAACACTCCAAGCTTTTCAACTTTCACTAACAGCTGGGAACAAGTATCTGGAAAAATCAGGCTGCCTTTTCTTTAACAAAAACAAACAAACAGACATTTTGCAAATGAGAAATAAGAGGAGCTGTGATATTTTAGACAAGCCTAGATACAAAATGGTGAGGGATGAACATGGCTTTCACTCAGTAGCTGCATCCTTTGCTGAAGTCCATGAATCTTGCTGGATCTGAGTTGAGCAGATTAATTTATTTATTTATTTTAATTTCAAGATGACCAGGGATGTACCTGCTTTTGAAACACTGTTCATTGGAATGGACAAAGCAGACATATTTCAAGTATCTAATTTCAGCAAAAACAGCCTGTGGAAAATCCAAGCCAGTTGCATCATTTCAGAACAAACTCAACAGGAAAACACCCCAAAGATTATTCTAACTGGAGTTGCAAAACTGACTGCAGGACTAGGAGCCCTTACTGAGGAACATGAAGATGCTCCTTGGTACATTACTTCTGAATATTTTCAGTGCTAAACTGCACTGAAACACACCAAAACCTGTTGTCTGAAATCCCAGCTTTGGAAACAACAAAAAAAACAGCTCCCAAAATGTGCCCTCACTTTATCCAAGAGGTTCTGGTCCCTAGCAGGCCACAAAAATCCCTCCAAGCTGAAACATTCAGGAACAAGTCAAACCTTCATTTATATTCCACCAAAACCCCTTGGTAGTTATTCCTTAGCAGGTACCACTCACCCATCAGATCCCTTCAATGAATACTGACTATGACAACTCTATCATGTAAAATGATGACTGCAGGGTAAAACTTCTTTTAAAACACACAAATGAGAACTATTTTCCCATGCATCTGTGTTTTACTGTAATAAAATACTACAAAAGTGTGGTTTGCCAGCATACCAGTGAAAAAAAAAACCAAAAAAACCCCAAACCAAACCAACTAAAAAACCCCAAACTAAAAAACCAAACCAACCTCCCAAACAAACAAACAAAATCACTGTGTCTCCATCACCCCAACAAGGACTGTGAAAATGATGCAGAAAGTGTTTTCACAGATTTTGAAGTTAGTTAACACATTAGCTTTCTTTTGTAAAATTAAAAGGGTGAACTTAGAAAGGTTAGAGCTCTAAAAAATAATTTTATCCTAGAGTAGTAGCAAGCAGTTACAACTGACACAAATCATTAGTGACATTAATTCAGACTAAAGACACCAATGTATTACTTAACACAATCTTTACACTTTTTACATTTTTTTTGCTACAACTAGAAACAAACTTACATTTTTCTCTGCACACAGTATGACAAGGGAAAAATTAATTGATGATTTGAATGGTTTTCTTAGTTTTATATTGAATGATTCTGACACGACTCAATTGAAAAGACCAAATTCTACAAGCTGCCATGGCAACACTAAAACAAGATGTTGAGGGGTTTTTTTATCAGATATTTAGTTAAAAAATAGTAATTGTTCAGAAAATGTGTTACTGCTTTAGAAGTTTCCTGCTAAAATAAACCAGGTATTTAACTCACTTGACAACTGCACCATTCTTGCTCAGAATAAAGCAAGAAGATCCCTTTGGCATTTCTTGGGGAAAGCTGAAGAATATGTGCTTGCCACCAATTTGGAGGGTTTTTTAAAGTTTCATCTATTTTTTGAAACACAACATTCTACTGAGAAGTTTTCTGAAGCCTTCCATCTTTCCACTGCATATTATTTGTGAGATTTGGAAACTGCTGGGCTTCTCAACTGCCCTTGCATTCCTGGTGAGGTACATGACTTAGGCAGCTCTTAACTCACCTTTTGTGAGCCTTTACTGTCCAAAGCAGAGAGAACATTTCCCACTCATCACTGTCTGTAACTACCAAAACAACCAGCTGAACTTTACTCATGGAAATTACTCTTTACAGACAAGATGATTATCTACCTGCAAATATGTTCCACACCTCAGGGTGACTTTGAAAACAGTGGCACATTCTTGGGACACCATGTCAATCCAATGACAAGAGAACAGCACTCCCTGCTGCCAGAGCACACAGGTTAAAACACAAAACCAGCTGAAAAACCCAGCTGATCCTGAGTGCTGCTGTCACAGGGCTGTAAAACTGCACTCATTTGTCACCAAGGTCAATACAAAGGTGACTCACTCAAAGGCTGTGCACCAGAATCAAGGGGTTGATAGCAGGAACACTAAAGAGGACAAACTGCACCCAGGTGTCTGAAGAGAGACAAGTTATACTCTTTAGATGGTGTGCCTCTAGGTTTTTTTTAACAAAAACACTTACAGCAATTTTATGCCAATAATTTATTAGCTCTTTTAATTTTTTTTTCATTTTTAGGACTTTTTCTAGTACCTTTTCCTGAGATCTTTTCTACATAAAAATTGAGTGTTTTTCCAGACTAGCTAGAAGGGGTGTTAGGAACTCGACAGAAGAGATGGACAAGAACAGTAACTATATAATGTTCTTAAAATTCATATTGCAGTTACTGAGCAGCAACCATGCTGCCATTATGCCAGTTGTGCACCAGTGGTCTGCAGGAACCACATCACCTCTAAACAAACCACCCCTCACCCAACAGCAACTCAGAAAACTCAGCACACAGCTCCTCAGCTGGCTGATGCAAGCCTTGGAGCTGATTTAACCACACACTGCCTCTGCCAGCATCATGACAGCTTTGCATGCACCACTTTGAAACCATCTCTATCTTGGGATAACTTATTTTACATCAGCATCAGCTAGAAGGACTCTACTGTATTAATATTCCTGCATGTTCCTTTTACAATTCCAGCCCAGGTAAAAGGAATTTTACCACTGAAGACACAGGCACAAGGAGCCATCCCTGGGGTGCTGCCTGGGGGAGGATTGCAGACCCCCATGAGGAAAACACCTCTCAGCTACAAGCCATGCCAGATGAAAGTCCAGCCACAGCTTTACTCTCATCTCTGCACCCCTAAAACATCTATAAACCAGAACAGAGGACAAAAGCTTTTAGATGTTAAAAGTTCACCCCACTCAAAACAAACAAACAAACAAACAAACCAACAAACCAACCCCCATCATCTCTGCCATTAGTCACACTGCTTATGCCACACTTCCATTTTACACCTTCTGCATTAAGTCCTCTAAGAAAAAATGAATGAACAAAGGTAGAACCAACCCCTTCAGCCAATGTGCTCATCACATTCCAGCTCTGCTTGCATTTTCTGTGTTTCCCACAGGGTTACCTACCGGAAACTGTGAATACCTTGAAGCTCTTGCTGTAACACCTCTTGTGTTGTTGCTATTAAGTCCAAAGCTCCAACATACTCTGAAGTGGAGAGCAGCAACTGTACTGTGGGCTGTGTTTGGTGTACAGTGGCCATTAACTTCAGTTTATTGTATGCTTTGATACAGTTATTTCTGGTGAGGGACAGTCTTAAAACACGAAGGGATCCTTCACACATCACTTTGTCAATTTTAGAGATTTTCTCTCTAAGCAATTTTACAGCCTGGGAGGTTTTCCTGAGGTAGTCCTGCAATTCATGCTGAGAGGTCATGGCATGAAAAAATGCTTCTGAGCGGAGAGAAATCTGATGAGCAATATTGACTTCCACAATGTCCAGATAATGGCTCAGCTGGGAAGAGGAAAAAAAAAAACAACATTATTGTTATGACCTGGAGGCTTTATCACCATGCAAATGCACTTTCAGAGTATTTGTCCCATTGTACCAAGAGGAAGTTCTGCTAATAAAAAATTAAATCCCTTTGTTGTTGTGGTTTAATAACTTTAAATTAACTCAGAATCACTGTGGGAAGGCTGATTTGTTGCCTTTCCTGCTTGAAAATAACAAGTTAGAAAAGCAAATAAATCTTAAACATCCAAAGTTTTGTAGCACATGGTTGCACACTGGCCACAGAATTTGCACAATAACCAGAAGACAGCTCTGGCTTGCAAGCAACAGTCTATACATGCAGACATGCTATGAAATTTGGGTCACTGAAGCTGCTAAAGGTGCAGCCACTATACTAGATGACACACCACTGGAATGGCTCTGCTTATTTAAAAAGCTGTAGTACTTTCCTTGCAGAAAAACCTCCAGGGTAGCTCTGGCTGCAGTTGTACTTTTGCCAACCAGCTGGAATTAGTACTAAGCCTATTTCCTGTGTGCTGGCACTGAGGGATTCCCAGAGTACACCTACATGTTCAGAACCTGAAATTCAAATTCTCCATGTCCAGCTGGTACCAGAGCACTGTGTTGGCCTGATTCTTTGACTGTAACAGCTCTGTGTTCTGGCTTATGCTGAACATGCAAACTCCAAGGAATGAAGCTTTTAGGATGCTCATCTGAATGTTAACACTCAGATGAGCTGGTTTCTCAGAGGTGCCAAGCATTCAAACCCCCTGCAGAATTCCAAAAGGCCAGAGGTGGAAAGGAAATCAGCTGGAGAACGTTTCCTCCTTGGAGTTATTTTCCTACTGCTTCCTATGGATACACTAGGGATTCTTACAATATGCAAACCCACCTTTTTTTGTTCTAATTTAATCAGAAGCATCTTCCACCAACTGTGACACATCAATCCACAGGGAAAGCCAAGACAGACTCTGACACAGGGATCTGAGTTTGTAATCAGTCTATTACAAACAATTTTTATTGATGTGATTGTACCAACCAAATGCCCCAGATCCCTTCATTAAGCTAAACAAGGTAGAACAAACAGAGCAAACAGCACCTGCCTCAAAGAGTTTACAGCCCCAATGTAGGGCAACACATGGGAGGAGGTAAAGAAGAAAACATCATGAGGAAATTTCTGAAGTAGATCAACAGCAGCTCAAAAGGCTGCAAACAGATCTGCCTAAGGCAAGGTTTTCAAAATCCTGTTGGAAAATGGTGCCTGGAGCTAGGGACAATTACAGCAGCAGAGTGCATATTTACACATGGTAAGTGTAAACCTCGTGCAGATCAGAGGCTTTAAAAAATAGAACAAAAATAATTTGGGCTCATTTCAGTCATATGAAGCAGTGTTTTCACTCCTCTGCATCAGTGAGGGCTCTGGGTCTGCTCCAACACAAATCCTTTCTGAGTGTCCATCCTGCTGCTGTCAGGCACATTTTGGGAAGTTCACAGCATTTGCCAGACACTGCTTTTCCATCTTCAGACAGCAACTGCTCCAAAAAACTCCAAAGAAGCCTTCCCTCCAACTTCAGGTGTGGAGGACAACTTAACAAACCTTTGAGCAAGCCTCCAGCAGAGCCTGTCTCTTCTTCCCCATTTGGCAGGAAAGCAGGAAGACTAATTCCCAGAAATTTGGAAACACCTTCCAGACAATCTCGTGTTATTTTTTCCTAATGTACCTCACAGACTCCAAAATTACTCAGATTTTTCTAGAAGCATTTTATGGGTATTTGTACTGTAAGGATGACTCATTTTGAGATTTTCTGTATTATGACTACATAACTAGCAAAAAAAAAAGATAAAAACGACCAAGAAGAGACTTTTGTTTTCAATATGAAAGAAGCAGCTCTGCTTTCATGTTCTCCTTTGTGAAATACAAAAACAGATGAGTGCAGACAACAAAAGTAAGAGGAATCTCTTAAAACACGAACACCACAGGATTTAGTATTGCTTTTAGCACAGAAACCACAGTGCCTTGAATCTGGAATTTTCCTGAGATTTTGGAAATTAACAGTCTGACACAGTGTACAACCTGTGCAATCCAGCTTTCCCTTCTCACGGAACTGCTCCTCCTCCCTAAGAAAACTACTCCACACCTCTGAAATTCTCAATATACAGCTGTTTCAGTAAGTTTGCCAGTTGTTACATCATACACAGATTCTTTTTTTCCCAGATTTGAGAGATTTACTGAGCAGGCAAAGAAGTCCTCTTTCAGCAGGATGCTTCCTGCATGATTTACTAACAACCATGATGGAAAATGGAGAGACAGCAAAGCCCAGAAACACCACACAGCAGCAGCCATGGAGTTCCTCTGCAGCATCCACCAGGCACTGATGGATAACCACAGCTTTTGGCAAAGTTTGTACCTTTTCTTGAAGCAATTTGGAGGAAGCTGCATCACGATTTCCTTTTCCACCAGCGGTACTAAAATGAGACCATGGTAAAACGGCGTTAAACGTTAAGGAATCTTCCAAGGCAAAATCTGGTTTCATAAAAATCTGAAACAGAAAAACAAAAAGAAATAAATGTGCCTCACTCACCCCTGTATTCTTTTTTTTTTTTTTTGCCCCAGTTAAACACATCTCCTGTCTCATTAAGCTAACAGAGACCTTATTTGTGGATTTCAAAACCCAGATTTTCATTTAGCCAGGTGAACAAATTCATTCCAGACTGTACAACCAATGCACTTTAATAGCTTATGTGTACTTTAAAAGTCTTATCTTCTGAAAGTGGAAGTCACAGCTCCAAAATTACCTATGTATTCAACCTAAACACCCTGGGTGTGCAAACACAGACAGCTTGTTTCTTGGCCTTTAAACACTGCAGTGACAGCTACTCAAGCTGCAGCCTACACTACTGGCACAGAGATGCTGACCCACATTAAAACTCTGACTTCTTACTGTACCTATAAAAAAATTATTGAGACTAAAATGGAATCTGGAGCTGTGTCTTTTGTCAACCTGACACAAAAACCCACGTCATGTATGCTCCATGCTTATAGGCAAGAGAGCTCTGATCAAGGATTCAAGTAGTTAAACCCAATGCTGAGTTGAACACTAGGCAATATTCAAGCTTTTCTCAAACTCTTCAGTTTTCCCTTCCTCCTAGACTGGCTCAGCTCTGAGGTCTGAACTTCATTTATTTCAAGATGAAAAAAATAATGGTATTTGTATTATACTTCAAGAGAAAAGCTGAGACCATGGAAACAAGAAGAAAAAAAGAAAAAAGACAAAGCAAATCATCCTTAGTCTTTAAATTCTGAGTGTTACAAATCCTCTTGAGAATCAACCCAAGCCATCAGCGAGGACAAAATTTCTACAAAGAACAGAGTACATGCATCTATCCAACACTTCATGTGAGAAAGCCTTCCAACAGCTCAGAGTGCACAGAAGCCATACCTTAGGTACTTGTTCCAGATCTGTCCTGGATTTATCTAAAATTAAACAAAACACAGGCAGTCATTCATGAGCAAACAATGGGACACAATTCCCTTGAACAAGTGAATCCCATGAGGAAGTGCTCAAGACAACAAATGCCATGTTCCCTCACAGAGGTGGAACAGGCTTAAAAACTGAAATGAAACTTTCTGAGTAAACATGAGGAGAACCTTGCTGGTATGAGGACAATCAAGCATTGGAACAGGCTGCCCAGAAGGGCTGGGTACTTTGTATTTGCAGATATTTTCTGGATATTTCTGTTTTTCTCAGTAAAGCTTCGAATGGCTTGGCCTGACCTCACAGCTGAACTGGCTTTGAGATGGCAGCTGCAGCAAAGCCCTTCTCAAGTCCCTGCCAACCTGAAATATTCTGATTCCTTCAAGTGCTCTTTTGTCCTTTGCAGTTCAGGTCTCATGCTCAGAGTACTCAAAGGAGCTTTGGCAGAGCCAGTCACACAAAGCAATCCACTCAGCACTTCACATTCATTAGTGCACTGGCAAGGGCCAGTGAAAGGTCCTGCTAACATCACCCCAGTTTTAATGCTTTGCACTGAAGCTGCCCAAACAATCACTCCTGCACAGCCCTGGGATTGGATTGGATGCACAAAGGCTGGCAAGAAGGATGAACCAGAGTTCAGAGTCTCAAGCACTGAGCAGGCAGCACAGCAGCACTAATTCCTATGGAGTATGCTGACCTGACAATTGCAGAGAGGGAGACAGCTGAGCTGGGAAAAGAGTTAATTAATTCATTATATCCCAGCAAAACTTGAAGAAAAGGCAAATTCAGACTTTAGAGGTTCAGCCAAAAGCCCCTGTCCCACCTTTACTCATTACTTTAGTGAGCATTATGAAGAGGGGGCACATTGGAGGACAAAAGAGTTGAGGAATTCAAAAGCAACAAGCCCAAATCTCTGCTGGACAGTCTGCTCAACCCTGACAAACATGGCAAGTGCTACCTCAGCATCAGCTCTCACACTGCTCTCTTTGGGTTTTACTTCATTTGTTTCTTACTTTATTTGTATCAAAGTACAAAAGGAATCATCCTGCTGTCCTCAGCCTCTGGACAGACCAATTCTTACAGGGGAGAAAGGCCAAGTCTTGTGGGATGGAGTGAGAGGAAAACAGGAAACAGCAGAATTTACAGAAAAATCACAAGCTTCAGTTTACCAAATGATGCTTCTACTAGGAACTATCCAAGGAGCTCCCAGGTACTTTGGTGACAGTAATTTTCTCTTCTTAAAAATACTCAGACTCTTTTAAAAAGGATTAAGCTAAGACTGAAGAAGGCACTTTGATATTGCAGTATGCAGCACAGACTCATTGTGGAACAGCTATTCCAAAGCAACACCAATACAGAGAAACCCTGCAGAAGGGATTCCTTTTGCACAGAAGAGCAGGAAGAAAGTCAGCTGAAACAACTTGATCAGAAGGAGCAAACTACTGAATCCTTTTTGCAATCTGAGGATTGATGAATGAAATAATTTATGCTAACATTTTTGAGAAGGTAAATTAAAATAAACAATAAAAACTTTCTCCAAATTATGAGTGATTTTCTTCCTTTTACTTGTCTTTTTTTTATTATTTTTATTTTGCCTCTTGCCTTCTTTCCTGTCTAGTTTTCTATTAGCTGAACTACTTCCTTGAAGTCCTGAAATTCGGCCTTCACACACAGGTTTGAACTCCTCAGCACAAGGCAGACCTAGACAGACTGGAGTGAATTGTGTCAAGAGCCACAAAGATGATTAAAAACAAGGAGGAGACACTGTTTAGACTGGAAAAGCCCAGGAGAGATCAATGTCCTTAAAGATCTGATGAGGGGGTGCAAAGAACACAAAGCTGATTTTTCTCATTTTCAGGACAAGAGGAAATGGGGCAGAAACTTATCCATGAAAGATTCCATTTGAACACAAGGAAGTATTTTTAAAGAAAACACTGCCAGGGTCACAATGATCCACCAGGAATCCAAACATGCCAAGAAAAAGTTTAAAAGCAGGTATCACTAATAATATTTTGACTTATAAAATGTCAGCTGTGGTCATGAATACTTCTAAGCCTACCACGTCTGAGTTTTCAATTATTGTTTCCAAGAAATCATCAGCTATTGTTGTACATGAAGATCTCAAGCAAGTAACAGAAACAATTAGTACATTATAGAATCAATGATGAGTAACATTCATAACTCTGATGTTGTAACATACTGATACAAAAAGACACCAGTTTTCAATTAGACTGAAGGAGGCTTTGACTGTACCGTGAGTGTGTAATAGTGTCCTGTCAAAGGTATCTTTAGGAGTACAAATATTCTTGCACCTTTCATGAACCTTCTCTCTCTGCAGAAGAGAAAATATATTAAAGAATTATTCTGATGGTTCAAACCCAGCATTTTTTCATTTGAAGCAAAACATTCAGTGAAACACAACTAAATTATGGAAAATAATTCTGGCAAGTTCACAGTATTTTCCTCCTCTTGTAAGTTCAGACAAAGTTTGTCCAGGTGAAAGGTACCAAAACCTTCAACCTATAGTGGATGTGTTGTTTCCTTCCTGTATCTTTACATCTCAAGAGAAAACAAACAAGGAAGTTATTGAAGAGGTGCAATAACTTCTCTACATAATGATACACAATCACAGATCAATTGTAATTACATACACAAACACTTATTTGCTGACTAATCCAGCAATCACACTAACACACAAAAGAATCCTTTTCCATTGCTAAATCAAACTGGATGAAAGCAGAAATTACTTGCACATATTACTAATGAGTACCTTGCTGAACCCACATATCTTGTTTCATCATGCTGACCTTCGAATTTTGAACACCACCAGAGATTGCAGTGGTGAGAAATCATGTTTCTAAAGAACACCAATGTTAGCCAGACTTCTGCTAGAAGCTACATCACAGCTCAGTTCCAAAATCTTTTATTTAGCAGTCACTGCATGAAGTACTAATTTTAAAGGATGAAATCTTAACACATTTTAAATGCTGAATATGTGAGTTAAAGGCAATAGTTCAGTTGTAGTTCAATTATAGACCAGTCCTTTTTACAATCCTTAACTAGAATTAAACAAATAACACTTCCTGCAGCTAATTCTGAACCAGCAAAAAAAAAAAAAGGAAGTTACAAACCAAGGAAGCAGAAAACAGCAGGAGACTTCTACAAGTTCTTTCAGTTAAAAAAAAAGAAAAAGAATACTACATACTTACTGACACTAGTATTTTTTAAGAGATTGTAGAAGTCTCCTACTGGTCCTGGTGTCCTTAGATGTAGCTTACACTTCCCTGTTACAAAACAAATCATTAAGATAATAGGCCTCTTTATAGCTTAAGAAGTTCATGTATAAATATTTCACTGTTTAGACTGAAGACTCCTAAAAAACATCTCCAACCCTTGCAGCATTTGATCCAAAGGTCTGAGATGCTATGCTGCATTGTAGAGCCCAATCCTCAAACAATCCTTACAGGAAAAAAAGATTTACAACCAGAAAGGATAAATAGGAACTGCAAGCCTTGCTGCAGAGCTCAGTACTCAGAAACAGAAGTTAAAAATAACACGAAATTGCCTCAGGACAATTCAGAGAGCATTTTCCACACGACGGCTTCTGAGAGTATAAAACCAGAAATGTCTTAACCAAGACCCAACCAACATTGAAAAAGCAAATTAATTATCAGCTAACTGCACAATGGGCTACTAGCCAGGATAATCTAATTAGAAGAAGGATTTCTTGCTGGTCCCCAGGACTGTGTGCACCTAACTGGGGCTTCTTACCGGAGTGATTTCCTGTTGGTATAATGCAAAATGTTCCTTGGTGATCTGTGGGAGGTAGAATGAAGGCGTGACTTCAGTGTCCACAAAGTCCACTCCCCATGTTTTTGTAAAGAAATCAGATTCCCTTTTTGCTAACCTAGGATCATTTAGTGCTGCTGGGAGATTGACTTTGGAATGGTAAATAGTCCATCTTTGCTGATCCACAACTAGAGATGGGCTGTCACGTAAGTCATTGGGATTGCCTGCAGCACAAAAGACAAGACAGGTTGTTAGGGTGAGAAACAAAGCTGCAGCTTTTGCTAAAATGTGGTTCTTAAGCAAACCATATTTTACAATATTTTACCAATTACATACTAGGTTAGAATTATCTATGCAAGTGACAGATGATATTCTCCTTCTGCAACACTTCAGCTCGCATTTCTTCTACGAGAATAACCAACTCAAATTCTGAACACAGAAGTGGTGTACTGACACTCATTAAATAGATTTAGCTCAACATTAGCTTCTACTGAAGACAAGATTCCAACCATGAACATATTTCTGATAATCTGATCTTGATCAGAATGACAGCTGCAATTTGTTAGTATTATATGCTGTAATTCTCAAGATCCCATCCCACCTATTCCTTTAGCTTTAGTGCAACACAACAGCTGGAACTGTGACCAAAATCTGGTTTAACAACAGCACCAGAGACTTAGTACTACAGACAGGTCACTGGATTCCTCCTGGAGAAGGGCTGGGATGTCTCCCAGAAGGAATGCAGCCAGGCTCCAGGCACACTGGACACATCTGCTATGGGCTCTGTCGGATTTCTCTCCTCACATGGAGCATGGATCAGAGCTGTAATGTGGAATCCTGCAAGCAAAGTCCCACCTAGAATGGGCACATCTTAAAACAAGCTGCAAACAGTCCCTCCAATTGCTCCAAAGGGACACTGGGTGGTATAAAAAAGAATCACAACTGTTGGAACCTTGTGCACTGAGAATTTCAGACTTTCTGTGCTGACAGGCACTGACCCCCAAGCAAACACTGCATTGGCCTGAGCCCGTGGAAAAGGCTCCCAAAATTGAGTGACAGCACTGGGATTGTGGGGGTGGAGTTTGGACAGAAGTGTGTGATACCACAAGGTGGAAAACTTAAAGAGTTGAAGGATTTAGAATACAGTAATAGATATAAAGGAAGATGGAGGTTTTAGGGCAGAGGCTGAGTCCTTCTTTTTCACCTTCTTCTCCATGGCTCTGAGTGGGATTTTGTAATTGGGTAGAAAAATCCACATTGTGGGCCACAGGTGGTTGGTTATTGGGTTAAAAGTGAAAATAATTTAGGTGTCATTTCTTAATTGGACAGTTTATCCTTAAAAGGCCTTGTAGAGAGAGATACAGCTCCATTTTTTACTTTGTTAGCTAGGAGTGCTGTAGAACTCATAGTTTATGAGACTGCAACATAGATAAGAATGAATAAACATCCGAGTCCAAACAAGAAATACTGTCTCAAGCATTTAACCCTGACTCTGGCAAAAAAGAAGATAAAATGCAACACACAGAATGCTTGGAAACACCCAATACACATGAAATGCTGACTGGACAGCTGGCAATGGTGCAGCAATGGAGGTGTTTTCCCCCAGCATTACCTGTGGGCTCCTTGGGACACACATCTGGCAGGGACTGCACAGGGCGAAAGCGTTTCATGGAATCCACTTCTTTTTTAAAGAAAGCATCACTGCTGTTTGACTGAGGCACTGGTGAAGAACTGTGGCTTGATGCCATTGCATAAAATCACCACTTGATAAAAGCTAAAGAGGAAACAATAGATATGGAGGCTTTAATAAAGCTCTGGGGACGTGTTGGATCAAAGCAATGACACTCCAGTATTGTTTTTAACTACTGACACAACTCAACGAGAGGAGAAAGTTTCTTTTAAGCACAAAAATAAAAGGCAGAATGCAACTTCATAGTCAGTTTGAAAATTGAACCCAAGACAGAAACAAAGACAGTTCCTCATGCACCTGAAGGTTTGGAGGATAGCCTGTTCTTGTGCACGGCACACCAATAAAATGCTACATTAGGAAAAAAAAAGCAAGTCTTTCAGGCATTCCTTCCTTTCCTGCCACAACTACTGCAGCCACAGTGCACACATTCACAATAGAATTTCCTCTCAAATATCAGGAAATCTTGTACTTGAATCAGGAAAACTGACAATTCAACTTTTATGGCTGCCTAGTGAAGTACAGTTGATTCCAGCATAATGTATTTGCACAGAGAAGACAATTAAATCATAGATCAAAAAGCTCCAGAGTAAGCCAAGTCCCACCGATTTTCAGTTCAATTTTAACATCCCAATTTGAAAATAAACAGCCTTAAAAATTTTACACTAGGGCTGAACTTAATGACTTCTTTCTCTCTGTAAACAAAACTGCATTTCCATCAAAAGTATCAGACAGTAGTGCACTGCACAACTATTAGAGGCTTGAGAGTTTATTAAAACTGTACAGCTCAAGGAGTGCCTGTTCAAAGGGCTTCCAGCAGCATCACAAATATTACAAATCTCACCTGGAAAAGAAAAAGGTTCTACTTTCTAATCAAAGTTGAAAGTGCCCTACTAAACTATTCTAAAAGAGATGTTCAGCTATAACAGAGCATCTCAAAGAAAAGGTCCAGAGTAAGAAGAACTTGCTGGCAGACAGAGAAAGGGAACAGTCAGAAGTAGTCAGAGAAAAAACCTTTCCAGACAAGTGAAAAATCTTCCTTAAATACCATAAAGCATTAATCTCCTTCCCCCAAAAGCCCCACAAATCCCTTTTTCTCTACTACTTTTATTGCATTTTCATATTCTAATGTTCTTCCCTTGGTATTTCCAAAGTAAGTCAGTCATTGAGCTCTTTCTGAATGTTTTGGGGTGGTTTTGTGAAAAATCTAGTATATGATGACAAAACACTTATCATTTCAGCCTTCTTAAAAAACACATCCAGTGCTGTGTTGCCATGACCAAGTCTCCTAAAGGCATACAGTAAATTTATCTGCACTTGGAACTGCTTCAGAGTGCTGTGTTTGCAGTTTTTCCTCCTGAAAAAGCCTCTGTAATACGAGCCAGAGTGTGCTCCAGTCAGATGTATGAGCAACTAGGGCAATTTGTAGAAAGCCCTGAAATCCTGTAACTCTTGCAAGCCTTTAATCCAGCCTTTCTCCTTTCCCCACAATGAAGCACCACCTAAAAGAATTGTCTAGGATATGAATTGTCTCAACTACAGAAAGCTGAGTGGAGAAAATGCTACCTCTGTGATGCTAGTCAAAAGATTTTAAACAAATTTAAAAGACTATTTAAGACTGAAGAGTAGCTACACACCTCAGCATCTCAAAAACAAGCTCCACTTACTCTTGCACAGATATTTTCATTACTTATCACCATAAAATATTCACTGACAAATCTTAAAATAGAATGAAAAGTGTACAATAAAATACAAGCAGTAACCTTCATAGTGTTGAGTGGATTTTAACAAGATATGAGGCTCCATAGGCAGAGGCCTTCTTAAGTGGCAGGCAATCTGATGCTGCACTAAATTATTCATAGCTAGCAGCTATTCTAGTACCCTCATCAGTCAGGACCTTCTGGATAATTAACCCCAATGAACAACCACATTTGCACAGGAAAAAAAAACCTCATCTCTGTACTGCCCAAAACCAGGCATTCCTCAAAATGCAGTCCTCAAATTGGCCAATGAAGTATAATTTCAGAAAGATAAAGCAAACTGGACAATAGTACCTGAATTAAATCCATATTACAAAGGAATATGTGCCAAGGCCATATAAAGGTGGAAATCCTGGTCTACACTTATCTCTGTACTCTAACCTTACCCATGACTGAAAAACTTTAATTTGTTCACCAACAAATTCATTCTGCCCCTTGTGCTCCACTACCAAACATTTTATAGACAAAGGAATGTATAACTAGCCCCTAAACCAACATTTTAAAATATGCAATAATCCACAAATTTGCTGATTTAAACATACCAAAGAAACGAAACTCAGTGTTAACACAGAACAAAACTTCTGCAGAGTATTTTAACTCATTCCATTTTCCATGCAAGGGAAAGGCAGGTAAATGCAGTTTAACTGCATTAACTGTGCAGAATGACAGGCAGGTAAATGCAGTTAACTGCATTAACTGTGCAGAGTGAATTATGAAATGGTGAGTCCCCTGAGGCTCTTACTTAGAAGAACATACAGCTGTAGTAAGAATGTGCAACTGTGCAACTTCATTACATCAGTGTTGAAATGAAATACAATTAAAATGGGTTAGATCAACTGCGTTCTCTCCAGTAATCACCATAATTTATTCACATTTTTATTAGCAATGTCTATTAAACTAATGCAATTAAAAAAAAAAAACGTTTAGAGGTTAGACACAAGAGTAGTGATGGAACCTGGAACCCAGGATTATGGGTTTGCAACTTGCCTGCAATATATTACGTTCATTTTGTACACACTGTATTAATTTCCTTATTTAAAAAGATTCTATTAAATTACACTGCCCTTGTAATGACTTAATACCACTGAAGTTAAACCAAATCAGCCACGGCAACAATGAAAACAAATAGCCTTAAAACAAAAAAATTCAAAAACAAGCTGTGATGAATTACTTTACTCTTTACTTTGATGAAGTTTTACTCTGAACTGAGATTATTCCCACAGTCTGAGTGCATGAAGAGCTGTATTTCAACTTACAGCCTCCTCTTTAAAAACATCCCTGCTCAGTAACGTGCTCAGCAAGTACAGTATGACACAGCTGTACAACACAGCATGGAACAAAATACTGAAGTGACAAGAGCAAGAGCCACACATTTGGATACTGCTCAGTCAGCAAAGCAGCAGATCTGTGAGCTGGCAGTGCATTAATCACATGAGGTTATTTCTGAGATGACTGTGCTGTGACTCTTGAGTTTCACACCCGAGGTTTCAGCTGCTGGAAGAGAGCACAACAAACAACAGAGTGTATTACTCAGAAGTAATTGCTCTTAAAAGGGTGGTTGTGACTCTGGAGAACGTGTTTGTTTTTCTGAGTATCAGGACTTGCACAGAAGTTCTTCAGAAACTGCCTTCCCATATTCTGAGTGTAATTATTCACCTGCTCTGTTTGTCCAGTCTCATTCGTCGAATCTGCTCTCTAAATTTTATCTCAGCTTCAAAAATAGTGACACCTAAGAAGAAATACCCAGAGGGAAGA
Source organism: Trochalopteron elliotii (assembly GCA_024734555.1). Taxonomy (NCBI): domain Eukaryota; kingdom Metazoa; phylum Chordata; class Aves; order Passeriformes; family Leiothrichidae; genus Trochalopteron; species Trochalopteron elliotii. The sequence continues at coordinate 58,954 of JANPWX010000545.1, forward strand.
GCTCTCAGGGTTCCAATTGAACACACAACACTGAGCAAGCTTTCCTTCAAGTATTCCCCACAGTCCACAATGAGCCACACGTGGACACCAGCAAGTTTTCAAGGGGTTATGCTCTGCATCCCAAAGGTAAGGCACAAGTTTCTCTGAGAACACAAAAGGCATGCTAAAGTTCCTGCTGTTTGTCATGGCTTTGGCAACAACAGAGTGAAATGAAAATATTTCAAGCACTCTTCTGGCTGCCCAGCATGCTTTGGAAGAGAAAACTATCAGAAGCCACCCACAAATCAAGCTAAAGGAAGACACTGCACCACTTCCAGAAGATATGATAAATACCAAAGATACTTATTACAGAAAAGCACACCTGAAACGTAACTAAAAGATAAAAATGCACAAAGGACTCCTCCAGGACCTAATTATTATTGTTATTGGCCCAATATATTTACTCTGCCCTCAGAAGTTGAGCTTGTCCTATGTGTTATTACACAGCCCTTTTGGCTAAATCAGGATTTCACCCTGTAACAGGGACACTGTGGTACCAGCAAAGTACACAGTAAGACAGTGTGAGCCAGACTGCACCAGCTCAAGCTTTCACTTTTTTTTTTTTTTTCAACCAGCTAATTCCTCAGGCTGAAATTTCCATGCTTGTCCCTGGTGCCCTGAGACAGATATCCCTGTGGAAGCAGGGGAGCCAAGGTTAGCTTGGAGGAGAAACATTTAAAGCAGTTTCAGAGACTGAGGTTAAAGCTGTGGGAGCTGCTCTGCCAACCCAAGCTCTTTCTGAACACCTACTGCTTCCACCCTGGGGTTTCAGAGGAGGAAGATGATGATTTTCAGGGGAATGATGAGGTCAGAGCCAGAGGAGAGCTGTGACTTGTCCCCTTGTCAAGCCACCTACATTTGGAGCACACTCCAACATGAAACCTCTTCACACAACCTAGAGAGGAGGCCCATATGAGCCTGGCCTTTCTGAGGGCTCAATAAATACAACTGTACTTGTATTCACAAACAAATAAACACATATTTGAGTGCATTCTGCACACCCCAACAGTATCCCCAACCTCATGTTCTCCCACTGAGGGTGTACCTTCCCTGATGACCAGCCTTGCTGGGATGAAATCAACCCCAGAAGGATGAAATGTTTTAGTTCTCTGCATTTCCCATCAGCCCTGCTTAGCCACACATGCTGTTATCCTCCAGCAGCTTCTGCAATTCCTCAGACTGTGCTACTTTCCCAGCAAACTGCAGAATGGGGACTGTGGAAAAAGCAAGAGCACTTGAATAGCCCAAAGAGTAATGCCACCACCACTCTCCCCTTCAATTGTCTCTTTCATAAGGGCATCTCAAAACACTCTCCTCAAACAGGAAAACAGGCAAGAAAAAACAGTAGTGACTCCAAAGAAAGAACAGAACAGCTGCATCCCCACTGCAAAGCACCACGGGTAGCCTACAAGGCCAGGATAAAACAACATCTGACTTTCACATTATTACACTTTGTACTGGTTTTCTTTTGCCCTTCCCAGCTGTGGCCACATGAACAGCAGGTTAAAAAAAAAAAAAAAAGAAAAAAGCTTTAGCTGAGCTTCACTTCTTTAAACACAAGAATAAGATCCTCTGAAAAGTATTACCCCAAAATGTCCCATCACTGAATAATGTCTTGTTACTTAAAATAATCCACAAGAGTAAACATTTTGTCAAAAAGTGGAAAACAATTTATCTCCTTTTAGACAAACTATCTGGAAAGTTATATTTCGATTTCATTCAGGTACCAAATAAACAACTATATGAAACACTTGTGATGTACCCCCTGCAGCAAATGCACTTCCTCTCATCTAGAAACCCAACCTCTCAAGGCTGAACACTTAATTTGAAATCAGAAAGCAGATTTTGTGCTGGACAAATGGACCTACCTACAGCTATTTAGGTCACTATGCACCCAGTTCTTCCACACCAGAGATGCCAGAATCATCCAAAAACAACCATCAAAGCAGTAAAAATATATGTCAGAAAAGGCCTTGTGGTTAGTTGCCCACACTACCACAACAAGGTGAGAGTGAAGTCTCTTTGTAGCCTTTTCTCCAGGCATCAGCATTACAGTGTGCATTACCCCCTTGGAGAACAGTGAAACACAAGCATCTTACAGAGCTCCAGAGAGGTCCACAGAGCTGAGCAAAGATCAAGGAGCCCCAGCAGGCATTCCTGCCACCAGTCTGTCAGAGGCAGAGACTGCAGAGCAGTGACATGTGCAGAAAAGGCAGAAGAACTGCACCAGCCCCAGTAAAAATCCCAACACTGAGGTCCTGACGTGACAAAAGGAGTCTGAAGACGCTCACGGCAATTTGCGTCAGCAGCACCATCCCCTGCACAGCCCCTCTTTGCCATCTTCAGCAGGGCCAGGCTCCACTTGTTCCTCAGGAAATAACCTCCTAAAAATATGGATTTTCATGGCAATCGTGTCTTTCCAAAGCCTTACCCAAGTCCTGACCTGCAAGTGGCTGTGAAGGAGCCAAATAAAAATATTTCGCAGTTTGATGTGGTGCGTAAAGACTGTCAAAAAGCAGGCCCAGTGCACCCCACATCAAATCAGGATGTCAGCCCACTGTCCCTCTACAACACCTCCTATCAAATCCTGCCACAGGATGTCAGTCCATTGTCCAGGTACTCTGCAAACAAGACCAGCCAAACTTTCACGAGGTGAGCAGTGCCACCCGTGTTTGCTGATAGTCCTTGTGGATTGTTAATACCTGCCCAAAAGAAGATCAAACAAAACTGATCACCTCTTTTCACATCACTTCCTTTTCATCCCTCAAACAGGTTCTGTTGACAAAAAGGATAAATAACTCCATGGCATAAAACCCAGTATGGTCATGCTCCACCTAGAATGGCAAAAAACCAAAAGGAAGGTCTCACACTGCTGCTTACAGAAACTGGATAAAAATGATGGAAACTGTACCATACTGCAAAGTGCCAGACATGCTACTCCAATTCTAATAATCTAGCCCTAACACACACCCACACACATCCAAAATGGCCCCTTTTTTTAAAATTTAACAACCAGATTGATAGAGAAAAAGCTGGGATATATTTAAGCTATTAGGTATGAACAGGTTTTAGGTATTTGGAACATTTGATCAGTACATGGACCTGTCAGTTCTGAGTACAAGAGAAATACATTAACAATTCTTTATCTTCTGCAGAGAATATTCAGGTGTTTTGTTTTTTAATCTAGCACCTTGGTGAGGTGGGTGTAAAAAGCCAAAAATAGCAAGACAAATCCTAGATTTGCTGGTAAATATGATTTGGAGTTACTTGTATGAGGCTCCAGAAATATGTGCATACATCATCCACACTCGTGCTCACCTGCTCACTCTTTCTGCTCCATTCATAAAACAAGACAAGGAATAAACAAAGTGTGAAGAAAAAAAAAAAAAAAAGAAAACCAGCAGAAAACTGTGGGCCTCTCAGCTGGAAGGATAATATGATGTTCGTGGGCCTTCTCTCCTCTTCAGACTCACAGCTCCTCGTTCTCCCCAAACTCTGGAGAAGGAAAGCAGAAGTGCCTCCCTCACACAGTTGCTGCCCCAAAAGAAGAAGCAGTACCTACACGATCATGATTCCATTTCCCAACCTCTTCCTGCTCAAACTGCCAAAGAGAAGCCTGGAGTCTCCTTTCCCCACTCATTTCCAGTGCCTCCTGACATTTTCCAGGCAAACAATATCTCCATTCAACGCTGGAAATGTGCATCATCTCCTTCTCCTCCCATGAAGTCTGTGCTCGTCAACAAGGCAAGATTCCTGCACACATGCCAGACTCCCACTACAGAGGAGGATGGTGCTGAAGGCAGAGGGACACTTGGGACAGATCCTGCTGCTGGTAAATGGGATGGGAGAGAGGTAGAGATGTTTCTCCTTGTGCAACCTTCTGGCCTCACTGGTCAGGCTGCCCAGTGATTTTTGTGTGGATCTCCTGGCAATCAGTCCACTTTAGGCACTGCTCTCCCACCCAAAGGACACACCAAGCTAATGCCCAAAAGGATTTCACGACCTTTTGTCTGCACTACAGTTTGTCAAAGAGTCACACTGACTCTCAGGCCACAACTGCAGTAATTACTGCAGCCACTACAACAATTAATGCACTGCAGTTGGGTTTTTCAGTAAAAGTGCATTTTCTCACAAGGCTGCACAGCAACAGCTGCACAAGTCCATAGGAATTCTCATTCAGGACTTCATCAGTACAGGTAAGACAGTTAAGTCAACACACCACCCGTGCTAGAAACTCAGAAAACTCCAAATATATGCAAATCTGTAGCCCAGTAATTACTCTGACACACTTTAAAATAGGCATTCTATACTTTTTTACACTGGATTGTGATAACTCTATGTCCTGCAACAGAAATCCTAAGTATTAAGAGAATATAAGAAAAACAGAGAAGAAAAAACAACTCAGCAACATACTAAGGCCCAAACTGGACAGTCAGAGGGGGAAAGTTTCTGCTGGGATTGCAGAAGGTTGGCATTTTACAATCCCATATGTGTATTTCTCTCAACATCATATACCACCTTTGAAAAATTCCAGTGAAGAAACGCAAGAAATTAACCAGCCCATCACACAATTTCAGGATCATCTACAAACTCAGGAACCACCGCATTCCTACACGGAATTATAGAACCAACGAGCCCTCGAGCGCTCCACATCCCAGTCCATCCTGGCTGCCATGCGCTAAAGGAAAACACTAAATACTCGCTCCAAACGTTATCCCCCCGAGCCGGCCATACCTTACGGAGAACACGCCAGGAGGATCTCCCGGAGGCCGTCGTCATATCTCTCCCCGTGGCATCGTCGGGAATGCTGCCGGGGACCTGCCGGACAAGTGTGTGACCGCATGAGGGAGGCCCGGCCTCACGCCGCCACCTCCGCACCCTCCCCGCGCCTCCCGCCGGCCACCGCCCGCTGCCCACCGGGGGTTACCATGGAAATTCAGAACGGGGATTTGCGGGGAAAGGAGGAAAAGC
>JANPWX010000545.1:64363-120888 GCA_024734555.1 Trochalopteron elliotii
TCACCAGACCCGCACCGCGGGTGTTGGTTTGACTCAGATTTTAGGCTCCATGGGATTGCGGTGCTCTCCCCGCGGTGCCCACGGCCGGTGTCTGGGACCCCTCGTCACCGAATCGCCCCATCCTGCAGCCGGTTTGACTCAGGTTTATATTTTAGGCTCCGTGGGGTCGCGGTGCTGTCCCCGAGGTCCCCACAGCCGGCATCTACCAGCCCTCGGCACCGAATCCCCCCATCCCGCAGCCGGTTTAACTCAGATTTATATTTTAGGGTGTTTTATTTATATGTTTTATATATTTTATTTATATGTTTATATATTTTATTTTGTTTATGTTTATTTTTAATATTATGTTTAATTTTTATTTTATCTATTTTATTATGTTTATTTTATATTTTATTCTCCATCAGGCCGCAGAAGCTGCTGAAATAGAGGGACGGGTTAGGTCCCACTGCCTCATGTCTGATCGTGCCTTAAACACACCTAAATTCTTGGCTGTAGCCTTGTGCCAGTCAATAAAACACAGGAACACTGATTAATTAACAGCAGTGATTCTGGCTGTATTTAATAACAGAAGCCTGTGGCTATGGGCTCTGTGAATGCAGGAGTGTGGAAATCCATGGGCTACACAGGTGCACGCCTGGGCTTGCAGCTCACTAAACTCGTGTTTGTGTCTGATACTGGCCCCAGACAGGCTGGCCTGAAGATGTTGTTCTGCTCCTTGGTGGTCAAGGTTGGCAGAGGTTTGTTTGGTACAATTTGTTTTGCAGACTCAGCCAATAAATCCTGGATGAATATCACCGAGACCAGAGACTCCTTGTTGATTTCCTTGAGAGATGTGTGGAGAAAACGTGTTGACTTCCTTCCCTCACCAGGGGTCATCCTTTAAAAATTTGAGTTTAAAGAGCAGAAAAAGTGACATTACCAGAATGAAAGACTATTTTAATATTACTATTACTTCATAACTGTGGGCTTCAGTGTCGGTGGCCATGCACTATACCTTTCACAGACATGCTTTAGAAAATAAAGATGTACCGTCTCTTGCTTCAGAATTCCATCCTTGGCTTTCTGGAATTAACATTAGCACAGGTCAAACATACTTCATTAGAAGCTAGGAACAGCAAAAGCAGTCAAAAACCACAACTATGTTAAATATTAAATGCTTGTTAGGAAGCCAATGGGGATTTCCCTCCAGCAACCTGCAAATGTCACTCATAATATTTTCATACCATATTTTCCCCTACCTGGCAGAAATCTCTTTGTGCCTTACAGCTTCCTCTGTGCTCAGACACACTCCTCATGGGCAAAACATGGTGCCTTGGGGTTTTTCTGGGTTTTTTTTCCCCTTGGGGATCACGTTACTTGGAGCCTGTCTGCCTCCTAATCTCTAAAACATGACACAGCAGCAATAAAGTGAGCAAAGAGATCACACGAACATAACGTAAAACTGATTGCTGTGTATTGATCCAGACTGCAGAAAGCACTGAGTTTGCAGAATTTATGGATATCATGTGGATGGAGGAAAGGAAATTGGAGAGGCTGTAGGAGGGAGGTAGTGTTAGCCCTGTCCTCCCTGGGGGTTATACTTTATGTTTCTTGCTGTTGACCCAAACGAAAGTCCTGGGCTGTGTGGGTTGAGGATGGCATTCCTGCCTCAGCACTGCTGCCAGCTGGCTGTCTCCATGGCTCCTGCAACCACTCACAAGTGAGTTGGAAGGTTTGGATTTGCCCAAACAGAGTTCACAGCTCACTTTCAGCAGTCTGACCTTCTGGAATTGGACCTGAGAGTATCTACATAACCATTTTCCACTAGTAAAGAGACAGATGGGAAGAGAGTGGAAGGCAAAAGGAAAGGGAATCCCCAGCAGAGAAGCAGCTGTATGTGATTATTAACTGCAGACACTGCTTTTGAGGGGAAAGCCCTTCCTACAGGCTTAGTGGTAAACCAATTTTCCCCTCTCCAGCCCCATGGGTCAGCCTGAGGCTAAGGGTGAGTCCTGCAGCATGGCTACAATTTTCCATGCCTCCCTTGTATGAATCATGGGTTGATCCACTCACTGCTGAAATGTGTCCAGTCCTGGTCAGCAAACTGAGCCAGAGCCAAGTCTGGCTGTGCAGGACTGACCTCAGTGCACAGCTGCTGAGGTTCACAATGCTGCCCTTGCAGCATCTCCACTGAGTCAGGGAGCTATCCTGCTGAATTCATCTCACTCAGAGCAGCCTTGAGAAGAAATTTTGCATCAGTTGCTGAGCATGAAATGACCTTTACGTAGGACTGGCTTACCCCTCAGTTGACATTTGCCCAGGAAGCCCTGATCTAGCTGAAAACCTCAGGTCTGTGTTTCTCTTGCACCACAGAAGGTACTTTCAAAGCCAGTGATTAATTGTGTCAGAGATGCAGGGGAAAGCCATACCCTCAAAGTGACATTTGAGCCATGCACCCTCCCATGACCTTTAATGTTTTCCAGTTGCAATGAAAAGAGTCTTGTTATCTGCTCAGGCAGGGAAAGTTACAAACTGTTTGATTTTCTACCTTATGCTTCATTGACATTATCTCCCAGCTAAATGTTGTCACTGTTCTGCTGCATTTTGTATTCCCAGCAAAGTCCTCTGTTCCCCTTGGGGAAAAATAAACCAGAGCTGCATCATCTTTGTGGATCAGAAGGAAAAGGATGACAGCCATGGGGTTGCCTCCTGCTGCTTGCTTTTCTGACTGTCACCTTGCTGCTAAACCCCGTGGTGGCAGTGACAACACCAGTCCAGCCTGAGAAACCTCCTCTCCTCCAGACCGTAGGGGACTCAGTAGGTGATTTCTGGAGACTTTGAGAAGAAAAGCTGGTTTAGAGAACAGCAAATCTCCCCAAGGCACGTGGTGTGGCTGGGTTTGTGAGCTGTGGTGTTCAGAGCCTGAATGTGCTCTGTGGGCAAGAACAGCCATGGCTTCACCAGCAGAGCTGGGGAGGAAATTATGAGTCAGTCACCCATAGTTCAATTGATCTGTTGTCAGTCTACCTCCTCACATGCAGTTTATGTCCATAAAGTCTGTTTTTTATGGGAGCATTTCAGTTATCTGTGCTTCCTACTGATTGCCAAGGGCCACGTCAGCTCTGCAGGGCAGCTTGACTCAGCCCAACAAACACCCTTACCCAGGGCACACAGGACATAGTCCCACAAAGGCTCTCCCAGGGAAAAACTCCAGCCCCAAGTAGCTTTAGCCAGGAAAGATCTTTGTCCTGCTGCTTTTTCATCTATGTGAGTTAAACTGGCATTCTTACAAAACAACAGAAATATGACGGGGTTTTTTCCTACACTCACGCCAGCTCAGGAGCCTTCCGTGGAGTCTTCCTGGAAAAGAAATGGGAAACAGTGAGTTTTGTGCTGCAGAAAATAAACAGTGAAAAGAACAAAGTAGCTTGCTGTTTTCTCAGATACAAGAGACATTTAAAAAAATAAGGAAATCTGTATTTCTGCTCAGTGGCAGAACTAGCAGCCAACTATTGTAAAAGCTGGGTCATCTCTAGGAACACCTGGCCTCCTTTCTTGAGATGTCACTGTGTTTTAGAAGGTCCTTGCTTACAGGATCCTGGTACCACTAGCTTTCAGTTTTCCACAGAAAACCTTTGCTCAGCTTGTAAAAAAAATGAAGAAGGTACTGCAATCCATAGGGAATGTGAGGGAAAATAGTGATTAAATGTAATTAGAGGGGCAGGTCCCCCAGGAACCCTGAGTGTAGTGGGTAATCTTGTCTCTAAAAGAGCAGCATTAAACAATGATAGGAACAACCAAACTTCGAGGAAAAGCTCTCCTTGGAGGAAGCAAGGGATATAAAAGAAATATGTAAAATAATGAACACTGCAGAGAAGGCAGATGGAGAGTTCCTGCTCTTCTTGTCTCCAGTGATGTGAAGGGATATTAAGAGTGAATATTTCATGCCAGTAGCAGAGAACACATTTCCAGGCCTTGTTTAAGTGGAGCGTGGTGCTCAGTGCCACAAGAAACCTTTCAAGACAGGAGCTGAGGAACATGCAGAATGGGATGGCACTTTTATAGGGCAACGTTGCTGGCTGTCAAAATTAACACAGATGAAAATTTTGAAGATTATCATGTCAACCAAATGCTAAATGGTAGAACTCAGGTTCAGACCTTTGTAGAGGGCACATGACTGGCCCACTTCAAGGGCCACCACCTCACATGGGTCTTTCTAGGGCAGTTTCTTAATAGACTCCATCAAGACTGTCATAACATAAGGACAACCCATAAAACTGGGATGCCAAGTCTCTCCTGTTGCTCCTGAGTGCCCTGGCATGTATTCCTCCACATCTGCAAGGGCAGCAGAGCTCCTCCTGGCTCCAAGTCATTCCTCAGCACCTTAGACATGCCACAGATGTGGCTGCATTTCACACAGCTCTCTCTCAGTCTCCAGTAAAGAGGCTGTGTAAAATGAAAAGCTCTTTCTTCTGTGTCTGAAGTGATTTTATCAGATAGCAGTTTATTCTGATGGAGTACATTAATACCTGAGTCATCAGGGGCTCTGGCTTTCTTTATGTCAGCTTTGTTATGTGCACTGCTCCCTTTGAATCTGGCCATTACAAAAGGAGGGATTCTAGTGGGATGCTTTCAGGAAAGTGTAATGGGAAACACTCTGGTCCAAGCAGCACCTGAGGGAAGTGAAAAGCTCTTGTTTCTGAGATTACTTGGGAGTCAAAACATGCAGTTTCAAAGCAAGTGATGGTTGAAAAAAAAAAAAAAGAAAAGAGTACAGAAAAAGTGGACCAAGTTGGTACTGAGGGAGTAAGCCTGGCATCTTAGTGATTTTTAAAGAGAAGAATTTGACTCTAGATGCCACAGGGTTCACTGCAAGTTTTATTTTAAAGATCAGAGATAAAGGCCCTGAGTTGTAGATGTTTTTAGACTTTGCTCTGCTCTGGGTTGCAAGACTTGTGGGTAGAGGGTAAAGCCAAGTTCACTCATAGCTAGTGTAGGTATCACACACGTTCTGCTGAGAGGAAAACCACACAGCTCTCTGCATTTTAAAACCCTGTGAACTGAGAGGCTGTGCAATGATGTGGGTGCCTAGATTAAATTGAGGAAGCAGCACCCTCACTGCAGGCTGGCCCAGCCAGCAGCTTTCTGAATGGTGCTTCAGTGCTGTCTTTGACCTTGACTGGAAATCCCAGGGATTAAAGCAGGTGGGGACCACAGGGAAGATTTTTTTTTCCCTCGAAGGCCATGCCAGGTAACAGCCATTATTAGGAGAGGGATCTGTGTGAAAAGCACCACCAGGTCTTTAAGTGCACAGCTTGTCTTTGCTTGTTTCGCCTTGCTCCCGCCCTGAGCTCATCTCAGCTTCAAGGCGACTGCTGGGATTGGAGTCAAATGTATTCCCGGCAACCTCTTTGCACTACAGCAGATGGCAGCCTTTCCCCAGGCTTCCAGAGACGAGGAGTACCTGGATTTCAGACAATCGTGTCTTTTCTTGTCCCCTGGTGTCTGCTAGCGGCCAGCAGAAGCCTTTGTAAGGAACCCAGCAACTGATTCAACGCAGCTAGAGACAGAAACAACACTGAAATCTCCTCCTTGCATTTGGAGAGCTTGGCTTCTCATCAGAGGGCCATCAGCTCTTGCACCACCTCTTGATTCATCTAGGATGATGTTTCCCTTCCAGCTCATATCAGAGTTCAACACTGAAGCAATTAAAAATCCACGCTAATTCACTTCTTCACCTTGACAACAACACATAACAGAAAACACATCACACTTGGTGGGGAGTTATGTCAAAATCAAAGTGACATTTCTCAGTGCTTGACATGCTGTATTAAAAAGCACCTCTGTTAAGAGACCTACGCAGCTGGCTGAATAAACTGTGCTGTGGGTGAGGCCTCAAATTACTTCATCTGCTGGTGACTTTTCAAAAGAGACTCAGATATGCTCTGTGGATTCACCCAGCCCTGAAAAGTAAGGAGAAAAGTGATCAGCACTCTTCTGTCCTGTCCCTTTTTGTTCCAGAGGAGGAATGCTTACTGGGACAGGGGGGTTTTGATATCACCATAGCAAAATTCTTTCTAATACCTCCTGGATCTTTGAAAGCATTTCTTATTGCCACACAGCAACTCCCTTGTCCAAACTGTGTTTTCATACCTACCTGACTGGGATTAGTCAGCCCTACTACAAGTCTGTTTCACAATCACAAGAAAGATGCAAAGATACCTTCTTCTGGGAGGTTGCTCCTGATGGAAACACAAAAGAACACAGAGATTTACTTCTACACAGACTCTGCTTTCAATTTCTACTTTTTATCCTGCTTCTGTTCTCACAAAACATGTTAATGGCATCCAGATGCTTATTAACACGCTTCATAGTAAGAACCAGAGACAGGAAATACAGGCCAGATGAGGAAGAGAAGAGCTTAAAAAACAGCTAAGAGAGATGAGAGGAATCCAGGCTCAGCAGGGCCAAGTAAAATTTACTCTGTAACCTTCAAGAAATGAATCAAATCATTGTCAAATGAATGACCCCATAAACTCCAGGGAACAGAAGAGGTCCCACAGGACCACAGCATATATTTAAGGGGGCATCCAAATACAGCATTAATTAATCTTAAAGACTCACACAAGCCTTAAAGCAACTGCTAGGGGCTTAAAAAAACCCCAGGCCGTGTCTAATCAGCTCCATTCCTCTCTTTGATAAGGCAGCTGGCCTGGCAACTGGGAAAGGGAAGTCATGATGTGCTGCATCTCCCCTTGAATCACACTGGGTAAAGCAGGCACCAAAGGAAACAGTGCAGACAGCATTGCTGTGAGGTGAACAGGCAGTGGAGTTGTTTATTCTCAAGGTGTAACATCCATCACATCCCCAGCCACTGCCATGGGAACATCAGCTCCCAAAATCTGGCTGAAGAGTTAGGAGACTGGGTTTCTGTGGAGATAATACCAAGTGAGATAGGAGACACAGGGAGAGAGTTAACTTCACACAGGAAATCACCATCAGTGAGGAAATGACCCCAATTCTCCACGCTACACTCAAGGCATTGGAATTCAGGAGCATCTTTCCCTTACAGGACATGAGTACAACTCACCCCCAGTTCAGCTTTTAATAAAAAAAACACTTGAAATATTTTTCCACCAATGTTACCACAGAGCCTGCTGCAGACTGCTGCTTCCAGCTGTCCCTCACAGGAGCCCTCTCATCCTTTGAAAGCTGCCCTCTTCTTTCCCAGCTCTGTAGAGAAATCTGGCTAACGAGGAATCTCGAGGCCGTTCCCCCATCTTCCTGGCTGCATTCATTATTAATAGCTCCTCATTAAATTTTAACAAAATGAATATCAGAGGTTTAGGGCTTTGTAGGCACCTTTCCTCCCCTTTTTTTTTTTTTTTTTTCCCTTCCAGGTCTATTTGTTGGGCAAGTTCATTCAGTGTCACACAGGGGAAGGTGCTGATCGATACATTTTGCAGGAAGTTGCTTTTTTGCTTTATTTCCAAACTCTGCAGAAGTGCCTGGAACATGAAGAGCTTTTACTTTGATTTGTTTCTTTGTCTTTTAAGAAAGCAAACCCCAAACAGTACGTAGATATTTGGTCCCAGCTTGCTCTTCAGTTTACTTTAGTAGATACAAGTTTAGGAGTTCTACAGTTTTATAGTACATCTGAATTTGAGTTCTATAACTGAACCACAGACTAGGCTGCCTGGAGACGTGGTGGAGTCTCCAATACTGCAGATTTTGAAGGACTAAGCCTGTTAAACACTTGGAAGAAGTATTTGGGTAGAACTGACCCTGCCACAGGGCAGACAAATGAAGGAGAGGACCTTGCATGGATCTGTGGTTACATGATGAACCACATATTTTTAAATCAGCTGGTGCAAAGACACATCTCAAACTTGCAAAAAACTTGTTTGATGCAACCTGGGAACTCTTATTGGTAGTTGTTGCTTGTTTGGGGTTTTTTCCTTTTAAATAGTTCAGGAACTCCAGATACACTGATTTTTTTTTTTTGAGTATCAAGAGCAAAGGTAGGTTAAATATGCCCCATAGCTGCTCTTCTCTTCCTCTGCTTGTTGGGGAAGCCAACCTCAGACACAGCACTCTCATCCTTCTATTCTGTGAATGAGCCCCTAAATTACAGTCTGAAAGACTGTTTGGGGCCAGAAGATCCTTAAGCCTCTTGCATGATACTATTCAACATATTTTTTGCTGCAGAAGCATAAACAGAGGCTGGATTTATTAACCATTGGCCTATGAAGTCAAAAGCATAACAAAATGCAGACACACATGGGCTGTAAATATATTTATGTTGTTGTGAGGAACTAATCCCAGGCCTCTACGGTATGAAAAACACTCCACTGCACAAATAATGTGTGTTTGGCAATATTGCTGTAGGGCCAGAGGGGATGGGTGGCTGTTTGGGTTTTTTTTTTACTTTAGGGCTGGCATGGGCTCCAGGCAAACCCCACTTTTGGGGAGGCACTTTGTCCTGGCTTTCCCTGGCAGGAGCTGCCAAGGACTTTGTCATGAACGTGATTCATCATTGCCCAAAGGTGCTTGAACACACCTTCTGCTGCTCCTGCTCCAGAACAGGTGGAGTGAGATTTCCAAGCGATAACCAGTGACGCTGGCAAAAAAAAAAACCAGCTGAGTAACACTGAAAGCCCCCGGGGCAATGGTGGAGCCCGACGTCATCGGCACTGCTGATCCTGCCTCCTCAGGAAAGCTGCTCTGGATCCACTTTTAATGTGAAAAAGTGCAAAAAAGCATTAAACATCCATGCCCTGGGTGGTTATGTGGGCATTTAAAAGCTTGCTGGTTGCTTTAGCTCCACTTCAAATGTGAAGTAAGTTGCTTCAACGGCTTTGCTGTGTCCAGGTGGCCACAGGAACCTTCATATCCCAACTTTTATCCTCCAGAAATGGTCACAGGTGACACCACAGCTTCATCCTGGGGTGGGATCCATGGACATGTCCCTATTACAGGGCAACATTCCAGGGAAAGGCAGGCTGGGCAGGAGAGACACCATGACCTCTCAAGTTCAAGCCTTTCACCTCTTTGAGGTCACAACTCAGGGGATTGTCCAGGCAAAACCTGCATCACTGTCCTATTTGGAGGATTTGGAAAGTGCCAGCCCCTGTGCCAATGGGAAGCACAGGACAGAAAGGGAAAGGGGCCAATTAAAAAGCCCAGGCTGCCTCTGTGTTGCTCAGGGCAAACTGAACAGATGATGGCATCGCTGGAAGCTGCATTTGCTTTTAATTGTCCTCATTCCACTGAATAACTAATTCTCTCCTCCTCCCACACGACAGCAAAAAAAAAAAAAAAAAAAGCAAGCATGGGATTTTTGGAAAGGATGAGTTGACTCAATTCCTTTCATCAAGCACATGACAGCAAGCTGCAGTTTTTAGCTTTGCATCCAGGCAAGTTTAGAATATCGTTGCATGCATTTGTTTTGTTTCAAATCTTCTGGGATCAGCTAAAAATATGACTTTGGAGAGATGTAGATATGGAAGCACTGAAGGCTTCGTGTTCATCCAGCTCCTAAATTGCAGCCAGCCAAAGGGAATGACAGGGGTAGATCCCAAAAGTAAGATGGTTATATTAAAAGTTATTTTACAGAGAGCTGGGAAGTGGGAGGTACTTGGAATCTGAGCATGATCCAGGGAAAGAAGTGAATCCCTTCAGCCCAGGAGACAGGCTTTACACAAGACTCAACTTTCATGAGCTGTTTCCCAAGAGCCCAGGAAAGCCTTCCCTCATCCTTGACCAGCTTCTTTTCCAGCATTTTCAGAACAGACTGAAGGGAAGCCCTATCTAGGGTGAAAATTAAGTGACCAAAATATATTTTACAGGGCCTGAGTCCAGCCAACATGGTTCAACACATTACAAGTCATATATTTTAATAGCATCACTTAAGGAAAGGCATAATCACAACAGCAAACACAACTGAGAAACTTTCAGATAAAACATTTGCAGACAAAAGTGAATTTAATTTTTTTTTTCTTTCTGGGGTGTTGAAACAGGAACAAATATAACTTGTATAAATAAGCAGACAGTTCATCTTGGGAGTGAGCAGCAAAGAAAACACACATAAAGAAGCTTTTCCCACTGGTTTAACTGTGTTTAACCAGACTTAAATCTGACTGACAATGTGAACTATCATGTCCTCCCTCCTCTCTCTGTGCAGTGCTCACAGGGAATCCTCAGGAGTCCAGGGCTGGAAGAGGGGAAGCCTTTTCAGGAGACCTTTCCACTACAAAAAGGAAAAAACCAGACCATCCTTGCATGAGTTCTAAGTCTAAAGAACTCCATCCTCACTGTTTTTCTGGAAGGCAGCAGATCTCCAGTAGCAATCTCAGCACAGAACTGGTACCACAGTTGTAGATGAGGTAGAGGAAGGAAATCAGAGCAGATTAATAATTTACTCCTGCCTCAGAGCTGTTTGGTGACACTGAATCAGCAAAAGTTCTCAAAATAAAAACATTCCAATATTGCAGGTATGGCCAAATTGCAGAGAAGTTGCCTTTGCAGCAGAAAAATCCTTCTTTGAGTTGATCTTGAGGTCATTTGTACTCCTGTGAAATATCTCAGTCCCATGCACTGGAGCAATGTGCTCTCAGCAGGGCTGGCAGAACCAAGGATTTCCTGGGTTTAAGGATTTGCTGGTGCTTCACTGCTGCCACAAACACATCCTCACCAACAGAGCCAGGCAAACATCACAGCCAGCAAACAGAGTGATGCTGCTGCTGGTTCCTATCTCCCCTCCTGCCAGCCCTGCAAGAGGGGAGGACAAGGATTGAGAGCTGGGCACAACAGCAGCAAACCCAAGAGTGGCAGGGAGTGGGCAGGGAGCTCCTGACTGCCAGAGCTGGCACTTTGCCTCTGGTTACTCATTTTCCCTGGAGCTTAGGCCTCAAGGAATGCAGCTCCAGGCAATGCCTAACCTGATCCCACCAAGGGCTTGTGCTGGGCAAGGCAAACAGGACCTGCTTCTGCCAGCACCTGCTCACTGTGGCTGTGGAATGGGCAGGGCTGGAAGGCACAGGGAGGATGAGCAGCAGAAGCTCAGGGGAGTCCAAGGCAGGAATATAAAGATTCAGGTACTGGGGTTTACATCTAATGCCATTCCCTAACACTGCACTGATCCCAGCCTCAGCTCTGCTGTGGCTCCCTGAGGCTTGAGGGAATGAAAGCACATTTTTTCTGCTCTTTAAATCTGCCCCCTCCTTTTGCTTTCAGGCCAGAGATGGGAGCAGAGCAAGAAGCAGCAGAGCTGAAGGAGCTGGCTGCTCCTGCTGCAGTAGCACCCACTGGTGTTTCCCCAGCTCAGCTACTGTCACCATCCATGTTTCCAGGGGATACAGCATCCCAACAGCACAGTGATGTGGAGCTGTTTGTTCTCCAGGAGAAAATGGGCCTGGAAGCAGAACCTGGGAAGGGGCAGGACCTCTGCTGCCCCTGCAGAGGCCACACTTGCCAAGGAGCCACTGATCCAAGTCACAGGAACCATCACAGCTCCTGCAGAGATGCTCTCCCAGATCTTCTTTACAGCATGCACAACAGTGATCTGCTACAGTCACAAAAGAGCCTTAGAAACTGCATTTCTAGGATGATCACAGCCCTTATGTTAAAGCCAAGTGCTACAATTAAAAATAGAGCTCTGCCAGTGTTTTTACAGAAAGGGAATGAGCCAAGACAAGGACCACAAAATCTGGTCTAATTCAGGAGCAACCAGGCCTAATCCAGTCTGTAAGACAGCATGCAAGTAGCTGTAGTCATCAGGGTAGATTTATATTGCAAAACTGGAAATGTATTTTTAGAATGGAGCCAGGAAAGTGTCCCTTCAGAAGGAGATCAAGCATGCCATGGCAGGATCATGATGGGATTTGCAGAGCACCTTCCAACACAGGAGTCTCCTGAGGTGACTCCATGTTAAACCTTGCAGAAAACCAGGCTCATTCCTGCAGGTGTAACAAGCTGGGATGGGAAAGTCTCACCCCCAGCCTGCACCAGGCTGCTCAGGGCCACACCAGGCACTCATGGGGCTGCTCCAACCCTCTGGCCAAGTCAGCAAAGGAAGCAGAGCACCCTGTTCTCCCCAGGAAAGCCACAGCAACCTCCCTGTCTGTGCTCCTGCCCTGCTGCCCCACTTCTGCTTTGGGGAAAAAACAAAACAAAAGGGCTTCATTAGCCAGCTGCTGCCTCCCAGCAGTGTTAAATCCATGCCATTTCCTATAGCTGAAAGGCAAATTAATTCATTAAATCACCTGCTTTCCACATTGCACTGCCCAGAATGTTCAAAACCCACAAATCAGAACACTGGCTGCTCATTTCCAGAGGCACTTTGCAGAGCTTCACTGAACTTTCAGGCTAGAAGAGCACCTACACTTAATGTCATTTCCCCATTCATTCCCTTATCAGTTCCTTACACCTGCAGAGGTCACCCAGGGAACAGTCCTGTCCCATCTGCTGCTTCCATCACCAAATCCAGAAAACCTTTAAAAGCAGGTGAAGGCCACAGATCTCACCTGGAGCTGGTCTTTGCAGCTGCAAGGGGCTGCTTTAGGCTGTCACAAGTGGAGCTGTGATTGTCTTAAAGCCAGCAAGGTGCCACCTCTTGCAGCACCTAAATTTGTTCAAAAGGATTGGCCTTAAAAGTTCAGAGTGCTTCTGTTTGAGTACTTTTAATCTGAAATTCACTTTACCATTTACAGAGGACTACTGCAATTGACTATTGCAAAGCACAGAAGCCAGGGGGAACTCAAACAGGGTACCAGAGTCAGAGGTGCTGTTGTTGGTGATTGAACTTGCTCCTCAAACTACTCAACCATTGCTGTGCTGCCTTTGACAGGGGGATTTCCCTGTCTTAAGTGTTTGAATGCCCATGTTCAGCCCTTCTAAAAAGGGGATTAACACCCAACTTGGGTGAAGAAAGTACAAATGTGGGGCAGACTGAAGAGTGACCTTAGCCTAACACTCCCCAGGGACACAGCCAGTTCTGCTCAGACACCTTTGTCTCTCCTATGTCTTTTTTTGGGGGGGTGAGGAGTGGGGTAAAGAAGTACAGTTTAAGCATGATGTATCATTTTTAATGGGGTAGAGCCTTAACAAAGGCTGCTTGTGGGGCATGAGCCTCTCTTCTTCCCCTCTGCAGGTACCCAGCTGCACCCCTGGCTCTGCACCAGCCTCCAGCTGGGCTTCCAACACCATTTCCCAGATTCCTCCTACCATCCTGTGCTCCATCTGTGCTCACAGTTCAGCTCTGTGTTACTCATGCTGCTTTGTGCCTTTGTCATCCTGTCCTTTCCTGGCTTTCCATGTTCCTGTAGTCAACAAGATCAGGACCAGAGAAGTGTCAATTAGATTTTGTAGAAGATAGAATCAAAAACTCTTGTCATTTTAAAAGAGCCCAGACATTGAGTTCAGGGGTTTTTTTGCTTACATTTCAGTATTTGTATAACTTACTCATTTAACTGTGTCTTTTAAACAACAATCTCACCTTTTAACACGGAGTTAAATATAAAACACATTGAGAGGACACATCTGAAAGGAGCCATTCAAAGCCATGACCAGGGAAAACTTCCAAAGTCTTTACAGCTGCTGTGCTCTTAATCCACATGTGCAGGACAGAGGGACACCTGAGGTGACAACAGAAGGGCCACCCCCAGCCACTTTCCCCCCACCTCTTGGAAACAAAGCCACGATCCCAGAATTTCTGGTTTTGAAAAGTGTTTACTCACGTAGTTGAAATAAATTAATTTGCAAATAAAAATTAAAACTACAGTAT
This sequence comes from Trochalopteron elliotii, assembly GCA_024734555.1. NCBI lineage: Eukaryota > Metazoa > Chordata > Aves > Passeriformes > Leiothrichidae > Trochalopteron > Trochalopteron elliotii. The sequence continues at coordinate 78,126 of JANPWX010000545.1, forward strand.
ACTATAGTTTGAATAAGATGATTAGAACAACTACAATACAGGGATTTCTTGCTGCATCAGTCTCATTACTTAATGCATATAATCTGGAAAATGCCAAAATCAGTTATATTTCTATGGAAAGGGAGTAACAGCAGTTACTTGTACATGACAGCTAACTGAACTTATAGTACAGGTTTCCTGACACATGCATTTCCTGAGTGAACCAAACAATATATAGAACTTCTTTTTTAAAAATGGAGAAATAATTGACAGTCAAAGGAAGTGATTCATGACATCTAAGCAACACAGGTCTCTTTAAACAAAGAAAATTTTAGAACAGCTTCAAAAGAAAAATGAAAGCTTTGCTATTAAAGTACAGAATTTTGTTGCTGTCAATTATACAGTACATATTTTAAAAAAAAATAAAGGATGTACAAAGCTGGCCAAAAAAGCTCAAATCAACCCTAAAAAAGGTCAGGTTGCCATGAAGCACAGTGGGCTGGCAGCAGAGCTGCATGTAGTGCACTGGTCTTTACTGGTGGATACAGAGGGGGAGGAAGGGGAGAGCAGAGAGAGACCAGAGCCCACGGCAGCATCTCACACTCAGGGGCTGAGCCCAGCCCAGCCCCAGCTCCCTGAGGATGCAGGGACACAGGCACACATCCTCTGGATGCCAGATGTGGCCCAGATGTGTACCTGCAGCTGGCAGAGGGGCAAAGACCAGGCTGAGCATCCAGGTGACAAACTTCTCTCATGCTGGGAATGTGGCCAAGTCACAAACTGCTCCCCACACACACGTGTCCACATCCCCCCTTGTCCCCTCCCACCCCCAAAACAGCAAGGAACAGAACAAGCCTCATCTTTCTGGTCTGTTCATGTTTAACATTGGAAAAACCCTCACAAATGTCACTAAATGCTAAATAAAGAGAAGTGTTAGCGTGAAGGGAGAGAGAAAAAAAATCCTTAATCTAGACTAAGTTGCATATTTGAAGAGTCTGGTAAATATTCTCCTCATAACCAGATCTTAAGTTACACTCCTACCAAAAAGACATTTTAAGAAGTCCTTCTTAGCTACCTTTCAACACAGTTAAAGCACAACTTTATGCCATCATAGTTTGCATTAGCTTTGTTTAAAAAGCATTTTAACTATTCTAAGAACTCAGTATTTTAGATTAAAAGATTTTTCTACCGTTTTCATCCCACGTTCTTCTCCATCCAGAACTACTCTACACATCCAATTGCTGGATGTAACACACTATGACCATGCTACTCTCTAAACATTCTAAATATTTTCAGTAATAAAGATAAATAGAAAAGAGTTAATATACATGTTATATTTTACAATGTTTGCATCCAAGCTGTAAACTAATGTTCTTTGAACTATTTACCCTCCATATACAAAAAGAATGAAACACCTTTCAAACACTGTGGGCATGTGATTCAAAAACCATTAAAACTGAAGGCATTGAAGTTCACTCTACAACACTTCCTTCACCTCTTCAGAAGTAGTTATTAACTAAAAAAAAAGCAGGAGGTCTCCCCCTTTTCCCCGCATTTCTTCTATTTCCAGACTTCTCTCAACAAAGAGGGATTTAGCTGTCGTAACCAAAAAAAAAAAAAAAAAACCCCAAAAATTCTTCATCTTAATGCAAACCAGCAAAGCCCAGAGAATAGGAAAAAACAGTTGGTTTAAAAATGAGAAATCGCTCAGCTTATCAGTTCACTGCAGTCCTGGGGAACAAGCCACGTTAGTCGAGAGGCCCTTGGAAAATGAGCCTGATGTAACCCTGCTCACCAGCCAGCTGATGCGCACAGAAGGGACAGGCGGCGTGGAAAGTGTGAGTACCGTGAGGGAGAGGGATCTGAGACCAATATGCAGTTGTCTTTTCTGAGCACACGTGTCCGCAGGGGCTGAAGGCGTGAGTGGGAGGTCCGGCATCCACGTAAAAACCCGCCTCGCAGCCCAGCCACAGCGGCACGTAGGGCCCCACCGAGCGGCACATGGGGCACTCGCGGTCCTTGCCGTCCCTCTCCTCCTTGTTGCCCCAGTTGTGGTAGCCGTGCACGTGGCCGCAGTTCAGGTACACCCAGGGCTGCTTTTCATCCACCACGTCTTTCCTCTTCATGCTGGGGAAGGCCAGCGTGTTGAAGCCCACGGGGCACTGGGGCCTGGCGGCGTTGATCTCCTGCCTCAGGGCCTCCAGGTGTTTGACGGTGGGAGTGCGCGCCAGGCCCTCGGCCGTGCGCCACAGCAGCGTCGCCCCGCAGAGATCGATCAGCGAGCCGTCCTGCAGCTGGTTCGTCTCGTTCTCCACCTCGACAGGGACACAGACACACACAGCTGTCACCCTAAGGGGGTCTCTGAGGTGTAACAATGTGTACTTCCACAGTATAATCTGCCTGGAAGAGCCGACCAAGTTTCATGCAGCTTCTGTCTTCGCAAGACACCCATAGAGAGCCCGGTATCACCTTCTCCCTTCCTTCCTTTTGTTGTTTTTTGGAAAAATCCCACCCCAACATCTGAAGAGATTAATGTGTGCATTAAAATAGACCACATTGGGTCAAGAAAAGCTCCTCTCCCATCTTAACAACCCTCTGTTCCATCCCTACAGCACTCCCAACTATGTTACTTGAAATGCCTCAAGGAGTATGACAAGGCTGTTTTAGTCCTCCATCATATTTCTGACTTTTTTCTTAAAACTTTCCCCTGGACACATGGCTTTCCTCTCCTCCCATTAGCACTCCTAACTAAATACACCACTTAAAATGTTCAGTGTAGCATTTCCTCTTCCTGAAACATCCCAAGTCACACTGAACCCAAATATCTCCTGGAAATGTCTTTGGAAACAAGAGGAAAACTCAGAATGCCAACATGGAAATGAATATCCAATAAAATTATAACTATTCTATAAAAAAGGAAAAGTAGGAAAACCTTAAAAGCATGCACTCACAAGGGAGAATCAGGAAATACTTGTAGAATGTGCAGAGGCCTAGGAGAGTTTGCAGAAATACAGAGTAGACTGGGAACTCAATTTAGGAGAGCAGCCTAGATGTGCAATTAAATACTAGTTTGCAGATAAACTCAGTTATTCAGGTTGAGCAAGACACCTTTGTGCACAGCAGACAGACACATAAAAGGCAGTGTGACTAATTGCAGAGGTGACAGCTACACGAAATTCCAGCACATTCCAGCTCTGTGCCCAAACTATACCCCCCTTATGGCTGCACCATTTCAAACAGGTTGCATAAAACACTGGTCACTCCTCTCACCATTTTTCCCCTCTGTTGAGCTGATCTGGTTTCACGGAGGCTGAACACATTCCCACACACAGAAATCTCTCTCCACACCCCTGGCTTGGAGTCTTCTGTGAATCCATTACGAGGATGCATAACAAGAACTCCATTTGTTGTTAGTCCATCCATTTGCCCATCTGACGTCTTCCACTTTGCAGCTTTCTCCTAAAAGGAATTACATCAATGAGAACCTTTAATTTGGCTGAAGTGGAGTTCAGAATTAATTTAAAAAACAAGCCTACGCTGAATTTTTAGTGGAAAAATGAAAAAGAATTCCCTTACCCCAAGAAAAATGTTCTTTGAGGAGTCAAATCCTGCAGCATATATTCTTGCTGTAAAGGGAGGGTTACGTTCACATATGATTCTGCAGGCAAACCTTGATATTGTGCTCTGCACAGACTGTGTGTCTGAATTACTCTGACTCCCAGGAACTGTATCTGTTACTACAAAGTCTATAGGACTCTCCGTTGACCGACCAATCTGGAAAAGTATTAAAAAAAAAAACTGATCAAAAGTTTGTCTTTGGGTGTAGGACTACTTAAATTCAAAGCAATTAAAAGCAATGATACAAAAATCATGACGTTAAGAATTTAAAGCATTCCTGTCCACCAGTCTATTAATTTAGGTTTCTAAAGCCTCATCTGAATTGATGGATTTTTCTGCCTCCAAATGATCAAAGTTATTCTGAAAGCTGGGTACAGCCAAATGAAGGAAGGAGAAATAAAATGATGCAATTAAGTCAGTTCTGAGATGATTTCCCGTTGAAGGCTTTTTCATCAGAGAGGTTACACTCAGGTCAGGCAGACCAGCTGCAGGAGCACCAAAACAGCCAAGGAACAGCAGTTAGAGGGAAGAACAGTGACATGCAGTCACTTTGTATGCCCAGAACATCCTGAACAGTGCCAGACTAAGTCAAGGTATAGGTGTATGAAAATCAGATTATGTGAGCTGTCTCTTCAGCTCTGGCAGGCACTGAGAAGCAGAAAACCTTTTGTGAAAGGACCAGGTACCAGGTGGTTGTAGCACAGAGGGGCTACATTTACATACTCAGAACACAAGAATGTAACATCTGACCACAATCAGGTTTTCCTGGTAGCTGTGCCTCCTTTTCTGGCTGCAGGGAACCCTGAATCTTGCAGTCCCACACAATTGTACCGAGTTTGATAGAACTGCATAGGTATCCCTGCTTTTCCAGTCAACTCATCTTATACTTTTCCATGCAAAGAAGAAAAGTATCAACCCTTTCCCAAACATCCACACAGCTGGGTTTAAAGCCCCCTTACACACTACTACTCACTCACTCATTCCCAGAGCTCTCAGGCTCTCTGAAAATTGGTGGTTATATTAAGTCAGATTAACTGCTGAGCAAGAGCCCCAAAAACCTGAGGTGTTTTTTGGTGAGGAGCTGGAGAGCTTTCACGAGACTAAAACTGCTTTGTCAGAATCTGTTTTTCTCCTGCTTCTTAGGCAGGATAACCCATGAGTAGACAGGGACTGCCAGGGGCGATTTCAGAGCAGCACACATGCCAGAGCATGCCTGGAGAGAGAACACTCACACAAAACAATAGCTTGTGCTGCAGTGATTTCATTACAGCCCTTTGTGCTCTGTTGTAAGTATTTGCAGTTGCAAAGCAGCTTCCTCCACCACTTCCCAACACCTCCCACCTCCTCAGATCCTGCAGTGGCGTCACAGCTAAATGCTGTGACAGCAAAACTCCTTGCCGTAAACTAGTGGTAACAACAAGAGGGGGAAAAAAAAAGAAGCTAAGCAAGATCACAGTCTGGGAAACAGAGAGAACAAAGCACACATTAAAAAAGAACCCCCAAACAAACCCCTTCCTTCTGAGAAAAACAGGAAACAATTATAAGATATGAGGGCACACCACAGCTGCAGATGTGTTTGTGGTCCCTTCTCATACACACAGGAACTGCAGCAAAGTTGTTGTGAACTGCCAGCATCAGCTCTGAGGCTCCTCTCTTCACATCTCCCAGTGCCTTAAACATTTCTGGGCTTGCTTAAAGAAGTTCAGAGTATTTTTCATATTAGTTGTGCCAAAAGCTTTCCTGTGTTTCCACACTTTATTTCTTCTACCCTGTCTCCAACTGGCTGATCCCAAATCCCTTTGTAAATGCCAGAAGCAAAGTTCCAAGTGCTTAAAGGGAACTGTGCCCTTTACTCTTCATTTTGCAAGGAGGGGCTAGGAGACAGATTATGTGAATTGCAAACCAGCAATCAAATGCAAAACCATCATCTTGAGCAGAAAACCCCACAGAGATGTATAGACACACAGCCTTGTGTGTTACACAGAATGAACAGAATTAAATTGCTCTGAATAATGAGTGCAGAAACACACACACAAACTTTTGGGTCTGAAGAAAAAAAGGCTGCTGAGAAGATGCTCTGTTTGAAACCACCAAAAATGAGAACACACACATTTTACTTCACATACCTGGAACATATCTGTGTTGCTGTCATGGGTATATTCAACTACTACAGTCTGGGCCCGAGACAAAGTGTAAGATATGCTGTGTTGGTCCTTATTACTTATTGCCTATGGAAAAATGCCAAATATTATTGAACCAGTGCACAATAATTCTACAGTATACAGCAGCAAAGCTGGCAAAAAATATACATATATAAAAAACCAGTCTCTTGTGCTAATTAATGCATTAATTAACAGATGGTTGTTAATGACACACCTGCAGTTAACCTTAAAAAAACCCAGTCCTGGCCACTAAAAAAAAGAAAAAAAGCTGCAGGATTGATTCAGCAACAGACCAAACTGGTCTCTTCACCACATGCTGCAACTAAATAAACATAACCAGGGCATATTATTAGTCATGTTTTGTGTTAAAGCAACACTGGCCTGAACACAAAAGGACAAAGCAACCAAATGCAAAGGCTAAAACTGAATCTAACACCTTCATGGTCATTTCAGCATGAACTTGGCCAAGAGCAAAATGAGGACAAAAACTCAGGGACTTCATTCTAAAACCAGGATTTGAGTTAATACTAAAATCAGTAATGACTGATTTAAGGTACATAAGATTAAAAAGTGGTGGTAAATAGGGTAAAATGGAGCAACTCAACACAGGTTGCAGAAGTTGTAGCAAAGATTTCAATTTGTTAGTCTAGGTGTTCACTCTGCAATTACCTGCTAGGAACTAACAAACACTTCTAAAAGTGCTGCTAAAACAGCACTTACCAGACCATAACAAATTTGCAAAAATAAATGTTCTTCTCACAGATCTACTATGAATGTAGCTCTACTACAAGAATTTGGGCAGAAAAATGCTTCTGATTTCAGAACACTTTATACCATTCCCTGAATTTAGGGTTAAGATCCTGAAGTGTCAAGGTATTCTGGGAGTCAAACACTTAACAGTAGTGTGTTTGTTTAAAAATCTTGTCACTGGCAGTTTCTAAACAACCACTGGGCATCCTCAAACTCCATGGTTTTAGTAGAAATGCTCCATCAGTTCTTGAACACAATTGCACAAACACCTGAATAGCCACAATATTTCATGGTAATACCTTAGTTCTGATGTATTACTTTTGACATGAAATACAGTTCAACTTCAGGACCTAAAAGCCCTTCTTTTTCTGCTTCTTAATGGGAACTCTGATTAGAAGCCCTATGAAACATGTCCTGGCAAATCCCACCTGTCCTGATCCATCCCTGAGGAACTCCTACCCATGGATGGAGCACCAAGTGCACGTGGAGCTTTGGCAAAGGATCATTTAAAAGTCCAAGTTTAGTGCTAAAGCAGAGTGAGTGCAAAACCACAAAGTCTACAACAGATGTCTGTAGTAAGTTTGGAAGGAAAACAAAATAGAAAGTTTTTTATATGACTAGCCTGTGCCCAGAACATTCATGTTTCAAAACTAATTTTCTTTTTTTCCTTCTGGCCACGGCAAGAACTTTGCACCAAATCTTCTTTGCTGAATTGTTTCTTGCTCACCCTGACAAATACTTAAAAAAACTTTGGATGAACACAAACCATTCTTTTCACAGTCAGATATTTATGCTGTTTAATTTATGCTGTTTATTTCCTAACAGCTCTTTATATGGCACAAGGAGGAGTCAAAGACTTGAAGGGAGAAGAACTGGAGGTTACCTTTGCTGCTTGAGGGGTACAGGCAATGTGCACAGTGCTGGGTTTCACCCCATTTGCCTTGGGCCTTTTAAATAAAGCAAACCTACTCTTCCTTCTTCCTCTATCTCCATTTGGGAGAGACCCATTGTACCTATCAAAAAGCACAGAAAAAGAACCAAGTCCATCATTCCTGTATTATTTAGTTTCTCATGAGATACAGACCCACAAGAACTTTCATTCTAAGCACTGAGTATTCTCAGTTAGTACAGTGTTACTAATTACAGATTTTCAATTAATCACATTTAAATCCAAGAATTGATTAACACAGTACTGAAACAAGCCCACAGGATTACAGCATAGAAAACCCTCAGAGTCTTAAACACAAACACTTACCCCAATACAATCAATTCACCATATTTGACTGGTGCTTTTGATGGATGATTTTCTTGATCAGGAGAAAACATGAGCTTAGCTAATGATCTCTTCTCAAACTTCAGGTCTCTGATCAAGAGTTGTGGCACACTTTTTTCATTATTTCCTGTAAAAATAAAACCAAAAATTAAGTGTAAGAGAAAATACCCCAATCACACAAACTTGCACACCAATCTGATATAGTAGTTAAAATATTTATTTTGTGTTTTCCATGTTTTGGTTTTGCCTGAAATAATTTTTAAAAACATATATACATATATATATACATAACCACATGAATTAAGGTTGAATTGCCTTGAAGAATTGCCAGATCACCAAAAAAAAAAGTTTAAAAAAAATTCCATTATGGCCTTAAAACATCCACACTTCTTTTGCTCCATGCTAGTTTTTAGAATAAATGATATATAGCCTCATTTATTATATTTCATTCAGCTATTGAGAAATAGAGCCAGATAGGCATTAAATTTAAAGAAAAAAAAAAAAAAACCCACAAAGCAAAACCAGCCCATTAGCTAGAGAAGCCAAAGTTTTCATGAGAAGTGTCTAATTCAGAGCTTTCCAAGAAGTTTCTGGATTTGCAGATGGAAGGAAGTTGTATGACAATTTGATATTGAGCCTAACATAAAAGTTTAGGGTGTGCAATGTGACCTCTCATGTTTAGCCAGAGACAGAAGTGATATAAACATCTGTTTGAAGGAGATTTCCTGAGGGAATTCTACATAACTCCTAATGAAAACAGTCCTGAAGTGCATTTTTTTTTTACTCAGACTTCTGCTTTGAGGAACAGTTCAGATTGTATTTTTTACAGCTTCTCATTAGCTGCATTTCCAGGCACTTTTGACCTCATCTCTGACCTTCCTCTAGAGAAAACCTACCCAGCAGAGCACTTCCTTGATAAAGAATAAAGCTGATGAGAGCCTGTTTGAGGCTTTCTTTGACAGAAATAAGAACATTCCCTTGGTCCTTCCAGGTGAGTCTTCACAGCAACTCAAAGAGCTGCTGATCTTTTTTAGTACTGAGGGTTAACATTCTGCCTTCTGTGCAAATGCACTTTTTGACCCACACAGCACTTTTGGAATCCTGTCATCCCCTTTGATCAGGACTGCAGTGCTGCATCTCCACTTTCTTCTACCTTGACTAGACCATGGTTATTAGCAGAAAAGATGTCATCATGCAGATTTTATCTATGCCCACGTTATGATGTAAGAACAGAGAAGGATGTGGCAGTGCTTGACAGCCTGCTCACATTTGTTCAGAAGCTGATGCAAAGATCCCTTTATTGACCTTATCTCTACACCCTCTCCCAGTCTTTGCTCCTTCACAAGAAAAGTTTGGCCTTCAAATGTGTTTTCTCAAATCTGCAAGATCCCATTCAGCATGCAGATGGTGATTGCCATCTGCAATCAGCTCACAGTGCTCTCTAAAAACTCAAAGTTTGTTCCTTCATGCTATTCCACATATTTGGGAGGGCTTCTCACTTGTGAGACATCACTCTGTCCTCAAAGCATTTGCTATGATGCCTGCAGAACACAACCAGGAGAGGAAACAAATCTTTTCATTTCTCCTTTCATTTCTCATTATTTTCCAAATCTTTTTTTTTTTTTTTTTCAAGTGTGGGTACTGTAGATTTCACAGTGCTTGAACCAAGTTAACTGCAGCCTGTCTTTTGTGGCTAACACACCCAATGTTACCACAGCAGTACCCACTGAGAGATGAGTGCACTGCAATAAACCTGATGTGCACAACACTGCTGGGAAGTGTCTGTCCCATCTCCCAAGTGTAGCAGTAACTCCCCTGGGACTCTGAGGCTACTCACTCTTGTAGGTTTTGCCTTTAGAATTCTCAAATGAAGGCATTAAAGCAAACATCTCACAAATGAAAATATGACCTTAGATGATGCCAGTAGTCACAGCACATTGAAGTGGAGATTTGTGGGAATTCTGGAAACAGATATATTACTATATACTAAAATCCCAAAAATCAGAGGTAAAATGGAGTACTTCTCTATCTCTACCAAGTCTTTTCAAGGACAATCTGTCCAATTATGAAATGCCACCTAAATTACTTTTACTTTAAACCCAATAACTGACTACTTGAAATCTGCAATGTGGACTCCATCAACCAATTACAGAAAACCACCCAAACCCATGAAGAAGAAGGAAGAAGAATGTGAATAAGGACTCAGACAATGCCCAAAGCTCTCCATCTTCACTCACATATATTACTATATACTAAAATCTCAAAATCTAAGTTTCTAGAATTCCAAAAGATAAAGGGCCCCACAACACCAACTGTGTTCACAATTTTCATGTCTTCCAGGGCCCTCCTTGTCACCACACCCCACTTTGGAGCACCACACTCAAACTCTCCTCCTGTGAACATCCCTCAGGGCTGCTTTACTGACATTAATACTGAACTATATAGACCCTAGTGTTTAACAGTGCTCAGTTCTTTAGAAACATTTCCCTTGTGAAGTTTTTCTGAGTATAACTCTTCACAATTTATCTGTACCTGAAAATAAGAATATATTTTCTATGAAGTATTTTTACAATCATCTTCAGCATTTCTTAAGATCTTCTTGCATTATACTTCCTTGTACAGTTGTCTTCTGAAAGAGCTCATCTTCTAATCTCCTCCCCACGTGATTAAACTATTTTCTGCTTGAATATTGATCTCCTCAACAGCCTCTCCCCTGCAATTCAGTCTCCTTCACATACAACTAATTTCATCTTGGCCAACAGTTGTCCTCTGCCAACTCACAAAAAAATACTCCCATGAAACTACAGCAGTGCCTATAAGGAAACAGCATAAGACTAGGGAACACCATGGCAGGGTAACCAAAGATTTAAGTAGTATAACCCCATATTACATGGTTAAAGAGCTAATCCTTTCACTTAGTGAAAGTGGGAAGGCAAAACATTTAAAATAACTTTAGTTATTAGTACAAGAACAGGTTTGGTGCAGCTTCTCCTCTTCCTCCATTCATCCAAGTAAAGGATTTTAATGGAAAACTAAAAAAAAAAAAAAATACATGTCTCAGTCTGAGTCAACTTCAAAGCCTCATGAAATGAAGAGTTAAAGGAGACTCTAAAGCATTACCTGCACAAGTGACCAGAGAAGTGTGCAGAAATGATAAAAGGGGTCAGCAGTTCCCAGGGACAGACTGCAGCAATACAAGGAGTTATACAGAAAATCTCAGAGTAAGGAAAGATGGCCCACATCTATTGCTCAGTTCCTCTTTTAAAACATTTTCTTTTGCTTTACATTCAAAGAAATCCACTCAAGTTTATTTTGCATGTGATGGAAACCCACTTCTTATTAAACTTAAGGAAGGTTTGAGCATTAGAAATCTTGAGCCATCATTAATAACACAGCTTGCTCATCCACCTTCAGAAGTCTGGAATGCTTGAACTTCATTTTTTTTTCCAAATACATCTCAGAACCTTTATGAGCTTCACACACCACTTTCACAACTACTACACCAAGCCCAGATTACTTCAACTCAAGCACATACAAGATACAGCACTCCTAAAAAAATAATCAGCCCAACTCACACACTACCTCTCATCCAATGTGATTGGCCTGGTGCACTGTACCCAAAAGGAAAATATTTTTGTTCCTAAAAGTAACAAAGACCAATTCTATCCTTCCAGTGAGGTCCTGAAGATCAGCCCAAGGGAAATTTCATGTCTGCAAATAAAACTCAAGTGCTGTCCCATTGGAGAGGAGTCTAATCTGCCAGGGGGTAACATCTCCACTCCTGAAACAGAACAGGCTTATGGATCATTTAAAGCTGAGTGAAGAATTTACTTGAAGGAACACTGTTGAGAAGAGGAAAATGATCCACCAAAATATATAATTGGGCCTTCTCTTGCAGTATAACTGGACCAGTTTTTATTCCTAGAGTACTACTTTTCTTCAAAAAGTTAGGAAAAGCTAATTAAAAAGATAACTTGGCTCTGAAGGGCCAGTATATAGCTAAGCAACCAACTGCTTGAACAAAATACACACAAAACTATATTTTTGCTGCTTTTTCTAGCAGCATGTCCAGACAGCAGTGGAACAGGCTTCATTGGAGCAAGCTCTGAACAACAGACTCTTCTAAACTCCTCCAAGAGCCTTCAGCACTGATAAGGATAAAATGTCAATTACAAGATCCCATCTCATCCAATGTTCTTCCAAAAAAATCACAGAACTGGCAGCAGCAAATATTTCACATCAAGATCTCTGCTTCTGCCAAAGAGAAGAGACTGAAGCCTGAAAATGTTTACCTTTGCACAGTAATACAACACCATACCTTTGGATTATGGATTTGAAAATATTTCGAGAGTAAAGCAACTTGCATGGCTAAAGGCAAACACAACTGTCTGCATTTAGCCCCAAACCACAGTGGGTTAAAAATCCTTCAGGATCAAAAATAGGAAAGTGGAATGGGAAGAACTCATGAACAGCAAATACTTTTTTATTCTTGACACTGGTTCCTCTGAGGGCAGCAGGAAAGTTCAATGTTCAATACTGTTACATGCAAACGTTTTGAAGGACTGGAAAGGGACAACTGAACTGAGAAAAGCATTTAAAATTTGTTTGAGGAATGTAGGTCTGCTTTCTTCCAAGCCTTCCTGCTCTCTACAACTCACTAAAGTCACAGAGGCAAAGACTGCTATAGTGGAGAAAGCAAGGCACAGATTTCTCACTCCATCCCAGCAGAAGGAAAAGTGGTATCATAGTCTCTCCTGTCTCATGGAAACGAGGAGACAGATGAATTTTGGTTGGTTTTGAACTACCAGCACCAGTTTAACCAGTCATCTCCAACTATTCAGCTGCCTTTCCTGGTCATGAGACTCACTCACAACCAGTCTTTAGTTGATTCAGCAAACCTTCAGATTTTTGTTTGCAGTAAGGCACAGCATCTTGTGAATTTAGTTCACTATTTCCTAGACCAAAGAGCAATTGGTCTGGAATTGCAGCAAGAACAGCAGTATCTTAATGGTTAAAAATGAGGTGGAGGAGGGGAGAACATAAATTCAATGAGCCCAAGCAGAGATTCATTAAACACTCGGCTGCAAGCTAAAAATACTAGAATAAAAGTCTCTTTGTAATAAATTACCATCATTTTCTAAACACAGAGCCAGCATTATAGGCTGCTAGCAACTGTAGCTAGTGCCAGACTAGCCCTTTTCTAAAATACTGCATAGAAAACCACTTTCACAGTATAGAAAGAAGTCCTCTGTCAGAGAATATATTAAAATAAAAATGTGCTGATTCAGATGCAAAAAATTGGGAATTTTCCCCTCCCTTTTTATAATATTATATTTATATTCTATATCTATATATTTTAAGGTTTGGATTTTTTTTCTTTTAGAAATAAAGCACAAGACATTTTATCTATTGATGCTTTTATTTTTGGACTATTTGCAGTTCTGCACTGACTACCCTTGCAATTCTCACAGCCAGCTTTTCTTTCAGCAATCCTGTGCTAAAACCAAAGGGAATAGGGACAAAATAGAATCTAGTCTTTTTGACAGGTATGCAGTGACAGAACAAGGGACAACAAACAAGCTACAACACAAAAAATCCTGATCAGCTATTATGGGAGGGAAAAAACTCTCAAAATCCTGATTATGGGAGGGAAAAAACTCTCAATCCACAGAGGTTATGAGATCTCCATCCTTGGAGACCAGCTGCACGTGGCCCTGAACAGCCTGACCAAAGCAAGTGCAGTCCCATTTTGAGTCCAGGGACTGAACCAGAGAACCTCCCAATCTAAATTATTCCAGGAATACAGTTGATTTTAGGAAGTCCACACAATTCTATCAAGCAACTGGAACATGCACTTCAGGGGCACTTTTGACCAGTTAGACATAAATTGTAAGTAACTCCATTACCAATGAAACAAGATTTTGTCCTTATCCCTCAAGATTTACACGAGTGTCTACAGCTTTATTTGGATTTAAAACATAATACTGCAAACAAACAATTCACACTGAACAGTGTGACAATACACCAAGTAGGACCCAAGTTTGTCAACATCCACCTACACATTTAAGCTCTGTAGCACTCTGGTTTCCACCAGCAAAGTCTCCTGTGACAGCAAGATCAGAAACCAAAATCCTCTGAATACACACACAGTATTTCAGCACTGCATATTCTCTTCTATGGTTACATCTCACCTCTTCAAAGGAAAAAAAATAAAAATCTTGATTTCCAGATTTAAACAACCAGAATACTAAAGTTAAAAGTCACTGTGAGACACAAACAGGCTGTACAGAATACTAGTCTCTCAAGATGAAGATATTTGCAAGCACGGAAGGAGAAAGAGGCAATAAGTAATCAGAGAGAAGGAAAAAAAAAGAGAAACAAACAAAAAAACAACCCAAAACCCCACAGTAATTCCCAGCAGACTTGTTGGAGTGTGTCCCCCCACCGAGGCCAGGTTGGCAGGTTTCACAAACAATATCAATAATGTCACTGATCTCCACCAGTGCAAGCAACAAGGAATCAGCTCCTTGCATCACTCTGTTCATGAAAGCTGAGACAAAGGTTGAGAAATCACTTTCTGCTAAGTGATGGGTGAAGTAACTTTCACCACTGGAAAGTTCTTCTCCTTTTACTGGTTTTCCTATAAATTTTGTAAGCTTGCATTAAAATAGTTTCTAGTGAAGTGATCACTTCAGGGTAAAAAGAGCATGTGTTTATCAACCATAGCTTTACCACTTCTCCCAGTTTCCAGTTAAAAACAAGCTCCCACACACACCTGCAATTTTAACACCAGCAGGTTTCAGACTCCACTTTTGGGATCAGCCACATTCTGTGTCCAGCTTGCATCCTTCACTGCAGATGCACAGGGAAGGCACAGTGATGCATCTGATAGTGCAATTTAAATGCCCATCACTTTAGAGCAATAGCCACACACTACCTTTCTCAGGAAGGAAAATTCATTTTCTTATTTCTAGAAAAAGGAGGTTTTCGGCACCAAAAATCCCCAAAAATAAGCCTTGGGAGTATGGAGTATGAGTCCAGCCTTTTGCTTTAGTGTGGCTTATTATTTCCTTAGTTTATACTGTATACCTTTTCTTTTGTAACTCAGAATAAGCTTAGTCATCCACTACACACACACAAGTGTCTTAGGATATGAAAGCAAGACAAAAACAAGATATCAAAAACAAGACAACAAGGCCAAGCTCTAAAATGACCAAGCACAGGACACCAAGCATAAACCAATACAACAGCTATTGACTGCTGTACCTCAAAAACATCTGTGAAATCTCAACAGAGGAGTTTTTTAATTGTCAGAAACAGAATGAAAGCATCTTTTTACCACGGCCACCTGCCATTAGTGGGCTGGTCATCCTGGAAACAAGTCATGCAAGAGTCAGAGCACACACACACACAAAACCTCATTGTCTGTGGACACTTTGAAAGGGGCATTAACTTGATAGACAAGAGAAAATCTACTGCTTTGCTCTAAGGCCACAGCTGATTTTTTTTTTTCCAGTCTAAGAAACAGGAGTTTTGGCTGAATTGGCATCTAGAATTCTGCTTCAAGTTCTGTTCCAGCCTCAGAAGCAAGTCTGAGAAGTTCTCAGCAATTTCAGGAAAGACAGGAACAGTGCCTTGAGGACAAGCAACCTTGCTCAATGAACAAGGGAAGTGTTTCAGAATAGGACTTCTATTATAGGCATCTACATGAAAATCTGTACTTTATGATAGTACTCAAAAATAGCATTCCTCTTCAGAAGACTGAAAAAACCCATCTAAGCACAGAGGCCTGATTTCAATCAGACCTCTGCTAACTTCAGTTCTCTTATTCTGAACTGTCACATGAGAATGTGGTTGGGTGTATCAAACCTGAAAGATTTATATAACCAATAATGACCCACTCCAAGAGACTGACAAAAATCAATTCTGAAAATATTCCCTTGGAAAAAAAGAAATAGTCCAGAATTTATTATTTTTTTTCTCCAGTTCTGAAAAGTAACAGCTGATCCTCCCCTGAGGAAACCACGATAACCTCCTACGGGTTATAAATGATGTAATTCAGACTGCGTGTGGGAAGCCAAAAACATTTGTCTTTTAGCACAAGGTGTCTATTTTAAAGCTGTCACTGCAATATTATCTTTATCCTTAATTAGCTGAGAAAGTTCTCCACCAGTGAACCTGCTCCATTTACACTCAGCCTGAACCCCCTTGCCCCCCATCCCCTCCACATCAGCAGTGACAAGACACGGAGCCTGGCACAGGGCTCAGCCCCTCCAAACACCACAGCCTGAACCACCTGCCAGAGTTACTCACATAAGCCACTTCAGAAGATTAATTTGCAGCTTTCTCCATCAAGTTCTGGCTGCACTTGCACTTTCTGCCTGTTAGTACAAACTATGCTGAAAAAAAAAATCTAGTTTTGATTTTATTTTCGTTTCACTCAGGTTATCAAGTGAAGTTTATTTGTAACCTGTAACCCATATGAAAAAAGCCATAAAATAATACTACATAGAAGCATGCTAGGAGAACATCAGGTGTTCATTAGCCACAGCACACCTATTTGTATCTTCAGAGAGTGCCTTGCAAAAGAACAAACAGAAAAGAAAAAAAAAACTAGGTACAATACTAGTACAGAAGTATAGTTCTGCAGCAGAGAACTTTGCAGTTAGAAACCTTCAACATTATCCTCTCCACTGCTTCAGACAAATTACACAGTATTAGTTTAAAAAGAAATGCAGTCCCAACTTTCACTTTGAGTCAGCCACAAGAGCAAAACTTCCTAAGAGTTCAGACCAAAGCAGAGGCATCTTATTTTCACACAAAGCAATGGAGTTTTTCAAGTCCAGGAAAATCTACTGTCTGATGCACCTGTACTGAAATATAAGGCTGAGGAGCCTGGGCTTGCAAAAAACCACAATGACTTCTTGTTCTACATGCCTGACTGTTACAGTTTTGCTCTTTATGTGCCTCTGACTTCCTGATAAGGCAGTTCATGTACCAAAGTATCTGCTAAATAGCTGTTTGTGTTACACTGAAGCCTTTTCACATAGCATACTGTATCACTTACAAAAACAGGAGTTACAGTTACATTTGAAGCCTTTTCCTCGGTTTAGACAACAGAAACACTGAACAGCTACATGAGAAATTCCCCTTGGTAGGATTTTGTTAGGTAATGACAGTTTTAAGGCACCTTGCTCTGCAGCCTAAAAATGAGAAGTGACTGACACATGATCAAACAGCACTCACTACGCCGTGCCCTTTGAATGCCTCTGCCTCTCTTGAGGTGGAAGGGGATCCTGCAGACACACTGCCCACTGCCACATTTCCTTCCCACCACATCACTCCAAGCACTGCAGCTGAGGAGACTTTTAGAAGGGAGACTGAAACAACACCACACTGAAAGGCAAAAGTGACGGCACTTACCGGGATCTTCGTGTCCTTGCAGTATTCCTGCACAGCAGAGAATAAAAAACCCCAAACCCTTCGAGATCTTGCTAAAAAATCAACTCCTTCAAACCCCCAGCAACTGCCAGACTGAGTGGCTGCTCTGTGTGCTTTTACTTCAGCCGTGGGAAGAGCCTCCTGCCTGGAGAGGGGCTGGCTCTGCCTTGCGTCAGCTGGGTAAACACCACACAGCATTGGCTGCAGGCAGAACCAGCATCCTGCTCCTGCTCCAGCAATTCAGCCAGCCCCGGCCCCCAAAAAGGAAAAAAAGGAAGCAGAGGGTGTGTTGAGAACAATACTGCAGCCCCAATTGCCTGGCAGCTCTGCGGATGAGGTTCTCAGAGAAACACTGATTTATTTCCTTCTCTTACATAACTGTTCCCAGGCATGCTATACTACCTTTTCTTCGTTTTTTTAACTGTAATTTATTAGCTCAGCTAGCTTTCCTCACCTCCCACACAAAGAGTAATTTCTTAATACACTGAGAATTATAGCAGCAGAAACTCTTCAGGCATTGCTGTCTCTGTTTTCACTGATGCTGTAGGACTGGACACACGACACACCTCCAGATGCCACTGGACTGTCACAGCCAACGATTCTACAACAGCTCAGTCCTGTAGGATGCAGGTTTAGAAAGGCAAATCTGCATGTGCCAGACCAGGTTATGAGCTCATTTCTCATTCCACCAACATTGAAATCACTGCATCAAGCCAGTGGGTGGGATAATTTAAATGTCTGAGCCATAAAGTGGTGATCAAGTTACCACAGCTTCCAAGTCACCTCGTGGAATTGATCATGCAAATGCTGTCAGGCTGCTGCAGTCACGACTGACACAGCAGCTTAACCTTTACATCAAGCTTTACATCACAGCTGTAGGGGGTGAAGAAGGGGTACATGGTTACCCTGGCTCAAGCAGTGTAGATACAGCCTGACATTTCACATCTCCACGTTGTACATGTGACTGTTGCTCCTGTTTCTGCTGCTCCCTCCTTGCCTTGCCATCTCAATCTTTTAAATACAATTTTATGGACTGATCTGCCACCAACATTTTAAAAAGTTGGTTTATCTGCTCTATTAGTTTTTCACTGGATCTTTTCCCCAGTTCACCTCACAGCCACCTGTAGCCACTGGGTAACACTCAAACCTAAGAACTGTCAAAACAGCTTTTCTGTTCATAATGCCATCACACAGCATAAGTTACAGCTCCACAGAAATCAGCTTCACTGCTGAGAACAAGGTGAATTCATCTGTGTTTTCTGTTTTCTCAACCTGTACTCCACAGCAAACTTTCCTTTAAGTAACACAGTACAACTGCCCTGTTACAGGATCTTGTCACCTACCCAGAAAATTCAGCAGCAGAACACCTTGTCGTAGGTTGTTCTGAATAATAAAACCATACAGAGGGTCAAAGACACTTTTTTCCCCTCCTACCATAGATTACTGAGCACAAAGATACCACTTTGCCCCACAGAAGTGGTTGAGCCACAGCTGCTGAGCACTGCAAAGTGCCTGGAGAAACACTGATGTAGAGATGCCCCCTTGTTTCCACTCTTCTGGTCACCAAAAAACCCACAGGACTGAACACTGCTCTGAAATGGTATGGTCATTATCACAGCTATCACATTACTAAACTGGCAAGGGTCTAAGGGAAAAACCAAAACCACACACATCTCCAGCTATTTCAACCCAAATAATTGTGCTTATTCTTTTTGTGTGTTTATTCTGTAATCCCATTATACCAATGCAAATGAGGGGATAGGGACCTTCTGCATCAATCTCAACAGAAACACCAGAGACTCATCAAGCCCCATCATGAGATTTAGGTTGAATCCTCCTCCCTGCCAAAAATCCACAGCCTCATGCTACTGGCACACAAACCCAGCTTTTCCACTGGTAATGTGTAGATCCTTAAAACGGCAATTTTTCCTGGGGTGGAAGAGTCACATCACCTTACCTCCCTCATCACTTTCAAGTATTTTCTGTTTTGTCCCAGCCCATACAAAGTTGGCAGCTTGAATGCTGTTTTAATCAGGTCTAAGGGTTGCTTTTGTGATTTTGTTTTAAAAGAAAAAAAAAAAAAAAGAAAACCACATCAGGACTGCATTAGTATCACTTAACACACAGATATGGCACCAAGAGTACAAAAGGTGCTCTGTGTTCAGGTATTTAACTGCAGTGATTAGTTACATTAGTATCACCACTTCTAGGTTGCATTACTTTTCTCACACAGGTTGTAAAACTTGAGTTACACTGTTTCAAAACATGCTGAAAAGCAGAACTCGAAGACTAATTTGCTTCTAGAACTGCTTTATTCTCATTTTACAGAGGCAGCTGTTCAGTGCTCAGGTTAATAAGATTGTAGATTACTTTATGCTGCAGCCACCTATGAAGCAGCTGCAGGTGGATTTGCTTTCTACCACCTCACCCAGCCTCTTGCAGATAACAATCCTCACCTGCCTTCACATTAGTGACCCTCTGGAGCTACCAGGCAGCACCACACAATGCCCTTTTCATAGCTCATCATGCCCCATCTCAACCCAGGTTTTTTGAGGGTTTATTTTGCCCCTAGGCACATTCTGTGTGGCTGCCTCTGAATCTCACCCAATGAGAGTTTGAACCACTTTGTCTCCCTGCCTGTGTTTACTCACAGCCATGCTCTACTCAGCTGTTCTTGTGTCAACATTGCCCCCCACTTTTATGATGAGGAGGGTTTAATGATTTTCAGGGAATCACAAGAACTGTGCCGTGCTTTGAGGATTGGAAGCAAGCGCCTCCACAGCATGCTGTTGCTAGGACAGCTATCTGATTCCTCCTGGAGTACAGATACCATGCCAGACTAAAACAATGCAATCTGCAGCCCAAAATATCCCTGCTAATTTCATGAAGTGATGCTGAACTGCAAGGGAGGTTCTTTTCCTTGAAGTTGTTAGAGAAATAAAGGGCTCTGTCGTCATGTTCTTCTGTCTGACTCACAAACAGATGCTGTACAGTTTGATACAATTACGTGATTTCACATGACATTCAACACGAGCTCTGAAGAGAAATGCATTTCTAACTCTTCCAGCTAAAAGACACTTACAGGGGGAACAGGCAACACTGTGTCCAGACTGGCAAGAAGCCTGAATGGCAAACCCAGTATATTCTTCCTGCATTTTAAGACTGACATTCTAAACACCTGTTGATAATTTCATTCAGCACAACAGGCAAGGAGTGGAATGAATAAAAACTCCACGCAGGAGAAGAGCTTGAAATTACTGCACACAGGGTATATAAAAACACAGACTGAAGGAAAGGAAACATTGAGAAAATGGAGCAAAACATCTGGTGGAAGACTAGGATGTATAATGATCCCATGGGGGAGGTGTATTTGTACACTCAATGCTGAGTGTTGAACATACATTATACACAACCTGAACTCTGTTTCCCATGAAATCAGGGACTGAACTCTGATCAAAGCCAATGATACCCGAATAAGAAAAATATTTCTTGTCTTATGAGGCATTAACACTGTTAGGGGGCTCCCAGAGGCCTAATCTCAGGTGCATGAGGGAAGAAGAAAGAAGGGAAGAATTACCAGCCCCATTAATCTTTTATTGTGTTACATCACATGTAATCTCTGTGCAAGGAGGTCCCATGTCAGGCTGCTAATAAAAAGTAATACTACAGTGTTTTAAAGAGATTATGGGGGGGGGACCAGCCTGAAGCCAAGAACATGCTATTTAGAGTATACAATAGAAATGCTAATCAAATAATCT
The DNA here is from genome assembly GCA_024734555.1 of Trochalopteron elliotii. Taxonomy (NCBI): domain Eukaryota; kingdom Metazoa; phylum Chordata; class Aves; order Passeriformes; family Leiothrichidae; genus Trochalopteron; species Trochalopteron elliotii. The sequence continues at coordinate 99,107 of JANPWX010000545.1, forward strand.
GCAGGAAGAGGAGAGGGGAAGGAAATGACCTAATCCCCTGCACTACTGTGTGGTGGTTTATGGCAAGAAGTAAGAAAGTTCTTACAAGGGCTGAGAAAACAAAGGTCCATTGTTAGAGCTATGGCTTCCAGATAAGAACTCTTTTCTGCATCTCAAACTTCTGTGACATGAAGGGTAGATGGTACTTTATGAATTCTCCTACACTGACCACTTCTGGAAGGGGTAGGAGAGGTTACTTACATTTGCAGGACAGCTGAGTAAAAGATCTAAATAGAATCTCGAGTCGTTAAGGCACAACAAATGCTCCTGCAAACAGATTTGCCAACTCTGAAATGTTGTTCACCCAGCCATGGTGATCCCTAAGCAACTGTGGAGCAATTTGTCAGGGAAGCAGCCTAGTTACAGAGTGGCAACAAGTCATCACACTGCACCAGAGGCATTTCCCATCACAGGAGTCACACTCTGCTACCAGACAAAGCTAATGAGCATTTCTTGTGAAGCCCTGTTCCACCCTTACACCTTTGTGTGCCTGTTCCTACACCAGGGAAGTCCTTCACAAGAGAAATGGGGCTCAATGAGCAATTCCACACAGCAACTGTTGCCCAAGAAAGGCTTTGGGGAATTAAGGTGCTCTTAAAACAATGTTTTAAGCCAGTTACCAAGTACCATGCAGCTTGCTCACACCTCCCCTGGCCCATGAGAAAGGCAGGAGAATCAGGGAAAAAAGGGTAAAACCCTCAGTAAAATTGTTGAAATAACAACAACTAAGCAATTGAAATAAACTAAAACAAAACATAATAAGGAAAAGGGAGACAACAGAAAGAAAGGAAAACCAAGAAAGTGATGCCCAAACCATCCATGAGCAACAGCCAGCCCCTGCCAGCCAATTCCCCCCAGTTTATAATACTGGGAATGAGAGCCTCTGGTATGGAAATCCCTTTGGCCACTTTGGGGGTCTTGGCCTTGCTCCCCCACAGCTTTCTGTGCAGCTCCTGGGACCCTGTAAAATCCTTGATTCAGAGTAAGCACTGCCCAGCAAAACATCAGTGCATTAACACTGTCCTCATCCTAAACAACACACAGCACTGTACCAGCTGCTGTGAAAATTAACTCTATCCCAGCTGAAACCAGGACAGATGGTTCTTCACCTGCCTTCAAGTATCACCTGAAGCATCAGATGTGCTGAATTCCTAAAAATTCAAGACTCAGAGAATGATAGGCAAAGCCTCATTCTGAAGAAAGCACTTTTGTTTCCAAAAAGGTCAAACTGAAACAAATCACCTGCCAAGTCAGAGCCATACAGATCTAGTCACACCAGGCTTCCTTCCAAGACAGTAAACTTTCATTTCCCAGGTAGCTGGAAAAAAGCTATTGTAAAAGATTTCTTTTTAAGTTCTCTAGGATCATTTCTGGTTCAATTAATCTTGGCTATGCACAAGCACTTCCTTAAAGAACTTTTTAGATGTTGCTCAGCAATCTTTCAGCATCAGACCCCAGATTCACTGAGCTTGAGGTATTATGGTTTCCCCTAAACAAAGAAAAGGAGGCCCAATTTGAATTCATTTCCAAGACACAATTTTTGTACTTGCAAAGCCTTTAAGGTTAAAGCAGAACTAGCTGAACCTGCATTACCTGAAATTTTTCCTTCCCACAAAGCCAGATCATTTGGCCATGGACTAGTACAGGGAATCCTAAGACAGTTGCTAGAAGTAGTAACACTTTCAGTTCTAAAAAACATCTTTATCTCAGTGATGAAAAACATTTAATGTTAGATTATTCATTCAGATTAGCAAAAAAAGATAGGAAAGGTATTCAGTTATGGAAATTCAGCTATAACTGGCTCACTCACACTCTAGGGAAAAAATATGTTAAAAGTTTAAAAACTATTCAGTACAGTTTCTAATCAACCCCCACATCACACAAATGGATCTCTTACAAGAAAGCAAATATATTTACCCTCAAAGAGATTGTGAAGCAAAAAGTCAAGTCTGTCCAACAGCCCTCTGCTTTATCCTAAATTCCTAACCACACTTACTAAACCCTTGACACTCACCATTTTGACTGCAGTCCCTCTGTGATTCCAGTAAAAAAAATGCTGGATAACCTCAAACCAGCTCCCCTCATTTCTCCATGTCAGTGTCCCAAGTCCATAGTTCACACCTGAATATACTGCACATCACTGCTATTAAACATAACCATCTTACTACATTCTTCCTCCTCACTTCAAACATTAGCCAGCTTTACACAAGGTAGAAAACTTGGTCCTTTCTAGACAGAATCAGCTCCAGCAGTTGCACATAAAAGGACATGACCTATATTCTCTGCAAGCCAAGGGTCAGGTTTGCACAGCGGCCTGCCAGGAGATGTCAGAGCTCTGAACAGACACACAGGGTTCAGCACCTCTGTCTCCTGCACTTCTGACAGTCAAGGACATCTTTTTAGGAATACTTTCAATACTGTTTTATGAACAAATGTTAGTTTAGGCAGTAACCCAAGAGAACAAGAACTGATTATTTGCCATGTGCAATAAGTTTCTAACAGAGATACACTGAAATACATCCAGATACATTAAAAGCTGCCCCAAAAAACTAAAGTGAACCAACTTTTGTGCTAACACAACCTGCATTTATACATAAGCACAAAACTAACTTTTGGCACACTTTAATTCTCATGTGCATCACCTCCTACAGCCAGCAATTCAAACAGGGACAGTTCCAATACCTTCTCATGTTGGATCACCTGCCTGTTCAGTTTGTTACTGCTCAGAGAAAAAAAACAACCATACCAGCTGATCAGATCTTCTTTCCTTTCTAACCACATAGGCAATGCATGATTTAGCATATACAGGCACAACACTTTACTTCCTACACTTTTAATCCAATTTGGGTAAGAGGTTTACTGCTTATAAAAATAAACAGGCAGTTGCACTTCACCTCTATTCAGGCATTAACACCTAACAAAAAAAAAAAGGTCATTCTCAAATAGTAGCAGTTCAGTGCCAGAGGTGCCATCCCTAAATTCTACTCCTTGGCTGAGACAGAAATACAGTTACCTCTTTAGAGGTACAAGGGAGAACTGGTAGCCACTCTCTGCTCCTGTCATATGCAATGCTTGGTATTATTGTGTCAAATATATTCCCAGAAAAAAAAGAGTCCAGGATGGAATACCTCAACCATGGAGATGGAGCTGTAGCATTTCTATGGGGACCCAAGGGGCTTTGGTCTGATCATCTGATCAGGTTTTAATTAAGAGCTAAGGAAATCATTCTGTTTCACATTTGACTTACAGTTGCAGGTTTCCAAGGTTATCACTGGTTTCAAATTTTCAATTTTCTATGATCAGAGAAAAATGCTCCCTTCAAATAAAGGAAGGTATCTAGCTCAATACAGCCACTTTAAGTTAGCACAGCCTTCAGTTACAACCAGAAGAAGAAATATTCCCAAGAGTGTGGGTCATAAAAGACAAGCAAAGGCATTTTGGTACTAAAAGAGTGGCCTGTTTGTTTTCAGAGGAGCCAGGCATTTGAAATCTGCACTGCTTCTTGTCCACTCAGCATATGTCAGACAAAATTTAGCAGATGAAGACAAAAGTAATTTTAGATTGGTTGAGTACAGGGACAGTGACAGGCACTGTGACAGGATATTTTTCCAGCAACTGCCAAAGTGATGCACCCATTGTGAGGCAGTGTTAAAGTTCAGCTGTGGTTTCATGGGCTGCCCCAGCATTTTCAGTGATGCTACATCACATTACAAACTCTAATGTAATTACATTAGCAAGGCAGCATTCTGACTCTTTGTAATTCTACCAGCAAAGGAAGTGTTCCTGAAGACAAAAAACGTTCTTCCTTGATCCACAAGGATTCCACAGCAGAATTCTGTGTGAATATAAACCTTCAAAATCTGGCCTAGAAACTAAGTGTCTTAAAACTGAGGTTTGAGAATGCAAGTCCAGTGAATTTCTCATCAACTAATGGTAGTTTATTTACTTGACATAAAATCTTCAAGCAAAACAGCTCAATTTCTTAAAAAAACAACCCCAAAACACTAAACAAAAACCTCATGCTTAAAGCTCTATCTCGGCCAGGACTGCCCTCTGTAGTTACCAGCTCACATTTCAAAGCTACCTGCAGAAGCCTCCAAAGGAAAAAAAAAAGGTTGAACAGTTAAAGATGGAGCTAGATTTGAACTAACACAAGCGTGAAATAGCATGTAGATTCTTTCTCATTCAGGCATTTTTCTGACATGCACAAGTATCTTCACACTTGCAAACCCACTTCTGGTAATCTCTGCTTTGCACTTTGTACCTGGATGCCTTGGGAGGCAGGCTTTGTGTAAAGAATTATTTGTTTTCTCTCAAAGAAGAATTGTTTTCCATTCAGGAAATAGGAAACACTGTTGGGCAAATACATTGAAAAGAGCATACAGCCACAAAAACCAGCCGTTTTGACAGCACCACAACCAAGTGATTTTTGAACAGCACCAGACAATTCAGAACACAGCAGTACTTTCAAGAGTTTGGAGACAAATTTCACGTGATTTACAGCATCGCTTATTTATTAACCACATCGACTGGTTAATACGGTACAGATTTCCTCCTTTCTGAACCTTGGGAAAGAGGTTAAGAGAAGCTTCCACTTTAACCCACAGTGTGCCCTCCAAATACCCAAACACAGCCTGTGTGAGAATCTTCCAGGGGAACCTTAGGCACTGTTTTTCTAACAATCTAGTCTGGACGAACCATTTCACTTGCCTCTTTCCAGTGCAGACTGATTCATTCCAAGAAATCTGGCTCTTCAGGAGTGATCTTCACGAGCTTTTTGGGGTAATTGGCCCTTTCTGGGCTGATATTGTTTGTGAACATTGTTTCAGTTTCCTAATAGCTCCTCACAGCTCATTGGTGCCTCGTTCACGCCTATTCATAGGGGTTAGGGGAAACCCCGCTCACATTCAATTTGCTGTTTGTCACCAGTTTTTCTCGTGCTCAGGATGTCCCCTGCCATCCCTTTGCAGAGCAGAAGGCTCTGAGGTGTCACGGGCAGCCTTGACACAAGGTAAGAAGTCACTACCCAGATTCTGCAGAGATGTCTGATACATTCAAGATTCTGGACCAAATTCAAAATAAAAGAAAACAACAAAAAAACCCCCTCAAGTATTTAAGGAATACCACCCATGTAATTAACTACTCAACAGACATACTAAAAAAACCTAAGTAACTTCAAATAAGGCAAAAACACTGGAGCCAATTTAACACCAGACATTCTGCATGATTTTATGAAGTGTCAGGTGAGTTTTGGTGAAAACTACGAGTTTGTCAGGCTGATCATCAGAGCTGCCTTTAGCACTCAGTGTTGCCTCAATGCAACTTAGTGGCAGAACAAATTTTCAAGCATTCTCAGTCTCACTCCAGCAACATCAACCCCAGCTATAAAACATTCTCTGAAAACAAAGAAAATAAAACATTTTCTTCCTCTGGCTTAGCAGCCACTGTTGTACCTAAACTTTTTAAAACACTGAAGTCATTCTGTACTTTTAGCATTTTACTGATGGAACTGTGTGGATTACACATCCCCAAAATAAACCTTGAAGCACACAAATAAATAGAGCACTGTCAGGAGCTTGCCCTCCTCAATTTTATAATAGATCTTCCTTGCGTGCAAACATGACTGCTAGGACAAAAAGATGCAAGGTCAGCCACTCTGAAATGTTATCAACACTATACAATGTTACAAAACCAACATGAGGAATATATCAGCTCCAATCATTTCATTAGTTTCTGAGGTGGAGCATTTTTCTTTTTAGTACTCACTTCCAAGCTGAGGCTTTTTTTTCCTTGTTAGAAGTGAGGCACTTCATTTAAATTGCAGAAAAATTAAAAAACCCTAACAATAAAAACAGATAAGCACAAAAAACCTCTTTTCTATAAAAGTCTTCACTTTAAAACCAATTTGTGGCCTTCATTTTGAAAGCACAGTTTAATATTGTGGTGGGAAAGAACTTGTAACTTTAGATAAACAGCTATTTAACTTTCATGATACCTAAAATCTAACAGCTACAGTAGCTCTCTGGTATCAGAAATAAGATACACTTTTTTTCATTTACTCAAAAGACTGATGCAAATATTGTAAGCAAAATGCAGAGGTGTAGCTGCTGACACAAAGTTTCAACCCTGAAACTTGCCCAACAAGAACAGTGAGTTAGAGCTCAGGGCTGAGCAAAGCAGCACTTTTGGGAACAACTGCACACTCCCAGTTTTGTGACAGAGTTTTCAGCAATATGAAAAATCCTCACACATGGCTTGCTAATTATTTTATTAATGCATTCAAATAAATGTCTCTGTTTCCCAAAGACATTTAGCATGGGGCTTATTCCTTAACTTTTAATATAGAAGTCTACCTAAACCATAAAAATTGTGTAACAAAAAGAAAGGCTGCAATTCTTACCCCCAAAACAGTACCACTATGATTCTACACACTGAAGCAGCAAGACTTATCTTTACTGGCAAAAAAAAAAAAAAAAAAGAAAAAAGTCCAGAATACGAAAGTTAAGCAAAGATAACAGAAAGGGGCATTGAAATATTATAGTCAAAACTCCCAGTGAAGTGGCAGCCAACTGAAATCAAAGACCATAAGAAAAGCTTTCTTGTTAATTGAAAGCAACATGAAATCTCTCTTTTTAACCACAAATGCACAGAGTAATCTAAACCAGCTCCAGCAGACAGAAGACTGAATCCTTTGGCAGAACTTCAGCCTTTCAGGTAACTGCCTCCAAACCCAACATGCTTCAAAGATGGTTTTTAGTGTCACAAATGAAGAGTCTCTAATTAAATTTAAAAAAGTAAAAATACTTGCAGCCTGTAAGTTTAGCCCAGATTGGAATTCTGCAACAAGATCCTCTTCCTTAAGTGTCTTTTCAAAGCCTGCCAAAACCATTAGTTAAAAGGATAATCTAAATAAAGCCATTGTTAAAAAAAAAATAAAACTACATTGTGCCATGGCTGGAACAGCTAAGGTACTGGTCAGCAAGGAAGGATTATTTCCTGGCACAGTAACAAAGCAGCAGACTTAGCTCTCTCTCTCTTTTTATTACTTTATTAAACCCTCTCAATGTTCCCACATTCTGTTTTTCATCATCTACCAGGTCACTTCACCAAACCTGATACTTGAGCCCAATTATGCAGGTGTAAGTGAGGATTCAGCTGCACTGAAGGCAACTGAATCCAGCAGCAGAAGCAAGATCACTATCAGCCTACCTGTGCAAGACTGCACCAGGGCAAATCTTGGCTGGACATGTCATTTAATTCACCACCATGGTTCTGGATAAGCCCCAGACCTTCAAAATAATTACACTGCCACCAGGGACAGTGCTCAGTGTCAGGTAGAGTATTTAACTTGTGTACAGTTTCTCTGAAGAGATGAAGCACTTAAATGCCAGGTACCCTCCAGCTTCAACACTGTTCCACAGCTCTTCCTAGAGTTTTCCCAAGTGTTTCTGGCCTATGTACAAGCACTTGAACACATCAAGTCCTCTCTGACCATCATGTTTCATTAGATAGAAACTTCCTCCTAATGCATTTTCCAAGGAGACTCTCAAGTTTACAAAACAAAGCTTTACTTTTAAAGGTCTAGAGCATACTGCACTACTTCTTGAGCTTCCCCTTGAAACACAGAGTTAAGGAATTTTGGACTAACAATTCACCCATGAGAGGAACTTGACAGAAAATCAAGAGGTGCAGTACAATACAGGGCAAAAATAATTACACTGCCATCAGGGACAGTGCTCAGTGTCAGGTAGAGTATTTAACTTGTGTACTGTTTCTCCAAAGAGATAAAGCACTTAAATGCCAGGTACCCTCCAGCTTCAACACTGTTCCACAGCTCTTCCTAGAGTTTTCCCAAGTGTTTCTGGCCTATGTACAAGCACTTGAACACATCAAGTCCTCTCTGACCATCATGTTTCATTAGATAGAAACTTCCTCCTAATGCATTTTCCAAGGAGACTCTCAAGTTTACAAAACAAAGCTGTGACACCTACATTACTTTTAAAGGTCTAGAGCATACTGCACTACTTCTCTGAGCTTCACCTTGAAACCCACTGGCAGAGTTAAGGAATTTTGGACTAAGAATTCACTAATGATAGAAGCTTGACAGAAAATTAAGAGGTGCAGTGCAATGCAGGGCTGGTCAGAAACTAAAATAAATATGCAGCATGAATTCAAATAGGCAAACTCATGGTAAATAATGAAGTGGTGTTTCCCATACCTAAAACGTTTCAGGCTGTTAACCACCAATCCTGACTGCCCATAACTGGTTTCAGGACTTTGGCAGTTGAAACAGAAATAGCAGCCATTGAAGGACTGATAGCTTTGATCATGAAAAACATTATTATGATTAGCATCTCATGCCTGTTTGCTCCAATCCCCTGAGATGTAAAATAAAACTATAAACATTTTCAAAGCTAAGATGCCAAAAGTCCTCTCGCTATTAATCACACCCTTTGTGGTTAAGGTTGTACTCTCAATTTCACCAACATTAACTCCACTTGAAAACTGGTCTAAGCAAGGTAAAGCTGATATTCTCACAACACCACATCACTGCTCTGGTGCAAGCAATTCTGAGAGGAGGCAGCAGCTGTTGACCTCAAACCAGAGGGGTGAGGAAAAAAGAACAAGCCACAGATACATTCACAGGCAAAGCTACAGAAAGCAGTGCAAGAATTATAAGCCTACCACATCAGAAGGATAAATAGTCAGTCTAATAACAAAACTTAGGGCACAGCTCCCTGAACCTCTTAGGAAACTCCCACAATTAATTTGTTTCTCTTGACTTAGTGAGAAAACTCAGCTCGTGGAAAAACTCTGGTCAGCAGGTCTGGAGTAAAGACAGGACAAGGACTGCACAGCTCAGATCTGGGGAGGGGGAGCTCTGTGTGTGCACAGTCCAGGGAGATGAGATGGAGAAGGCATCACTCTCATCAGGCAGTAAATATTGCATCAAAGTCTCTGAAAATAACCTTAGGTAGAAATCCAACATTAGGGGAAGAGAAAGTAAATCTGGCACAGTCTAGAAGGCATGTCACTAATATAATAATCTGCATTTTATAAAAGCTGTGGTTGCTGTAGAGAGGTACTATCCAATGAACTACTTAAAGAATTCCCTTCCACTTATTTAAAAAAAAATACAGTGATTAGAGAACAAATACCTTTACAGGTAATTAGAGCAAGACAATAGAAGTAGTTTGTACTGTTCTACACTTGTACTTTTAGCAGCTTATCTCCATCAAAATCTTCCTGAGCTAAATAAAAGCCCTATTTGAAAGGAACTCTGGAAACAGTTACAAACTCTTTAGACGAAAAATTTGAAAAGAAGTCGATGTGCAAGTAAAAAAAAAGCCGGTTCTTGTAGAACTGTGCAGATGCAGACTCACCGCGTGCGAGCCCCTCGAGATTGTAACCGTGTTTCCACTTGGATTTACGATACATGGAGGGAAAGGGACCTGCTGCTGATGGTGGCTGTCAACAAGGAGCTGAGAGCAGTTTAGCTGCTAGTGCAGACAGGACAACGATTTTCAACACTGTGAGAGAAAGCCAGAGTGAGACCATATGGTTAAGCCCCATCCACAGCAGCAATTGAGAACTGTCAGCTTGGCAGAGGCACAGGTACATCTTCCTGTCACTCACAGCCACTATAAAGAAAGGTTTCCCAGAGGTTGGCTCAGTGTCTCCTGGAATAAATGTGTCTTTGAACACAGCATATATCCTTGTCTCCTCGTACAAAGCAACTCAAATGCTCAGTTCTTCAACACTGAGGGAACTTCAGTTGCCAAGTTGGTAGGCTCGGGATTTACTGAAATTTCAGAGTATGTTCTACAATTCTGCTGGGTAAGCCACAGTTTTACATTTAGCAGTGGAATGTATTCCAGAATTCTGCTGATCAGTCACAGTTTCACATGTACCAGTAGAATGTGTTCCAGAATTCTGCTGGACAAGCCACAGTTGTACATGTACCAGCTGCAGGTAAGCATTAGACAAGCACTGTCAGCAGACACCCTGGCTGTGTGTTATCCAAAACCACACAAAATAAAGGCATGAAAGGGCTGGCTTTGATTTCAAACAACTTAAAGTAAAGAGGACTTGGACCAGATGAACTCCAGAGTTCCTTTCATTGACAAACCTAGCCACCAGCACAGAGGCATGAGCTTTGCATGCAAAGACAGAAGCCCTGCATCACAGGGTAGGGTTTTATTTATTTATATTATTTATCACCTATTGGCATGACTGCAGGAATGCCTGAACCTAGTTGTTAGCATATAACAGGAACACATTCTGCACTTAAACAATTTTAAGGTGGCATAAAGCACTGCTGCCTGCAAAAGCAGCAGGGCCTGCCTGTGGCCCATGAGTTAAAAATAGTAAAATTATATATTTCTAAACACATGGACTAATTAATAGTGAGATAACAGGAAATAAGGATTTATTTCTGAACAGCACTTAAAAGCTACGTTAAATCTTGAAAAACAAGGAAACTTTACTCCCATTTTTTAACTAGAGCTAGTTTTGTTTCCTGTGTACTCACGCTTCTGTTCAACTTATTTTGTTCTTTTAATTATATTCATCAGTAAAAGACTGCTTAGTACAGCAATAATCTTATTAGCATCCATACAGAGTTAAAACTAAGCTTATATGAAGGATGTAAATTTTATCTTGAAAACAAGCACAGTAACAGCAATAAATAAAAAAATGAAAATTCTGTCTCAGTTACAAAAACACACTTGGAACAACCCATAGTTCTGTCTTCATCAAGGCTTAGTCATTTCCTGTACATTTCTTCACAGAGCAGCATTTTGTCTGCTCACATTAATGCAAGGGACCTCCATCATCAGTTGCTACAATAAAACCTGGGATAAACCAACATTAACACAGGTTATGGTCCAGCTGGGAAACTGTTCCATCATCAATTCTTCTCAACTGGTCACTTGGTTGTAGTCTGGGAAAGCATCTTCTGACACTGCCTGGCAAAGAAAACCTGCAGAAACTGATCAGGCCCCAAAAAAGAAACCCCAGGACGTGAAGTGGAATGGGAAAAGACAGGTGTAGGTCACAAAATACAGACTCTGAAAATTGTCAAAGCTTAAGTAACATTCCCAAAGACTAATCAGCACCTCTGAGAAGGAGTAAAATCTGAAACATAAACTATGGCTGGGAACTAGACACCTGACTTAAAACCATGTTTCAGCATAAGAGTGAGGCCTAAGAAAAACCACCAATTGCCATGGTTAAGCTTACAGTACAGATTAACCTGGAATTCCCACATACTTCACCTACAATGACTATTATTAGCAGGGAATGTAGAAAAAAAATGTGATTTTAAGTCTCTCTCTATGCAGAGAGACTCCCCCACTTAGATGCAGGTCTCTGAAGCACTGAGCAACTTCACCCTCTGCTAAAGTTGTTAAGATTGCAGAGCAGAAACCAGAACAGGCTGCCACTTAACAAAGGCAGCCTCAGCACAAGGAGTGAAAGGGAAAACCCAGGATTCACCAAATGCCATGCTGCTGCTGCTGCTCCACATCAACACAATGGAGGGGAATCCTGCTCCACTCCGAGTGCTGTGAGCCACCTGGCCAGCAGCCATGCTGATGCACAGCTACTTGGCCTTGAGGGTTCAAAATAAAAGATGAACAGCCAAAATCTGAGGCCAGCAGACACAGCTGTCAGGCAGGGATCAGCAGACCTGAGGACTGAAGCATTACAAATGCTCCAGCCCATACAGTTTTGCATTATATCCTATTCTTTCCCCTCAGTTATTTCCTTCCTCTCTTTGTCTACCTTCCATAATTTCTACTTGTGGCTCTGCTTCTCTCTCCTACCTCTTCCCTTTTTTGTCTCTTTGGAGTCTGAGGTCTTTCTGTCAGGCTTCTTTCTCCTCATGCAGCATGGAAGTGGTGAAAAATCAAAGTTCACAATTTTTGGTATGTTCAGCTTCCTGTCTCAGGATTTTCTAAAAAAATCAAGTTTCTTGAAAGACAGTTGGCAGACTCTGCTTTTAACACTGTCCTCAGTCACAACATATCAGTCAGTACTGAAGAAAAGAGTTCACAAATAATGCACTGTGCTGATTTAGCTTCTACAAATGGAGAGTTTGGCCACTGCAGAGATGTCTGATCTACAGCTCTCACTGACATCAACAGTCCCTGGCCACACAAATGAAAACTGTCATGGTTCTTCCCCAAATTCCTGCAGGGAAAGAAATTAAGATGGTAGCAGATTGGATGGAACAGCTCTAAGAAAAATCAATAACAGCAACTGTAAAACCTAAAATTAAAGCAAGTCTGGTTTTGATGCTTTCAGTACACACGGTACATTCAATTTGGCATAAGCCCAATGGAACATGAAGTACTTGTGGACAACGTCTGCCAAGAGCTAGAAATACAGTACTTAGTCTTTAAAGAACAAACAGAGAGCCTCAGCTCATTTCTACTTTATGCATCTGAAAAAAAAAAATTAAATCAAGGTGATCTTTCTGTGGGAACATTTGTATTAAATTTAATTGGCATGCTTTGTGCAGTGCTGAATGGAACCCATGCCCATTGGCAAAGAATAAACTATTTGTCATTCTGTAATCCATTCCACTTGTGACAAAGGGTTACAAACAGATGTTAGACCTCCCCACATTCCAAAGCACTGTGCTGCTTTCCTGCTCAGCATCAGCTTTGTGCCTCTCTGCCTGGTCCTCAGTCATGCTGACACTTCTGAACACCTGACACAGTGAAAGCAGAAGAAAAATGGGAAGCCTGAACTCGGGGAACTCGGGCTGCACTATTTTTTTTCACTCACCTTTCCATTTGTTGGTACTTCATTAGTTTACATGCCTCAAAGCAGAGCAAGGTTTGATTAGTAACTGAATACTGATTTGCATTTCTGTAGCAGCCTCCAAACATTAACAAATTAAGCATCGACACACCTCCGAGCTCCTTACCTTTCTTAAAATAAGGACAAAAATACAAGAGACAAGCCTAACATCCATCTGAGGCTTTGGAGACATCATGCACCATCTCAGCACACACGTTCCTCTCCCTGCCCATCTCCTATATCCTGTTTTTTTTTTTTCCTAGTTGAACAGGAGAGTGGAGCACAATTCCAGCTTTGTTACATCTCAGCTGCAGCCCTGCCTTGGGAAACTCTGGAGCAGCAAGAGAAGAGGAAAATAGGTAATGCTGCACTTGACACCAGCCCAGAGTGAGGCAAGAAACTTCTCATGCCATCTCACTCTACATGTCAGCCAAGCACTATCTGAATCCTTAAAGCTGTTATTTCGGGGTGATTGAGGCTTTGAAATACATAATGCAGCCAGATAAATCTGACTGTTAAACTCCTCCTCATTAACAGCTGTAAAATAATAGCAGAATGTCTACAATACTGTCTATTGTGGACTCAAAAGACTGAAAGATACCAGACATGTGATTATTAACCTGATAATGTTCACTTCTCCCCATGACTGGTCTCTCCTGGCTTTAAAGTAAGCATTAACTCTTCCCTCACCTTTTGGATCAGGCTCCTCTCTCTACACTGGCAACTTGAACAAGTCCCTCCCCAAAGCTGGGGGAGTAAGGGAAAGGTAGCAAAAATTCTTGTAACACTTCCCCTCTTAAGGCTGAGGTTCCTCTTGCTGTCTATGCATTTATCAGAAGAGTGATATATGAATGTTTGTTTCAGTGAGGAAAAAATTAAATAGCCTATATATATATATATATCAGCATAAGAATTCCAAAGTAGTTGCTGTATCTAAGTCACAAATGGTTTACAAGCCCACATTTTCTACTACAACACCCTGATCTGTCTCAGCCAGCAGTGAGAGGCACAAGAAACTACTCCAAGTTCACATCTGCTGCTCAAAAACCCTCTGAGGGTTTCTAAAATGCTGGCCACAGTACTGACTGCATAAACATGCACACGTGCAAGGAAAAAAAAAAGGGATAAAAATAAAAGCTATTTGTGCATTTATTTGCCTGCATGATCGAGTTGAGTTCCTCAACTTCAGCAGGTGGCTGACAGCCTTAATAAAGTAATACATCACTTCTTTGTAAAAAGACAAGAGAAAAAAACATCACCCAGCTGTTACTTTCACCATGGGACCAACAACCTTGAGCAATTTACAGAAACCTCACCCAACAGCTCATGCTGCACCAAAAGGGAAAGCTTAACTGGAATAATATTTCACATCCACCAAATGCAAATAAATACTAAAACAATTGATGTGGGCTACCGGCAGCATAGCAATTACCTTATTACTTAAAAAAAAAAAGAAAAAGAAGAACAAAGATCTAGTATGATGGATCCACCTACCACAGGAATCAAGCAATGATGACTTGGCCATGAAAGTCATCTAAGCACAAAGGGGTGATCACCTGTCTTCAGACTAATATGCATTACAATGTCATTTATCTAAGGCTTGGCCTGCTAATCCCAGGGTACAAAGTGCAGTTATAAATATATATGATATGTATATATATCTCTCTATATATGTATGTATGCATATTAAAACACCATCTTTTATCTCTAAGAGGCACAAGGACAGCAGACTGGAGCAGGAAGCAGTGTTTATCTGCAGTGCCAGCACTACTACCACAGATTTGCCTCAACGTTATCACAGGAGAAAAAGAACAAATGAAACATTCAGTGTCTGCTCTTGGGCCTTCTGCACTACCTACTGAAGAACAGTTACACCTTTGCAGTTTTTAACCAACTGTTTTTAAGTTTCAGGCCATTTGAGCTGGTTCTCACCCAGCTCTTTTTTGAAAGTACACTAAATAAATACCCCCACAACTGAAATCAGGTGTTTCCACAACGGCTTGTTTTACACCTGGGCTATTATCTTCTCCCTTTGTAACTATTTCACTGCACAGAAAATGTGCTCAGGCCACTTGCAGGCACGATACAGTTTTCTGTGGACTTCTGAAAGCAGCATCCTAAATCTGAAACCTAATTAGCATGAAAGCTTGATTGTGAAGATGAAAACAGCAGTTCATAACTCTGGCTTCTCAAATTTTAAGTCAACTACTCTGGTTTCCCATATAGAAAGGACTTTCCCAGTTGCTATCAGAAGATTTTGTAGCATGTTCCTAAATTCTAAAGATGGCAGTTGCCCAGCAAAAAGGAGACAGATCCAAATCCAAGAGGGAGCACATAACTTACCTCAATATTAGTAAGGGTTGAAGCCACTTTAGTCTCTTGCACAGAAGCTCAAAGGCATCCTCTGCTAACCTTAAAGTACAGCAGCAATCTAAACACAGCAACTCCAATATCTACCTGCATTTATTTCCTTCCACATGGAGCAATCAGCACATTTGAAGTGGCTCAGGAAAAAAGTAAACCAAGCCAAACAAAGGAAAAAAAAATTGATGGGAAACGACAGAACTGACGTTTTTAGAATACACCAGTTTATCCCAAGAGGTGCATAAGAAAGCAAAATGAGCAACAAGTTCTTTAAAAGTAAGTAAATTACTTACAGTAAGCCTCCATATAGGATGAATTGTGCATTTTTACTCCTAACCTCATACCAAATAAAAAGTTCAGCTCCATGATCTGACATTAGGATCATTGCTTATTTTTCCCTGTTGAAATGTGTGCTAAATCATGATTAGATAATAATTATTCTTGTAAAAAATATAGTGTGGAACTACAACTGCTTCAGATAAGTGGAAAGGATATCAAAGCAGCACGAGACAAAAATCTCAGTATACACATTAACACTTAAAAAGAAGAGGAGCCTTGAGACTTCTTAGCAGAAACTCTTCGAGGACCACTTTTATCATTTAACACCAACAATTTGTCTTAGGACAAAGAAAATACAGATGCAGCACTCAAGCTTGTAGGATTTTAAAAATCAAACCCTCACTTTTTAATACTGCTGGACTATGAAAAGCAGAAGGATCTGGGAACAGAGAAAGTGACACTTTGGGGCAGTTCTGTGACTGTGGGAAGGGCATGATCTCAACACAAGGAAAGGAACTACAAACAAACCTGACTTTGTAACTAGTTAAACCTTGTTTTAAAGGATGTGATGTTTTAGGGGGTCCTATGTGAGCACATGAGCTCCCTTTCCTAAAGCCCACAGTTCCACCTGGGTGCCTTGCAAGGTATTCCAGACATCACTGATCAATTCCTGGGCAAATTTCCAGCTGGATCTAAGCCAGAAATCCCAGTCTGATGCCCTGACCCAAAGAACAATGAAGCCATTGGTGATTTTGGCCCAGATCAAGGGGTTACCATCCATGGGGATAAGCTGGCAGGGACAAACTAACCCAACAGCTGCAACTTTTCCAGTTGCTCACTACATGGTTCAGATAATTAAGCACTGAAGAGAAAAGCAGGACAGTGTGAGATGTACAAATCACATCACCAAATTTCTTCTCACAAATTCTTGCAGGCCTTGAGCTCCACAGCAATGTCAAATCTTAACAGTCTTCTCAACAAAAACCAAATCAGTGCCCTCAAATTCAGTCTCTATTCCCTACCTTGTCCATGAAGTAATGAAAATAGGTACCCCAGCTCAGAAAAGAGGCTTTTCAAGCATTTGTAATGAAACCCAAAGGGGTGTATAGTTACAGAAACATTACAAACTTGAAATACAAGCAGCTAAGTACATCCAGACAGATGAAGCAATTGGCAATGGAAGGGAAAAAAAAAAAACCACTGATGGTGGTCTACTTAAATGAAAATTCTGGCTAGGATGGGATTTGTGTTTTATTATTTTTCTGGGTTTTGGTTGCTTTGGGCTTTTTGTTTGGTTTGTTTTGGGGCTTTTTTGGTTTTGCTTGTTTGCTGTTTAGTATCATCAAGTCCCAGCTCCAACAAGCTATCCCCTGAGAATCCTACTTGATTGACTTACTCCAAACCCCTAACCTGCAAGTACCTACACATTTATATCCCTCATTCACTCCAAACCTCAATCAATCCACAAAATACCATTATCTACTTAGCTAGTCATATTATCAGCTACCCTTAATAATAACAAAAAAATATTTCAGAGATCATTTCTGGTTTGGGGCTTTTAGTACCTTCTTTCCTGTTCACACATTTATATACACACCCTGATTAGCCAGACCTGCATTTCCCTGCCCCAAATATCTCTGTACTATTAAAAAAACCCCAACTTCTCACAAGTAATGCTTTTCTCCCTTCTAAAAACACATTTATTTAGGCAATACACTTTTTATGGCACAGAAAAACATCTGGTTGGCACAGCTGTCTAGCCAACATCAAGGCAGACCAAGAGTGTTTTGAGCCAACATTGACACATATCCCAAGTCTTCCACAACACAGACAGGTGAACAAGGAAAGTGAGTGTGAACTGAACAAATCCTCTTCCTGACAGAAATATAATTACTGGACCAGTGTGAGAGGTTTTGACCAGTCCTAATCTAAAAAACTGCAATACAGCTTGAATTAGAAGAGTAAAATTACAGGATACTCCCAATCCTAAAACCACAGCCAGAAATTCACTGTGAGATTTAGTCTACTCTGCTCTTGAGTATTGAGATTCAAGCCCAAAATTCAGCATTTACACAAGTACCAGGGGTGCCATTCCAGCCACTGTGATTAAACCCAGCAGCATGGATTTAAAACCAAGGTCAGCAGATTAACTTTTATTACCTGCTCATGAACTGAGCCTGCTCCAGAGGATCCCATCAATCCTTAACCAAACATTCCCAAGGCAGGCACTGCAATTCAGCCTCAACCACACAAGCTGCTGACTCGTTCACACTTGAGCCCACGTCCCCAAGTCCCCAAAATGCCACCTCACACACCCAGCCAGGAGACAGGGCTGGTATGGATGAGCACCCACCTCCAGCACAGCAGAGCACAACAACAGCTTTTTCCTGCAAAGCTTGGAGTTTCCACTCAACTCTTTCACAATCACTTCATCACAAAGGGATTATTCCAGAAAGGTCACAGGGAGCAGCTGGGAACATTTGGTGCTCCAAATCGTGTCACATGGGGGCAGAAAAAGGAGGAAGGCCACGATAAGGCTCAGCTAGGTGACCCAAAAGCTGTGCACTCACTTGTGTAAAGCACCCAAGAACCTCTGCCTACCTGATGAAAAAGTTTCTTTTCAAACAAATATAAATACAGGATGGTTGTAAAAGAACATGCTCATAGTGTGCAAGACTGTCATTTTTCTGCAAATCAAGTCATTGTCAAAGAGTTTTTACTGTTTTTAGCAGAAACAAGGTAGAGCTTGCTTTTGTTTTTTTTAAGTTTCAGGAGGATTTCTAACAGGACAAAGAGCTTCCATCTTTCTTAACTTGAGAGGCAGGCTTTTTGATAATACACATTCAAATATTTTAAACGAGGAGCACAACCACTTTTGAACACACACATTCAAATATTTTAAACGAGAAACACAATGACTTGTAACTACCAATGGCCACATCCATTACAAAACATTAAGGCCACAAAAAATGCAGCAGCACAGGGACAGGGAAATGCATCCTAGGAGTTGCCCACCACCTCCTAAGAGGCACAGAGCCATTCAAATTTTGCCCAACTGACACAATTTTTCACAACTAAATTGCTATTTTACCTTCTTCCCCACAAATCTTTTCACCCAGGTAGACTAAAACTGGGCCTGACTGGAGATATTAATATTAATGGGACTAATTATAATCATTATAATATTAATTTCAGTGGGACTGGGGAACTACAGCAAGGAGTGTGACACCTCCTGGTGCATCCTGCACACGGGGAGATGGAAAAGAAACAGAAACAAGATCAGATGGAAACGTGCTCACTTTTTTTTTTTTTTTTCCCCACTGAAACTCAGCAGAGCTCGACCTACTTCCTACCCCTTGTCTTTGCTGTCACTTCCTTTGACACTTTGTCAGCACGCCTGTGAATCTGGAGATTAAGGAATGAATGGCTGGGAGGTAAAAGAGCTGGACTTTTTCATCCTGATGTTCAGTCAAAACTTTTACAGTCTAACCAGCGAGGCAGTGACCAGCCAGCAGCAAGTACCTCCAATTACTGGCATCTAATAGGAATTGCTAATCAACGGGGGTAATTTCTCTTTCAAGAATGCACTTTAAAGGTGACTGATTTCTCATGAAACACCCTCATTCTCCCTTTTTTAGCTCAGGGCAGGGATTAGCATCTACAAACAGCTTTGGGTTTTC
Source organism: Trochalopteron elliotii (assembly GCA_024734555.1). Classification (NCBI taxonomy): domain Eukaryota; kingdom Metazoa; phylum Chordata; class Aves; order Passeriformes; family Leiothrichidae; genus Trochalopteron; species Trochalopteron elliotii. The sequence goes on from JANPWX010000545.1 coordinate 118,276, forward strand.
CACTTCCTGTCTGAAAAGACATTTTATATCAAAAAAAAATACTTGTAATTAGCTCCTCACAAGTGAATAATAGTTTTAAATACCACTGGCTCCAAGCATTATTTTGTACCTACAACCACAGTCGCTAGCTGTAAATGCTGAAGTGAAAGGATCCTGTTTTCCACGCCTGGTTTCCTAATAGAAACCAATATTGCTACCAAAATACAAAATGGTTGTAGCAGAGGTAGTATACTCTTCTTTAACCGGAATACTAGTTAAAATACTAGCTAAAAATGTTAATTTCTAAGATGAGCACTAGCACGGTGACCTGCTGTGTTGAGAAATAAATTCCAGCGTTTAGTAAGAACGGAAACATTCACGAGGCACACGTTACAAGACTTTACTCAGCGTTAACAGGAGGTGCTCCTACATGTTTAATTCATTTGAAATCGGAGACGTCGAAGCTTAAGGTAACCCAGTAGCAACCTACATACGAGCGAAATGCATTCCTAAAGCTTCCTGCCAGGCGATTCGCACCACTTCAAAGAGTTAGGACACTTCTTAAGTCTAATTTTCCCACTATCAATGCTCAATATTCAACAAAACACGCTTTTTTTCTTGGGGGGAAAGGACAGTGGTGGAGAGAAAAGGGGGAAGTGTCCCCCTTTGAACTGTGGCTCTACATTTTTCACTCCAAAATTGTCGGTGTAAAACATTATAAAGCCGCACAGACCACACAACAACAGATGCAAAGGAAGATCTGGGCAGCCCGTTCATCTCCACTAACCTACAGGCGCCTCCCGGAACAAAAAAGCAACTCAAGATGTATCATCAACAGGTCATCTGGCTGCTTCTTTGTGGGGGAAAAAAACCCATAAAAAATAAAAATGGAAATGCTGCTGAACAGAAACCGGAAACGGCCTTTCCCCCCACCGCCTCCGATACGGGTTCAAAATGGAAAAAAAAAACACAAAACACCAAAAAAACAAAAACCTATCGTCCTTTAGATGCAGAAGCGCCAGTTTCCAGCTAGCTGAAAGGCTTTGTGATTTTCCTTGCCAAGTAGTGTTTTTTCAAGGCAGAGGGGTCCCCCCAAAAAAAAAAATAAATAAAAAATGGGGTGGCCTTTAAGGCCAGAAACACCAGCATTAGAGCTAGGCTGCTTTTTGCTCGCTTGTATTCCAGAAGCTGCATTTTGCAGAGGTGAAGTAGCTGCAGTTTTTGAGGTGGCAGTAAAAACAAAAACAAAGGGGGTGAGGGGAAAAAAAAAAAAAAAAGCTTCCGGTATAAAAACGTAACTGATTTAAAAAATACCCTTTATCAGAGGAAAATTATTCAGCTGAAAACACATCAGCTCCTTCTCTCCCATGCCTTTTGAATATCTTCTCTACAGCTGTTGAGGGCAGAAATGTCCTCCCCCCCGTACTAGAAAACGCATTATTTAACTAGGTGAAAACAAGAGTGAAAAGAAAAGCCGGACACAAGTTGCGCTGTTGTAAGGCGGGCTGCTCACAAAAGAGCCAAGGCTGAGGAGACGGGAGAAAAACCCTGCAATTCCCCCCCCCAAAAAAAGCTTCAAATTAAAGACACAACTTACCCAGCTGGATTTTTCCCAGAGCAAAACAACATCAAATTTGGAAGAGCTGGGGATTTAAAATTAAAAAAAAAAAAAAAAAATCCGAAGAAAAAGAAGCAAGCTTTCCCCACCGAGAGATTTCAGGTTAACAACAGCCAAACAAAATCGCCCTTTGTTTTGTTGTCACCCGCCTGCGTGCTGCTCTCATTCCGCGCTCCGGCACGGGAGCCTGCGATCAATGGACTTGGCGGGGGGAGAACCCCAAAAAAATGAATATACCATCACCGCCTCCAAAAAAAAAAAAACCCCACCCCCGAATTCAACAGAACTCTGGCGTTCAAATATTGAGCGACTTTTTTTTTTCCCCTCTCTCTCTCTATATATATACATATTTTTTTTTTTAAAGTGATGTTTTTCCCGAGGGCAGACGGCTCGGCAGCCGCTCCATGACAAAGACCTTTTCCCCAGCCCCAACTCCGGGTGGGTGGGAAGCAAAAAAAAAAAAAAAAAACCTAAAAAAAAAATTTAAAAAAAAAGACAAAATAAAATATAAGAAGACAAAAAACTTCCCGAGCTCCGGCGGAAAGAAAGAAAAAAAAAATAAAATGGAGAATTATTTTAGAAACAACCACAACAAGGGAGCCCTGGAAGGCGCAATACAAAGCGCGCAGGGCGGCGAGGAGGGGAGGAAGGAGCCCGAGGAAGGCAGGAAAGGGCAGGCCCCGGGCAGGCCCCCCAGCCCTTCCACAGCGGCGTGCGGATGGGGCTCTGTCGCGACAGGCGCGATACTCACCCCGGAGAGGAAGGAAACGGGCAGAAGAGGCACCCCACGCCGGCAGGCCGGGAGCGGGGGGAAGCGGCACAGCCTCAGCCTCCTCACGGCCGCGCGGAGGGCGATACTTCCGACTGGGCGACAAAGAAAGAAGGCTCAGAGCGTTCACTGCCGTCCGGCAGAGCTTCGGCGGGCCGGTGCTGCGAGCCACAGGCCGGCGAACAGCGGCAGCAGCAGCCGAGGAGAAGAAACCGATGGACGCCGCCGGCTCCGCCGCCTTCACACC
>JANPWX010000545.1:120979-143428 GCA_024734555.1 Trochalopteron elliotii
TAGTCCCGTCCCCCGCCCCTTGTGCAGGTGTGTCCCTATGTGCAGGTGTGATACCTGTGTACAGGTGTGTCCCTGTTTGTGCTCGTCCATTTACCTGCGCTTCGTGTGCTGGGCAGCGCTGAAAGCCCACAGAGTCCCGGGCTGCCTCAAAAGGAGTGCGGCCAGGAGGTTCCACCCACCCCTATTCCACTCCTGTGAGACCCTACCTGGAATACGGCATAAGGTGCTGGTGTGCCCAACATAAGAAGGACATGGAAGTGTTGGAACAATTCCAGAGAAGGGCCATGAAGCTGATAAAAGGGCTGGAATACTTCCCACACAAAGACAGGCTGAGAAATTTGGGGCTGTTCAGCCCAGAGAAAGGATTGTGTGAAGAGCTCATAGCAACCTTCCAGTACTTGAAAGGGAACCTTCAGAGGAGCCAGAGAAGCTGTAGCAAAAGGACAAAGAGTAATGGGTACAAACTGAAAGAGAGGAAGTTTAGGCTGGATATTAGGAGGAATTTTTTTAGTCTGAGGGTGGTGAGACAGTGGAACAAGCTGCCCAGGGGGGTTGTGGATGGCCCAACCCTGGCAGTGCTCAAAGCCAGGTTGGACAAGACCTTGAGCCACCTGGTCTAATGGAAGGTGTCCCTGCCTAGGGCAGGGTGTTGGAACTAAATGATCTTTAAGGTCCTTTCCAAATCCTTAACATTCCACAATTCTACAATTCCATGTGTAAGCATGTGTGTGTATGTATACATACATATGGATGTATAAAAAAATGTGTGTATGTATATATGCCCATATATGTATGTGTATATATATCTTTCAACTGAAAGGCCCTCCTAGCCATGTAAAAAAAGACCATATTAATTGATTTTACTCTATGTTTTCCACAGCTAAAGAGAAATCACAGCCTTGATGTGATCTTCAATTTCTTTTTCTTATATATGGTGAGAAACAAATGTTTAAGGGAAATGGGTGTTTCTACCACCACATCATTCAGAAAATAACATGGTCCTGCCACAGCACACCACACAAATGGAGATGCTTTCATAGTCATCACACCATGAGCTGCTGAAGAATTCTCCAGGGTCAGAAATATCAGTGGTGCCAGGCTGTGTAAACTCTATCCATCATTAGCCTGAGTTTCACTGGCCCTGGGGTTTTTAAGGAGAGATTAAGAGATATAACTCGAAGCTCCCAGATTATAAGAACAAAAGGGGTTTGGGTGATCATCCCTCATGATCTCTGGTGTAACCCTGCGCATCCCAAAAATAGCTTCTTCCTCAAAGGCATTATTCTTTTAAAACACCTGAGATAAAAATAGCCCTGATGGTAAATTCACCACACCCCAGCTTTTGGTGGCTGCTGAAAACAAAGCCTGGTGTTAAAACTGAGCTCTCCTTGGAGTGTTTATTTCCTTTGGATTTGCTGTAACTTTGTTCTCCGTGCTCAGTAGCTCGTTATTCCCTGCCATATTTCCAACCCAGGAATTTACAGCCCTCTGATCAGGGTGGGCTTTAGTCTCCTTGTTGGAGCCCTGGAAGCTGAGAATTTTAGACATTCTGTGCTGATAGGCACTGACCCCCAAGAAAACACTACATTTTACCTGAGGCCGTGGAAAAGGCTCCCAAAATTGAGTGACAGCACTGGGATTGTGGGTGTGGAGTTTGAATAGAAGTGTGTGATATCACAGCGTGGAAAGCTTAGAGTTTAAGGGTTTAGAATATAGCAATATATATAAAGCAAGATGGAGGATTTAGGGCAGAGGCTGAGTCCTTCTTTTTCACCTTCTTCTCCATGGCTCTGGGGGGGATTTTGTAATTGGATGGAAAAATCCACATTGTGGGCCACGGGTGGTTGGTTATCGGGTTAAAAGTCAAAATAATTTAGGTGTCATTTCATAATTGGACAGTTTAGCCTCAAAAGGCCTTGTAAAGAGAGAGATAGGGGACAATTTTAGTTTGTCACCTAGAAATGCTGTAGAACTCACAGCTTGTGAGACTGTAACATATATAAGAATTAATAAACATCTGAGTCTGAACAAGAAACACTATCTTGAGCATTTAATCCCAACCCTGGCAAAAAAGAAGATAAAACTCAACATCTCTTGCTGAGCTCCCAGTGCTGGAATCCTCTCATCCTTGGCTATGGTGCAAGTGAGACCCTCATCCCTGAGCAGGAGCAAGTCCCACGTCTCCCTACAGCTGATGGAGGTTCCCACGGGACTCAGGCAGGAGGGAGTAAGGAGCACATGTGCAGGCACGTGGCAGGTGACAGCAGTGAAGAGTCATGGGTGGGGAAGCTCCTTGCTCCAACTCTGACGTGGAAAACCTGCTGAGTCCTGTCTGCCAGCAAGTCATGTCCCAGGCCAGGGAGCAGGTGTTTCCTTTCCAGAGATGGTGGGCAAAAGTTGAGGGAAATGGGATTGGGAAGTGATGCCTTAAGATTGAGCTTTCATGTATTTCAGACTCTGTGCTGCCCAGGGGTGCAGCTCTGAGCTCACACTCAGTGTCACTCAGCTCTGCACACAGCAGGGACACAAAACAAATCTTTTTCCTGCTGCACACCAAGGACAACTTTCAGCCCCAAAAGCACAAACAAGGGTGGGCTGGAGGGAGGAACAAGAAGGATGGGACCTCACAGCCTGCAGCTGGAATTGGACAATTAAACCCCAAGATGCAAATGGACCAAAACTTATAAAAATGTAAGCCCTCATGACTGGTTGGGCATTTTTGTGCCCATTCTTAGCCCACCTTGGGTGTAGCCCTGTTCAGGCCCTGTCCTGCCCAAGGTGTATCCTGGAGGCCTTTCAATAAATACTTGATTTATTCTCCAGCTCTGTCCAGTCTCTGTTTCAGGTCAGCCTTCCCAAGGCAGCAGAAGAAGGTAGGGATAGGTGGAAAACTGCTGGAGTCACAGGCAGATATGATGGTGGAATGAGAAGCTGCTGCCTGAGCCCTGACGTGCTCAGAGCTCTGCCTGTAATGAGTCACTTGCCACACGTGTGGTGTAACACGACAGTGGTAACAGATCTCATTATTATCCAATTTACATGGGGAAACTGGGGTGTGGAGAGGTGAATATTATGCCTGGGGCATACTAAGACCAGATTACAGAAGGCCTCACGCTGCCATCCCATGCTCACTTTACTAAGCTATACAGGAATTAGGTGCAGCTGGCAGAAGCAGAGCATGCTGAGGAAAGCCTGGGGGGAGAGGATGAGCTTGGCATTGCCAGTACAGAGCCTTGCCCCTAGAATTTATGTCCTGCCACAACAAGTCATTTCTCTTGCTGTGTTGAATGGGGTCCCCTTCAGCTGCCAAGAGCTGCTCCAGGTTGCTGTCACACGCTGTGCTCTTCTGTAGCATCTGATGTGTCTCCCACTTTGTCCCTTGGGAGGCTCTTTCCTGATTTTCCTGGCCATACCACCCTCCTGCAGGAGACAAAATTATGGTGAGAGATTTCCAATACCCCAACATCCCAAAATCCCTGCTGCAGCCTCGTCCCAGCTGCCTCAAGGATAAGTCCTGGATGCCAGTGCTGAGCCTGGCCCTGTCCTGGGAGAGAACCTGCAGCCAGACCAGGGCTTGTGTCCCATTGCTGAGGGACTATCTTTTATTTAACTCTAAGTTAGCACCTTCAGGATGGATTTCTGTTTCATGAATTGGCCCAATCCCTTCTTATACCCGTGCAAGCATTTATCCTTTGCACAACCCCCTGGCTTAGCACTGCTCTTGGTTCCCTTTCATCTCCATCCTGCCTCAGGGTTCATTTCTTTCTCAAAGACGTTTCAGAGGAAGCTAAAGAGACAAATCAGCATTACAAAACATTCCTCTTGTAGAAGAAAAAAAAATTCAGAAAGCTTTTCTCTCCTTACTTAAAAAAAAAAAAAAAAGGAAACAGATGAGTTTGGTGACTCTTTTCAGTATTTCCTTATATTTAACACATGTCCCTTGTTATGGAAAAAGGGCAGTCATCACTGATGGCTTAAAGTCCTCTGCGACATGCCCAGAGGTCTGGAGAAGCTGGTGCTAAAAACTGGGCTTCAGAACTCAGCTCCTTGCTGGCAGGAAGCCTGGGGGCTGCTTTTCCCTCTGATCTTGCCATGTACCCTTGTACCATAAGCTTGTACTACTACATGGAGAGACAGCAGGAAACTGAAACATAAAATACTCAGTGTTTTGGGGGAGTCAAGCTGGACTGAGGTGGCCCAGCACCATGGATAATTCACTGGAGAAGGAATGGTGGGCAGGTAGAGCATCACCTTTGCTGACCCATCTCATTCCACGCCGGCTTTCCCCTCCCAGCACTGAAAACTTGGGGCTGCGACTCAGAGAACTGGAGTTCTGAAACAGAAATAATCTTTGATATTTAAACCACTATTTTCTGTTTTCTGACAGCCACACGCTGTGCCAGGGCTCGTGTCGAGCAGGCTGTCTGAGTCAGATGCAAAATAAAGTGACACATGGTCCCCTCTAATGTTCCCATCAGAGCACGTATCGTCCTGTGATCTCACTTCAGCAACAAGGAAACAAGGAAACAAGCAAAGGCTCTTGGCCAGCTTTCTGTGCTGCTCTTAACTGCATATGGCCCCAACAGCAACAGTTCATTCACACCTCACTGCCCCTGTCTATATTATTAAATAAAATGATCCCCAGCCAGAGTGGCTTGGCTGGGCTCAGGCCATGCTGCTAAACACTGCATCCCCTAAAGCACCATGACCAGCCCAAAACTCTTCAGTGCATCTCCTGGCCACGCCCAGATCATTTTCCAAGTTCAGCCTGCCAAGGTACTTCACCAAGCCCTCCCCAAAACTTTGGAGATGCCCCTCATTCCTGAGGGAGAACCTGTGCCTCCAAGGGGTGTCCTCCTGCCTCTTTAAACCAGCTGCATCCCTAGGGTGACAAAACTGAAGTTGGCATCACCTTTCTCATCCAGCCCTTAGGATTCCAAGGGATTCAAACCTACACCCAAGCAAGTTTCATTGGGGACTGATGCTGCTGGGGCTGAGCATGATGACAGGGTGCTGGGCAGCTACTGGGTGCCACAACATGCTACAATTCCTGCCTGCGTGGGTAATCAGCGTGGCTCAGTGCCACGAGCTGTGATTAAGTCATTAGTCAGTCGCATGAAAAATATCTGAGATTACAAGTCGATGCTGAATTCCTCCTTGGAAGGGTTGAGAAAATTAATATTTAGCTCTGGTGGACACAAGGTCAGGGCTTGTCAAACACAAGACACGAGGCTGTCACCCTGAGCACAGACATCAGTGTGATCATCAAGTGTTGGTCTTTTCCAAATGAGCATGCTGATTCCTTTGGCTTGGCACAAACTCATCCTTGGGTTCATCAGGGGCTAATCACCAAGTCATTGTGGAAAAATTGAAGCACCTCGAGCCTGGCAGATGATTCTTTCTTTTCCATGCCCAGAGGTGTGCATTTGCACCTGCACTGGGCTCAGGCAGAGTAAAGGGGTGGCTGAGCAATCACCCAGAATCAATCAGGCTGATCGTGTACACCGATTAAATTACGTTCCTCCACCAGTTCTTAGAAATGTAATTTGCCTCAAGTTAATAAGCAAACATCTACCCTCTCAAAGTGTATTTGCAGAGCTGTAAAATCAAGGGGCACTTCATGAAGACAAGAGAGGAGGGAGGGAGGGAGAGATGGAGCTGTGGTACCAGCACAGTGTTTAGTCAGGATGCTGCTGGAGTGTCACAGGAGACAGCCACCTGGTTGGACATGTGTCAGTCCCCCTGACACACATTAATTAATGAATTAATTACATGGAACAAAAACTGTAGTCCTTTCAGAGGACCTCCCTTTGAATACAACTGCAAAAGAGGAGGTTTAAGCAGAACATGAATCCTCCTGCTGTCCCTTCACTGAGGGCAGGTACTACCTCTGCTCCTGAATCCAGCAGACCTGTAACTTTGAATCTGTAACACAATCAAAGTCACAGGTCTCCTGGGTTCAGGAGCAGAGGCAACAGACAGGATTGCACCCCCTGGGCACTGGGATATATTTCATTGCTTGTCCTTGAATGTGGATCTAGAGGGAAAGTTTGTTCAGCATTTTCAGTGACTTCTCCACCAGCTGTGGATAGGAGACAGTGCAGTCAGCAAGACCTCCACCAGCAACTCCCAGGTCCATCTCTTGGGTTGCTCAGGTGGGAGAAGGTGCTTGGCTGCTGCTCAGCATCACAGCTGTCCCCCCATGAACCATGTGCACACACATCCCAGCTTTCCCAGACATCCAGTCTCAAAATTAAACTCTTTCTCCCCCTTCCCCTCCCCTTCTTTTTCTTTTGTTCTTCTCTAAAACACGATCTCCCAAGCTGTTGTGTGGAAGGACACATGCATTTTCCCAGGGAGGGGGGACATGGCAGCATCTCCCCCTCACCCAACCCACAGCAGAACCCAAAAAATGGAGGAGGCAGGTGTGACTTGAGCAAGGCACATTCAAATCTCTCTAATGAGGCAAAATGAAAACACCACGCCTCGCTCGCTGCAGCTGCTGGAGCAGTCTGGAGGGTGAAGTAGTAAGTAAAAACCAGCACATAATCAGCATGTGAGTGCTCCCAGCACCCACAGGATGGGTCCAGTTTATAGGTTGGTTGAGGAAACAAAGCAGATTTTGAGTCTTTGAAAACACACAAAACCACAGATGTATGTATGTTTTTGCTTGCATTCCAGACAATTTTTTAAATTTTTTTTTTTGCTTTTTTTTTTTGCTTTTTTTTTTTTTTTTCTCCCCCTCTGCATGTCACGGAAAAAAATCCTCTGCTTTCTGCCTGAGAACTCATCTGCCAGAAGGCCTGCTTGTTGTAGCTATGATTTAAGCCACATGAGCTGGCTGCGTGGTAACAGAGTAATACTCTTTCTTGGGCTTTCTCACTCCAACAATATGATTCACACAGTGTTTTCTGGATGGCTTAAGTCTGTCAATCCAAGCAAGAAGTTCAAGGGAAGGGGGCCACCATGGGCTCTGTCATAACAAGGCTTGTTTAATCATTGCTCCAGGGAGATTTGCAGCCAGGACCTGATTGAAAGTCCCCCTGAGGACAGGCTGGCATGGCCACCTTCCACCCTTCATTTTGAGGGTTTTAAGATGTCCCACAGTGGCCTGGCCGTGGCTGGGCTCACCAGGTCTTTTCTGGGCAGCTCCAGCAGCACCCAAAAGGGAGGCTCAGACACCACTGGTGATGTGGGTAACATTTTTTGGGAAAGAGCTGGAAGGTTCCTACCAACTACAGAAGTGTTGGGCAATGAGCTCCCAGTGTTGTATTCTGAGCATTTCAAATTGCTCATTTTCTCCATTCAGCTGAGGGGTCCTCTGGGGCAGAGCCATAAGCAGCTCTGGATCTTTCTTCTCCAGACCTGTCAGTGTCCATTGTGCTTGCCTCTTCTCTGGGGCCTGTATCTGGATCCTACCAAATGGTTTGGGGTTTCTTTCTGCTTTTAAGGGCACCCACTGGATTTTGGAGTCAGTATTTGGCCATTCATAGCCATGTTTCATTCCTGGACCAATATGACTGATATCAAATCCCCTTGCTCTCACCTGAAGGATCAAAACCTTTCCTGGCCATGCTCTTTAATTTACATTTATAGTCACTGAACTTCATTTGGCATGATCTTGTCCTTTCAGCTGGGAAAACTTCCCTCCTCCAGCCCCTCAGTTTTACTTGGGCTCTCCTGAAGGAAACCAATGGGGTGTTGTAGAGGGAAAATCCCTGTTCTGGAGGTGCCTGCAGGCTCAGGGTATGGCAGCCTGCTGCAGCCCAGGATGAATCAGAGCTGTGAAAGCACAGGCTCACTAACAGGAGCCAGCATCCCACCTTCCTAGCAAGTGCTCAGCTCTGCCTGCCCACCAGCCACGACTCTGGGGGCTCCACTGTGTCCAGCATCATCCTGAGGAAGATGCAGAACCATTCCAACCCACTCCTGGTGGTCTTTGCCAGAACCCCCCCACCACAAAATGGCCTCTGGTGGCTTGGTGATGAATGGCCCCTAACACATATTGGCTGTGTCTGTGACAATGAAATAACCCCTTCCAGAGCCTCAGCACCACTTTTGGAGCAGGCTGGTGAACTCAAGCACTGAGCAGGCACAGATAGGAAGTGGTGTGAGCTGGAGATCACTCAGAGACAGCAGCTTGGGATGGGGTTACCTCCTGTGGGGCTGCAGTGGGCTTAGACAGCAGTAAGATGTTGCCAGCTGGACTCAGGACTAAGAAGCCACCCACAACACACTTGTTTTATTAATATGTGTGGTGGCTTTGGGGCTTGATGATGGCCCAAAACCCACTGGTGTAACCCAGGTGTTGGAACATTGGTCACTGAGAATTTCAGCCTTTCTGTGCTGACAGGCACTGACCCCGAAGCAAACACTGCACTGGACCTGAGCCCGTGGAAAAGGCTCCCAAAATTCAGTGACAGCACTGGGATTGTGGGTGTGGAGTTTGAGTAGAAGTGTGTGATAGCACAGGGTGCAAAACTTAGAGTTTAATGTTTTAGAATATCGTGATATATATATAAAGCAAGAACGGGGGTTTAGGGCAGAAACTGAGTCCTTTTTCACCTTCTTCTTCATGGGTCTGGGTGGTGTTTTGTAATTGGGTAAAAAAAATCCACATTGCAGACCACAGATGGTTGGTTATTGGGTTAAAAGTAAAACAATTTAGGTATCATTTAATAATTGGACAGCTTGTCCTTAAAAAACCTTGTAGAGAGAGAGACCGAGGCCATTTTTTACTTTGTTACTTGGAGTATTGTAGAACTCACGGTGAGACTGTAATATAGATAAGAATTAATAAACATCTGAGTCTGAACAAGAAATACTGTCTTGAGCATTTAATCCCAACCCTGGCAAAAAGAAGACAAAAAGCAACACCCAAGCTCATCCTCTTCCTCAGTGCTGGCAGCACTGATGCTCCTCAGGAGGAGTGAACAATGTGATGCCCACCAAGCCAAGGGTCACAGCCATCAGAAACAAGGCTTTCCCAGCATGAAAACTGGAAAGTGGAGGGGCAAACATGTTGTTTTCAAAAACCTCATCCCCTAATTGTGTGCAAAAAGGGGAAGAGAAATGAAATGGTTGTGGAATGCCTCTTGAGTCACTCGGACACACTAAGGTGTGGTGTCACAGAGCTTGGCAGATCCACCCTTGCTTTGCTGCCTCCACAGCTGCAGCCAAGCAGTGTTTTGGATGGTGACACTGTTCCTGGGCACAGCAGCCCAGCCATGCCAGGAGAGCTGCTGCCCACCCCTGGCCTTGGCAGATCCCATCCCTTGTGTTGCTCTGGGATGGGGCACACAGAGACAACTGATGGCCGTGTCTTGTACCACCCCACCAACCAAAAGGAATAACAAAAACTGCAGAAACAACATGAGCAAAGCTTCAGAGAGGCAAAAAGGAAGATTTTTTTCTGTGTGCAGACTCATAGCAAAGCTGAGCTTTGAACCCCTGTGAGGCCAGGAAATGTAGGTGCAGTGTCTGCTCCTGGTTCTGGTGGCAGCGATTTTCACTACGTAGCAACAGTTGTTATGTAGCAACAATACTTGGCAAATTTTAGGGCACTTGAGAAACGTGTAATTAATCTGCACATCAGCCTTGTCAGGTAGGCAGCTAAATATTTTCACCTGTTCTTTGTAGCTTGGGAAGTAAGACCACAGGAAGAAAAGGAAAAGCAGCAGCTTGTCCATAGTTACTGCACAAGCAGCTGCCTCAGAACATGAGGGCTGATGCAAAGGAAAACCAGACAGTGCATCAGGGGATCCAAAGGAAGCACCTAGCTTTTCAATCCACTGAAGCAAACCTCAGAGGGACTTCCCTGCTGCTGGCACTGGCATTTCACAACTCAGTTTAATTACACTAATCACTTTGATGATGACTCCTGACATTCACCTTCATTAGCCACCGTCGGCCACGGCTCAGCTGCTGCGACTTCAGGGCTATCAATGTCTGCTTTAAATAACCCATGAGTAAAATCAGCTGGGAGACAGTGTGTCTGGGCTCTCCTCTGCTCCAGCCTGCATGGAGGTGGCTGGGAATGCAAGACTGGGGCCAAAACTGCAGTTTAACCCTGGCTGAGCATAGGCGTGATCCTTTTGTGCATGTCTTGGGATGAGGAGAGCTTTCCTCTTTGGCACTGAGAGCAATGGCAGAGGGGAAGTGGAGAGCAGGGGTGATGTGCAAAGGAAGGGCAAGGTGAAGTCATGAATTCCAGGCCATCCTCCCATTTGCCTTGGGAATGGTGTCAGTGCTACACCTTCTGTTGCATAAACAAGTAGCTCGTGCCATTACCAGGCTTCAGCCCAAGGTTTGTTTGTTGGCTTTTTTTTTTTTTTGCCCCAATGCCCCTTGTCCCCAAACAAACAGCAATTCAGGTCACACTGAGGGTGGTCATATCCTAAAGGCAGGGGATAGGACAGCTGGAAAGGGAAAGCAAAAGGCAGGAGGACACGTGGTGCCACAGCCATCCTTCAAAGCATGGCCAGGGAGCAGCTGGACCCTGTCCCACAGCTCTGAGCCCTTGTTGTGGCCATGCTGCCCTTGCTGGCAGTGTGCTCTGCTTGCCTTAAACCAGGATGAAATGCAGGAAAAATCACAAAATCCCCAAACCCCAAAATCACAAAACAAAGGTGTTGTGATGCAGCTGCTTCAGATTTCCTTCCTTACAGTTTGTTGTGCTGTTTCCAGCTTGTGGTTCTCATTTTACTGGGAATGCTGCTCAGGCAACACAAGACAGAACTTTCAGTGATGCCATTTGTCAAAAGAGAGAAATTTGAGCTCTGGAGAATTAAAAGAGAGAGAGGGGTGAGATGCTATTGCTTTATTGTACTCAAAGGTGCTGCAGCCATGCTAAATGCCATTTGTCACTCGTATCTGAGAGACACCAATTATCATCCTCAAAGAGCTGAACAGGGTGATGATTTCAACCTGCTAGCAAGCAATTTTCCCAATACTGACCACAGTCCCAAAGCCTTTTCCTGCAATTCTTCTTTATGAAGGTATTATTTTGCAAACTAATGCCCACAATAAATCCACTTGTGCAGATTTTATTAACAGGGACCTGTAACTCATTTACTTCTTTGGCATGCAACATGTTCAAAACACAGGAGGGCACCTGTTTATAATTAAGAAAAATTATAAAACATCTATATTGTAAAAGCAGCATTGTTTTAGCATGAGTAGAGCTGCTTGAGGTAGGAGACAGGGGTAATGCTCTCTGTGCCTGCATCCCTCCTGAAAACATCTCTGGGATAGTGGATTTATGAACCATGCACTGGGTATGGCATTGCTGCCATGGGGAAGTTGAACACTTAAATGCCATTATTTATATCTTTGGTCCTTTGTCATGAGAGGAGTGATGCTTTTTTTTTAAAAAAAAAAAAACAAGAAAATAAGGAAGACATGAGACAGTTTCACTTGGAGGGATTTTAAGTGTTCCTTCATTCAGCATTTATAACTGGCATTTTCCTGAGTGTGAAACTGCGTGGAGAAAAAGGGTAACATTAAGACCCTGTTCTTTGGGAAGGAGATTGCCCATGGCATGTCCTGAATGCTTCTCTTTCCCCCTGAAAATCCCTTGTTTTGCACCAAGCTGGATCTCTCTGTCGTGCTGTATGTGCTGTATATTTTGGCTGGCTTCTCTGCTGCACATCTTGGCTTTTGCTGTGACACGGCCTCTCTTAGGAACACAATGGACTTTTGCACTCTCACTGCAAAGGATGTTGTCAGTGCAGGCCCTTCCCTGGCAGCCACAGGAGTGTTTCTGAATGCTCCTCTTGAGGAGCACACACCCTTCTTTTTTCCAGAAAAGTCTTTTTCCCCACTGCCAAACCACATGAGCAAAGCTCCCCATTGCTTCAAAGGCAATCTTGGGTTGCCAGAGCAGATGCTGCTGGGCAAAAGCCACCCTAGGAAGGGACAAGGGGAAGGAGGCACTTCTGCCCCAGCTTTGCAGATCATCCAGCTTCCCCAGTTGCTTTAAACGCAGCTTCAAAGGCAGGAGCGAACTTCCCCGAGTCCTAAACCCAGATGAGCTCACACCCACAGCGCTGCAGGGATGGGCAGGATCGCAGTTTCTCTGCGGGAAGGGAAGGGGGACACGGTGTTTGCTGTGTCCCCGACCCTCTCCGTGCTGCCGGGGGAAAGCTGCAGCTCTGCTGGCTGCTGCAGAGAGGCAGGAACACGCAGGCATTGCTTGCAACCAGGCAACCGTGAGGACAGAGCAGAGCAGAGAGGAGGAGGAGGAGGAGGAGGAGGAGGGAGGCATCACTTCCAGCCCTGGCTGATGGGTCTGTTTGTGTCAGGGTGGGGAGAGGACACGGCATCCTACGGGCTTGGGAAGGACTGGGAACAGGATTGCCAGCGCCGGGCACATCCCTCCCCACGATCTTCACTCGGCACCTTCCTTCCAATCCCTTCAGCAACGGGGGAGGAAATAAGAGGAGAAAAAAAAAACCGAAAAAAAAAAACCCCAATGGAGGCTCACAAACTGCTAGTTTCTGTACGTCTTGCCGAGTATGTATACAGATTTTGATCCAACAGACGCACTATTTTTAGTGTCCTTTGGGGTATGTTTGGGAGAGGGCCCTTAACTGTTGCCTCGCTGCTATAGAAACCGTATCCATGTACACTGACATGTTTACAATTGTTTCAAACGCCATAAACTTTCAAGGGCGAAATCAAGCAGCCTTATTTCCATTAAAGTAACTGCCCCGGCGAGGGTTTCTTCTACTTTTACATTTTATTAATTTAGGACCCTTCTCAGCTTCACCCAGCCCCGCGGAGCTTTTGTTTGGAGAGAGGTTTTGCCAGCTCTTGCTGCCATGGTGCTTGGCAAACCTGGAGCAGAGCAGTTGCAAAATCTGGATTGAGGAAGAGAATTTTTTTTTTTTTCTGGCTCTGCTCTACCTCAGCCATAGGAGGGGTGTTTGGCAGATAGCAGGGTGTCCATGCAAAGCAGAGCCTCCTGCCTTGCCCATGTTCCATCCTGGTGCTGAGGAGGTGCTGTGAGAGGTTGTTCAGCCCTCGTGGCCAGCTCGTGTCTGGCTGGGACAGAGCAGCTGCCTAGCTTTAAAAAAAACCCACAAAAAAACCCCCAAAAAACCCTACCCCACTCACCTTTCCTCCACCCACTAAAAAAAAAAATTACAGCAAAGCATTTTATTTTAGACTTTGGGAAGAGAAAACACTTTTCTTTTTTTAATTTATTGTTAAGTATTTCCTAAAGGTTACGCTTCCCTGACCTTTTTTTCTTTTTTTTTTTTTTTTTAAGTCTATTTTTCTCCTATTACAAAGATTAGAAAAGGGCAGAGAAAAAGGGTTGGGGTTTTTCCCCCAGCATCCCAGGTGGACAGTAGATGTGTGAGAGGAGAATTCTCCCCTGAATGTGAGACTGAAGTATCGTTTGAGCTGGATGAGGAGCACAGAGTCCATCCCATCCTCCCAGCCTTGACCTCCATCAGCAGGGTGGGTTCAAGTGCACCTTCCCTTGAAAGACCAATTCCAAAAAAAAAAAAAAAAACCATTCCAGGGCAAGGCAGCTCCATCCATGGCCAAGCAGGGATGGATGGCTGGGAACACCTCAGAAACCCCATCATTTTGCTGTGCTCAGCTGGACACTCTGGCAGAGACATGCATGGACTCAAGCACACCAAACTGGTTTTCCCTGTCCAGGAGCAAAGTCCAAAGAGGGATTTGGCCTCCAGGGTCCGTGTCTGCAATGAGCACTCCGTGGTTCTGGAGGTGTGAGCTTTGAAATTTGTCCTGTGAAGTTCTGTGTTTCACTAAGGTTAAACTGGGTTTCCACCTGAGATCAGTGGAAATCATGGAATCTACATGGAAATAAAGGAAATAAGTGGAGATTTCTGCTGAGTTTGTTCCTAAACTAATTCAATGCCTCCAACCTCGGCACCACCTCCTTTGTCTCTTTCTTGTGCAAATATCCCTCCTGTGCTTACCTGATTATTATTTGCCATTCAACCCTGCAACGGCCAATTATTTGTGTTTGCTGGGTCATGCAGTGCAGAACAAAAAGGACAACGGAATAAGTGGCAACTGCAGTAACACCCAAACAGCTGAACAGAGGCCGTGGTTGGCTGTGGGTGGCCCTTTCCCTGAGCCAGCAGTTTCACCCTCTGCTGTGCCTGCAGAGAAGAAGAAAGTGACCATCTGACCCAACCTTTGCCTTGGTGGAGGATCCTGTGCCGTGCAGAAAGCTCCAGGTGGAACACCCAACCCCCAGAAGATGATTGTGTGCAGCAGAGGCAGTCTCAGTCAGGATGCTCTGGCCCCTGTGAGGTGGAAACCACAGTCTATAAAGCTCAGATTTTAGCCCAGTGGCCAGTTTCTGAGTGGCTGGGTGGTGGCAGGTTACCCTCTATTGATGTGCAAAGCAATTAAAAGTCAGCAGTCAAAAAAAAACCCCAAAACAACCCCACAGCTTTTTGTCTAAAGAACATATTTGAGTTTCTACTCCCCCAGAAGTCCAGGCAGAGGAAGCTGGCAACAGACCACAGAATGTGCCACAAAACTCATCCTGGGAGCTGCTTAGAGGGGTAAAAATAAAAACCACGTAGAAGGGGGTGGACCCAAATGTTCTGTCCTCAGCTGCAGTGCTGTAGGAGTCCCTTTACACAGCAAGTCAGGCAATGATCTCAGCATCACCATCAGGACAAAACCTGCCTCCCTCTTCCCAGCTCCCAGAGACTGCTCCTGTGTGACCCTGCTGCTGCCTGATCAGGAGCTCAGCAGCACTGCAGGTCAAACAGTCTCAGCCTGGGGAGTTCTGGCTTCCTTTCTGTTACTACCAGCAAACACAGCCTTCCCATCACCCTTCTCTGAGCTGTTTGGGTGTTCAGGCATGAACTGGTTGGGTGACAATGCATAAATTAACTTGGCTCTGCTCCACAGGTTCATTGGGTGCCTGCACTGCGTCAGGTAGATGTGTTCTGTATAAGGAAAAGGGTCTCAGTTTCACCCCAAGACCTTTTAGGGGAAGAAATCTTGAAGTTTCTATGCCCTCCTGACAGCAATTGGCTCAATGTCAAGGGAAAAAACACTGATAGGGCTTTTTAGCTCTTCCTCAGAAATGTCACTATTCTCTATTGGCCAAAACATCCACCTAAATCATTTAATATTTAAGGAAGAGCACGAGGCTTCTCAGTGCCTTTTTGGGGTGTTGTAGCAGGTATGTGGGACCTGTACCTACACTGTGCTCAGCTTTGTTCTGTATTATTTTCTTCTTTTATCAAAACCTTTTTGCTTTTTCAAGACACACTCGTCCATGTGCCGTCTCACGAATCATTTTAAGCCATTTTCTGTGAGGTTGCTGGACACCCTCAGGGTGTGGTGGATCCTCGTGGAGCTAAAAACACCTGGCTCAGTGAGAATTCCAATTCCATGTGTGAGCAAGCCAGGCTCTGATGAGTGACTGGTTTGGGTGCTCCTGCATGGACAGAAAGCCCTCTCATGTGTGGGTTGGTCAGGCAGTCATGAGGCCATGGATGTGCAGCCCAGGCACATGGATGATCTGGGCAGGCATTGTCTGGGGAATTAATTAATAGGGTGCTCATGCTCATCAGCTGCTGGTGCATGAACCTGTTGGGTGCTCCTGTGTGAGCTCACTAGAACCCATGGGTGGATGCAGTAACCCCTGCAGTTTGTGCCCAGCTCTCCTTGAAGATCATCCTTAAAAGTTGTTTGAACACAAATCCATTTACCAGCTTTACTTTCAACATCATCACAATCCTAATACATAAAGATTTCAAGCTCCTCTCTTGCTTCCTGCACAGAGGGGTTAATACTGAAACAATGTGTGCATATGCACTAAAATGTCACTCCTTGCCCCCGGGGGCCAGAGAGCCTGGCAGTTATCAGCATTACAGCCCCGATTTTTGTTTGTCATGAACTCCACCCCTTACACCATGGACTGGAACACCAGGGTCAACATTATCAAAGTCCAAATATATGTATTTGTCATGACTTCACTCATTGTCCCCGAGGACCAGGTTGGAGGAATTAATGTTGTAAAAACCTGGATGCAATACTTATTGCAAACACACCTACCTGCAAAACACTTGGACAGGAAGGCCACAACAGTGTGAATAAATAACCATTGCATTGCAAGCCCCAGCCCTTGCACCTATTACAAATGTCAGGCCTTGTGCCTGTAAGAAAAAAAAAAAAGACATTAAGGCAGTTCAAATGCAACCCTTTTTCCATCTGTGTCCTCAGAGCTCTGCTTTCCCAAGTCACCAGCTTGGTTTTTCCTGCTCCAGCTCAGTGCTAGGAAGTGATGGTTGCCCACCTTCTGCACAGAACTCTTGCTAATGACTCTTTATGCTCAGGTTCAGGTTGTTCAGCTGCTCATGTGTGATTGAATTGAGCACTCAGGTGCAAATTGCTTTGGATGTGAAAGGAGGGACTCACTGGATGCTCATGCATGGGGGCAGGACACCTCTGTGTGTGTTTGCACACAGCTGAGCAGGGGTTGCAGGGCACAGCCTGGCACAGCCACCACATCAGCAGTGGATGAAATCTGACTTTGGGCTCCTTGGCTTCTCCTTTTCCCTCCCCACAGTGCTGCATCTGCAAGCACAGCCCCAGCATCCCACAGCTTTCAGTCATGCTCCTGGGGTTTCATCAGCTGCTTTTGGGAACCAAAAGTCCTAAAATCCTCCCAGGCTGCTGAGGGAGGGGCAAGAAGAGATGAAGGTATCTGATTGTGGGTGATGTTTTCCGTGGGCATGGGACACTGGTAAAAAACATGACGTGTTTCTAGTCAAAGGCAGAGATTTGGAAATCCCAGGGCCAGCTGTGAATTCCTTTAGGCATGTCAGTTAGCTCCTTGCTTGGCAGTTGTCACTGCAGATGCTTGCAGAGTCATGACATGGAAATCACTGCAGATGCTTTGCAGAGTCACGACACGGAATGCCAGGGGTGCTGATGCAGCTCCAAGAAGCTGGAAGGGAGCAGGAGCAGGAACCATCCAAGCTGCACCACTCACCCACTTCTGGAGCTTCTTTCTGGAGCTTCTCCTCCAGCTTGAACACAGCCACCACACCCCCTAAGGGGTTTGACACATGAGCCTCTGTCAGTGTGACATGGGGACACTGATCTTTGGTGGCTCCCCCGCTGTCAGCTCTCCAAGAGCAGAAGAACTGGGGTTGAGACACCTGGTGCTCACTGGGCTCCAAAGCTGAGGAATTGTCTTGCTTCTCTGGTGCAGATCTGCCTGGTTGGGCAGGTTTGAGGGTCCTGGAGGTTTGGTCTGTTGGCAAAAGGTGTCCTCACAGCAGGACAAGTGAGCCAAGCTAGGGCAGGTGGCTGCTGGTGCCAAGGAAAGTCGGGGCTGCAGAGTGGAACCACCTTGAGGCTTGGGCTGCATCTTCTTATTGATGGCTTGGGAAGGCTGAGCTGAAACAAAGACTGGACAGAGCTAGAGAATAAATCAAGTATTTATTGAAAGGCCTCCAGGATCCACCTTGAGCAGGACAGGGCTCCACCCAAGGTGGACCCAAAATGGTCACAAAATGGATGCCCAGTCGCCAGGTCTCACATTTTTATAAGTTTTGGTCCATTTGCATCTTGGGGTTTAATTGTCCAATTCCACCTTCAGGTTGTGAGGTCCCATCCTTCTTGTTCCTCCCTTCAGCCCACCTTTGTTTGTGCTTTTGGGCCTGAAAGTTGTCCTTGGTCTTCAGCGGGAAAAGGATTTGTTTTGTCTCCCTGCTCTGTGTAGAGAGCTCACCAACACTTAATATGAGGCTCAAAACTACATTCCTAGGCAGCACAGAACCTGAAAATATGAAAGCTAAAGCTTAAGGCATCATCATGACCTGTGTATGGTGCCCAACACACTGTTCTCAGTGAACACTGCAACACCACAGATACCCTTTAATCCCACAGGGCTGAGTGTGAGCTAAGACCTTACTCAGGGGTAAGTTGGCCTCCAGCTGGGCACAGAACACAGCTTCCAAATTCATACCTGAGGTGACAGCACCATCAGGAGACTCTCAATCCACCCCACCACAGACAGAAACACAGGGGAGCCTCTGTGTGAAAACTGGAATAATTTTGAAGGCAGTGTCACTGAGCACAGCAGGAATGTGAAATGATCACCATGGAGAAGTAGACTTCAGCTCGAAGCATCCCAAAATGATTCCTTCCAAAGGCTCTGAAGAGGGTTTACAGCAGCCATAAATACACCAACACACACAATGACACCTCGTGGCAGGGTTACCTCGTGTGAATCCCCAGGGATGAATATTTCCTCCACGTGGGAATTGCTCAACAGGCTGCCTGTATTTATCTCTACACCTACAAAACCTGCAGGTGTGCTCCTTCCTGATGCCACCAGTGCCTTGTCCCCAAACCTCGAGTTCTTTGGGCAGTGACACCACTGGGGGAAGTCACTGAGGAGCCTCAGACAAGCCTTGAGGAGCACCTGGTGACCCAGGGAGGACACAGCACATCCCTTGGCCACCATGCCCTGACTACCTGGGAATGGGCACTTGGGGAAAGCTGACCATGAGGGATGGGTGAGCCAAAAACAAAGGGCTTTTTCCCCACTGTATTTAACTAAAACAGCTTTGATGGGAAGAGAAGGAGTTATGGTAACAGAGGGAAGTCTGAGGGCAGGCAGGGATCTGCCTCCCATTGCAAAAGGCAGCAGGAGGGGGTTGCTTTGCCTGCAGACAGGATTAGCTGGCATTTCAAGAGGAGGTGGCTGAGGAAAGTATTTGGTAGGGAAAATCACATGCTTTGAGTGTGCACTGAAGTTTCAGGAACCGTTTTCATGTGCTTCTGAAATATTTCCTGCTTGACAAAGTCACAGAGAGTCCTGACAAGGACCAGGAGAAGAGTCTGGTGCTGCCTCATGTGGCATCTCTTCAAACAGGAAGAACTCAGAGGTTGCCAGAACAGGAATTTCTTGCTGCACTTTCTCCTCTGAGTAAGGAGACATCTTCACACACATTAATACACCCAAGCATCTGGAGACCAGGCAGGCCCAGTGACACTTCAAGCCTGATATGTGTAAAGAGCATGAAAGGACTTGCAAAGCAGTGGTGGTGGCTTCTTACTCAGAGGCCACCAAACACTGAAAGGTAATAAATAGGGCTGTGAATGCCAAAATAATTCATCAGGTGGGAGGAGGAAAAAACTTGAGTACTCTGGAGAAAACCTGTCGTCTGAGACAAACCTGTCCTCTGAGGAAGGATTGAAGAGCTGTGTAATAATAGATGAGACTTAAAAAATTGTCTGTGGCCCCAGGAAGATGGTCCCTGAGCAGGTTGGTGGGTCCTGAGAGGGCCTTGCTGCTGCTCCAGAACTGTATTTAAAGCTCAAGCCACTGGGCTGATCCCAGCTGTAATAAAAGGAGAGGTTCCTCAAATGACTTTCACAAGAGAAGTTATCACCAACACCATCCATCATTTCACCACAAAGGGGAGTGATGGATTTTCATCCTTTCCTTTAGGGAGGGACAGGATCAAGATGAACTTTGTTCTTGCTCTTAGATTTTAATAGATTTCAAACAGATCTCTCCAGTCATGAGATGTCCACATGTGCAGCTCTCCCATTCCTCCTGCCTTTGCTGGAGACTGAAACCATCCCAAAAGAGCATTTGAGAGGAAAAGTGCCACTCCTTATGGATTTAAGGGAGCTCATGAGCATGTGTTCCCCCTGGCCACAACTGCTGAACCACTCAGCTGGAGATCTGCTCAGCAGGACAGGCTTCAAAACATTTTCACAAGAGCCCTGGCAATAAAAGATGCATGTCAGGACAGCAGATAAAACACTTAAAAGGTGGTTGGGATTGAGTTTGCAGCCACTGGGGCTTATTGCACTGGAAAGCAGCCACGTGTGGCTGGGTGAAAACTCAGACTTGCAATGACTTAGTTTAGTTTTTAGGATGAGACCCCTTGCCCCTCTTTTTGTTTGTTTGTTTGTTTGTTGTTTTTTGTTTTTGTTGTGTTGTGTTGTTTCGTTTTGTTTCAGCTCAGCCAGTTGTGTGCCTGACAACTCAAAGCAAAGTTATTTCACCCTGTTTCCAAGTCATTTAACTCCTCAAAATCAACTAATTCCTCATTAGGAATTCCACATTCAATTAGGACTGAAGTAATTTTTGAAAGGAAAGGTAATTTCAAAAGCAAAGTTATTTAGAAATATTTTTTTAATGTTTCAACTCTTTGAAAGCAGTTTTACTTTGATATTTTGGGGGGTTTTTTTCCAAAATTGTTTTCTTATGGAAATTATCAATATAAGTTATGTAGCATTGGAAAGAAGGTTGCTGTGCCTGTGTGACACAAATGACAGGAAGAAGAATAGGGAGGTTTTAGGGGAATCCTGTGCAAGAAGGGATTGCTCAGTGTGGGGTTTCCCCTGCTCCTCCAGCCCACTTACCCCAGATGGCTTTTTCCTCTCCCACATGTGCCCATGTGTACTTGGTACATCACTTTGCTGCTTTCTCGTGGTGAGGAAGGTTCATCTGTAGAAAGCAAATAAATTTCAAATTATTTTATTATTTGTTGCAGAAATTTAGGACTGAATCTTGTGACCTGACCCTGCTGTCTTTTTGGCTGGGAGTGGAGGGAGGCTCTCAGCATTCAGTGAGATTTCATACATAGTGTTAAAGGAGTCACACCTACATGAAAAGTCTCACCTGTATGGAATCTTTATATAGATTCCATAATAAAACAGAAACATGTACATCTCGATTATGCTGGCAAATATGACCCTATTTGCCATAGGATCAGCTGTAGGATTGACCTATAGGTGGGACTCCTTTAACAGGCATTTCTGTATGGCAAATATGACCCTATTTGCCATGGGGTCAGCTTTACATCTCAAACACAGCCCAAAAACCACATTTTGTTGCTGTGATGCAGGTGTGAGTCCCTTTCCCCCAGACCATAGAGGGAATATTAAGATATAAGGCAAGATTTTGACTCATGCAGCAGAGTTTTGGCTATGAAAATACCTCCAGTGCAGGCTCCCTTGTGCTTCTTTTGTCCTGAGAGACCAACCCAACCCAAGTAATCCTGAAGGGAATTCCAATGGGCCGTGTGCCAAGTGCCCCAGGAAATCTCCATGGCTGCTCCCACCAGACCATGGCAATCCCATAAAGGCTGGATAAATACAATAACACCAATTCCCTCAGGCCCCAGCTCAGAAACACACTCAGGCACCTGTGAAACTTTAGTCCTTATACTTAAATCCCTGAGGTTTTATTCCCTTAAGCCACACTCCAGCTTTCTCCACGTGCTGAGCCAGGATGTTTGTGCACAGAGAGGGAAAATGTTGTTTCAACCTGCTGATAGCTCTGGAACAGGATGGATACCTGAACAGATCTTCCCAGAGGACACTGGAATAGATCTCCTGTGTGGAAAAGAGCAGAGCATGTTTAGGTTTGGCTCAGCCCTTGCACTGACACCATCCATCAGATAAGACCAGACCACAAACTGCCAGGACAGATGTTACATTATTTATTACAGCAGGCTACTGGTCTGAGGCTTGAGGCCAAAGAAGGAGGGGGAGAAGAGAGCAGAGAAGATAAAAACCCAATATTTCTTAACTTCCAGAATAAAGGAGCTTGAGAAAGAGGGAGCACAAGGCATCTGTGTAATTTATGCCTGCATCAAACACATGTTTTTAATGAGCGTTTTCCTATTCTATAGTGAAGTTAGGAGACTCAGTACACAGGATTACACAGATTCCCCCACTCAGAGGTCCTGGGACCCCTCCAGGGATGAGCAGGTCCCCAGGCACTGCTTGCCCAAATTTGCCAAGCACTGAGCCACAAACACTGGTGGGCAACGACAGCTTTTTTTTTTTAAGCTGAATTTTCAGACCTATTGGGAGGATGGGAGCTGAAAGGCATCCAGAGGCAAATCCAAATCCAGTGGTGAGGCTTTCTTCTGGATGCCTTGCTGACGTTTTCTCCACTGGAGCATCTTCAACCACACACACACACATCACCCCACGGGGACCCTGGAGGCTGCAGCTTGTCCTCTACAGCAGCAAATCATGCCCATGGCACTGCCAGCTCTTAGCTTAGACAGCCCAAAAGCAGCTCCAGGATCCATCCATGTGGCAGAGGTGGCCCACAGGGGAGGGGTGAGAGGTGCCTGCAACACCGCGGTGCTGCGGAGTGATGGTGAGGTGACATCACTCTTGGACTTAATGGCAATAATAAATATTAATAATGTGTCGTTATTATTATGGCTGAGAGAAGCATTCAAGCAGGGGGAACTGATTCTCCATTTCAGCAGAGAATTTGCTGGGGTTTTTTTGTTTGTTTTTTTTTTTTGTTTTTGTTTTGTTTTGTTTTTTGTTTTTGGGGTTTTTTTGTTGTTTTGGGGTTTTTTGTTTTTGTTGGGGTTTTTTTTGTTTGTTTGGTTTGGTGTTTTTTGGTTGTTTTTGGGGGGTTGTTGTGAGGTTTTTTGTTGGTTT
>JANPWX010000546.1:6510-42725 GCA_024734555.1 Trochalopteron elliotii
GGAATGCTCTGAATGCTCCCATGGTGCCAAGGCCTCCACCAAGCCTTTAAAATTCTCTGTGGATTTATTCAGCCTTGGAATACGTGGTGATCTTTTCCTCACGGGGGGCTGAATCCACCTCATCCACAGCCACACCTCTGTATTTGGGGGAATCTGGAATGCAGGCATCACTTTTCAAATCAAGAATTGTGTTTGCTCAGAATGTAGGTCCAAGATCTTGGATAATGCAGCACCCAGGAGCAACCTGTGGGGAACCTTTTAAGAAAGGACCAATCCTTCAAAGATTTTGTTTCTTTCTGGTAGAATTAATCTCTATAATGCCCTTCCAGCTGCAGTATTTTAAGCTGAACTGAGGCATCCCCTGGAATATTCAGATTATTTGGGGTAGATTATTTTAATGAATTTATTTGTGTGTCCATTCATCTCAAAAGCACCCCCAGAAAGCCTCAGACATGGGGAAATGGCATTAAATTAGCAGTTAAATGTTTGGAGACTGAGTTCCTTAATATTGTTTAGCCAAGCATATCCTAGAGATTGTGGCCAGGGCTTTAATCTGCAGCACACAGCAGCTCCCCAGGGATTAGCAGCAGCCCTGATATGGTAATATTGGGAAAAATGGATGATCCAATTAAGTTCTGCTAAAGCATGGCAGGATCTAAGGTCCATATGTTGGTTTATCCTTATGGGTTGTGTATTAGGCTGGAATTGCTCAGCAGGCTGTGCTCAGAATCGCTGCATTCCGAGGTCTCATCACAGCTGAGAGAGAGAAAAATGAGGCTTTTGTCATTCCCTTGTCATTCCCTCACCCCCAGGGCAATTTTCCAAGGAGAAGCATCTTTCATTGAAACTGTGACCAATTCGTTTTGTTGCTGCTGCCCAGTGAAGCAAAAGTTTCTTTCTGTGCTTCCTGATCCAAGGGGCAGCTGAGGATGGGGAATTCTTTCCAGCAGCAGGTGGGAAAGGTTCTTGGTAACTTTGATGACTCCACTGAAGGGAGCACAGACCTTTCTGTGACTCTGGAATCACCTGGGCTCCGGGTGGATGCACAAGGACTGAGCTGCTCATGGCCAGGGCACGTGGAAACCTCTGTGTAGATAAAGAAATGGGGAAGAGAAGTGAAGGATTATAGATCCCTGAGGAATTGTTTAATGTTCAGGTGCTTAAGTTAAAATTCTAAAGTACACATTTTATTCATATTTTAATTGTGACCTCTTGCTAATGTGCAGCTTATCCCAGTGGCTGGAATGGTGGAATGGCCAGAAAGATTTAAAAATGCTGAGGGCATTTAAAAACGGGAATGAGGGAAAAATAGGGCCATTCCCTTCATCCACAGACTCCCATCACTTGCACCAAGCCCTGCAGGGCAGGGAACATTCCTGGTTTTCAAAGGAATTGTGGCTCCCACTGCAGGGCAGGGCAGGGAAGGGAAGGGAAAATTCCTGGTTTTCATGGAATCATGGCTCCACCCTCCTGGGGTGTGAGATTTTCACAGGAACATCAAGATCTCCAGGCAGGGAGAGCTGCAGTCCTCAGGCTCCATAAGATGTTTGTGAATCTCTCCCCTTTTCCTTCCTGAATAAACCAACCATTCCATTCGGGATTGGATGGAATAGTTCACACCGAATGGAACAATAGATTTGGTTTAGCAACAAAAATAATATTCCAGCATGATTCAAGCAAAATGTTTTTTTTTTTTTCCCACTTGATTTTCCAATTTTGCTGTCAAACTGATAAATCAGCTCTTCCCCCAGGGCAATAACAGGGAGCTCTGCTTTCCTGCATGGAGCAGCAGATCCCTGATGCTCCACACAGGAATATTTCCTGGCAGCATCATTTGTTTTGAGGCTGAAAAGATGCTCTGATCCCCCCAAAAAAGTGGAGCAGACTCCAGCTTT
The DNA here is from genome assembly GCA_024734555.1 of Trochalopteron elliotii. Classification (NCBI taxonomy): domain Eukaryota; kingdom Metazoa; phylum Chordata; class Aves; order Passeriformes; family Leiothrichidae; genus Trochalopteron; species Trochalopteron elliotii. The sequence continues at coordinate 8,406 of JANPWX010000546.1, forward strand.
CCCTCCCCAGGAGCAATTCCAAGAGGCAGCAGCAGCAGGAGCTCCTTTCCCTGCCTTGGGAGCTTCAAAATATCCTCAGGAAAAGTTGTTTTATCCCTGGTTTTAGCCCGAAGGCTTTTAAAACAAAGGGATTTTCCAATCAGGAGCTCTGGAAAAGGTGTTTGAAACAGGAAAATGGGAAAGGAGCATCCTCTAAGCACTGTGGAGTTGTGGAGAACAGCTGAGAGGTCTGATCCCATGGAGCAGAGATTCCTGTGGAAAAAAAGGACCAGTGCTGAAAGAAACATTCCATGAGCTCTGGATCATGCAGGATCTGCTTCCCAGGCCCTTTGGAGGAGGGGAAAGCTCCAGGCTCTGGTTATCCATGGTGACTTTGGAGAATTCCACTGGGAGCAGCTGAGATCCTGCTGGCCATTGCCATGTTCCCCTTGGCCCTGCACTTGGAGCTGTGGTGGGATGGGAATGCCATGGAAAACCTCACATACACCTGGTGGGAGGAGGATTCCAGCAGGGACACAGCCACTCCAGGAAAAAACACCCTGGAAGTGCTTGTTTTGTTCTGGGGACACTGCAAGTGGACAGCAAATCCCTTTTGTGCTGCTGCTCCCGATTCTGGATGAGTTGGGATTCAGAGCATAAAATCAGGGATCCAGCAGAAATTAAGACTTGACCTGAGACATAATGGAAAGAACCATTCCACAGTGGGATGGGCAGGAGCTGACAGGGATCAAAAGATCTCCAGGTTCCTCCTTGAAGTATCTCCATGGTCCCCCTTGAGGCATCTCCTGTTTCTTCGAGGCATTTCCAGGTTCCTTCTGGAGGCATCTCCAGGTCCCTCCTTGAAGGATCTCCAGGTCCCTCCTCAAGGCACCTCCAGGTTCCTCTTCACATCATCTCTGGATTCCTCCTCAAGGAATCCTGTTCCAGGGCTTTGATTAGGAGCACTAATCAGCTCCCTGAAGTTCCCAGAGCCTGTTCCCTGAAACCTCTGTGTCTTTGCTTTCTTCCTTCCTCCTCATTGAAGGATCATTAATTGCTGCCCTTCCTTGACCACACTTTGAGTGGAATTCTCTCCCTCTTTCCTTGTCCTGGGTCCGCCTCAAAGTATCTCCAGGTTGTTTTTTGAGGCATCTCCAGGTTCCTCCTGGAGGCATTGAAACAGTGGGAATTTTTGGAATAAACAAACCAATGCAGCTTGGAGGTGACAAAGCACCACTCCCCCTGAAGGAAAACTGGGATGGCCTGGAAACCAGGAATCTTTCTGGGAGTCAGGACCTTTATAACCTGACTGGGGGCTCAGCTGATGATGGAAAATCCTGGTTTGTACAAACCCTGTGTGGGGAAAATCTGCACAGAAGGGATTTGGGTGGTCCAGCCCATCTTTGTGATAAAGGCAGGAATCAACTATCACAAAGAGCTCCCATCTTGCTCCTCAGATTCCATGGGGATAAAGGATTTTCCTGGGAAGATCTCCAGTTCTGCCATGGTTTAAGCCCAGCTGGAAATTCAGTACAATGGAGCCAATCCATCATGGACATCCATGGCAGGAGGAGGAGGAGAAGCTGAAAAGAAGATAAGATTCTGAGATAGGAACAGCTGAATAATTGAAACAAAATAAAAAATAATATTAATAACACAGATCAGAGTAATAAGAAAGATGATTGCGATGATGATAATAATAATAATAATAATAATTGTAATTAAAAATACAAATAAAATGCAAGAGAAAAATATGATTTCTAATGCAATTGCTGATCAATGCCCCAGCAGTCCCTGTGAGTGACCAGTGACTCCCAGTCACTGCCCCCAGTTGATATCCTAAAAATGACAAACTATACTTTGGAATCCCCTCTGGCCAGTCCTTCCCATTGCTTTTTGTGCCCCTCCTCACTGGCAGAGCCTGGGATCCTGGATTTGGAGCAAGCACATTTTGGCACCAACCACAACATTGGTGGTTTATCAACGTTATCCTCACATGAAATCCCAAACCCAGCCCTGCTCCAGCTTCCAGGATAAAATGAACTCGATTGCAGCTGAATCCAGGACAATTCCTCTCCTCACCTTCCTGCTGGAGAGGAAAACCATCCCATTTTGGAAAGGCTGAGAACTCTTCAAACAGAGGGCAGGTTTGCAGACTCCCAACCTTCTCCTGATTGTTCTGAGCTGTTTCCAGAAACTCCGCATGATTCTGGGTTGTTCCCAGTAATTCCAAAAGTTCAGGACCCCCCAGCAGTGCTCAGAGCTCAGGCTGCTGCACCTGAGGTCTTGCAGAGCAAAATAAACCCAGCAGGAATTGCAGGTGTCTGATAAGGGGTATTGATAAACCTGGAGAACAGAAGGCTCCAGGGAGAGCTCAGAGCCCCTGCCAGGGCCTAAAGGGGCTCCAGCAGAGCTGGAGAGGGACTGGGGACAAGGGCTGGAGGGACAGGACACAGGGAATGGCTTCCCAGTGCCAGAGGGCAGGCCTGGATGGGATATTGGGCAGGAATTGCTCCCTGGGAGGGTGGGCAGGCCCTGGCACAGGGTGCCCAGAGCAGCTGTGGCTGCCCCTGGATCCCTGGCAGTGTCCAAGGCCAGGTTGGACATTGGGGCTTGGAGCAGCCTGGGACAGTGGGAGGTGTCCCTGCCCATGGCAGGGGGTGGGACTGGATGGGATTTAAGGTCCCTTCCCACCCAAACAATCCTGGAATTCTGTGGTGTTTGTCCTTCTCAGAGCTCAGAGCTGCAACAGGGTGCTGGTCTTTGTTGTAAAATTTCAACATCACCCCTTTGCCTTCCAGTTCTTCTCCTTCTGTAGGAGACTCCAGCCACTCATTCCCAACTTTTAGCAATTAACCTTTTTTTTCCATAGCTTTATAAGTATGCACATCTCCTTCCAGAAACCCATTCTGCTCTTCCCTGTTTCTCCAATATGTCAGGACCATTTAAAATGTCAAACCTTTTCTACTCAAGATGCTCCCAGCTCCTTCCATCTCCTGTGCAAACAATAGCCCCAAATTTCATCCCATTATTTCAGCTTGCAATAAAAATATTGACAATTCCCAGACCCAGGATCCCACCTGAAGCAGAGCTCCACACTAATGGGGAGCTGTTGATGAGTGGCCTCTGGGAGCAGCTTTGAAACTCCTCAACAGAGCTTTCACCTCGCCTGTGTTTGCTCAGTTTCCTGACAAGAGTGACAGAAATCTTCCTCAAAAATCCGATCTTTGCACTTCTCCCTTCTCCTCAGAGCCTGTGGCTCTGCCAGGGCTGAAAATGGCTCTGCTTTGACAGAATTTGTTCTTTACAAATCTGTTGGTTGTTCTTTTCTCTTGTCATGTTCTGCCTGTACAGAACTGGGGTGTTTTGTGTTTGGATCTGTGGAGAAGTTCATCACTCTCTGATTTATCTTTCTTCCTTGTGCCTGTAACTTTTCATCCTTGTGGAAAAGACATCATCCCACTCTCAAAAACACACACAGAACTGTGCTGAGGTTGGAGAACTGGCTGGAGCAAAGGGAATTCCTTTAGGAAAGGATCATTTGGGAGCATTTATGAACAATTCACTGATAATGAACTTCCCTGTGGGTGATCCCAATTAATCCTGTTGCTAACTGGAATTTTCTCTCCCTTTGACTGCTGCTTCCCAAGGCCTGACCCCTGTTCCTGAAGCATTTGAAATCTGTCTTCCCCCAGCTCCTGATCTCCCTTTTGCATGGTATTTAATTTGTGTCTTGATTGCTGTTTTTCTCTCTGATAATCTGTTTTATTGCACAATATTCTCCTCAGCAATTACCTGTTTTTCCCTTTTTAATTTTTTTCCCTTGCTACTTATTTAACCAAGTTGGTCATTCCTGATTCTCCTCTCCATTTCTTTCCAGGCAGAATTTTCACTTCCACCCTTGCTATCAGTTGATTTAAGACACCTTTATTCCTCCTGAGCTCCCAGTCCTGTTCCAGGGCTTTGATTAGGAGCACTAATCAGCTGCCTGAAGTTCCCAGGGCCTGTTTCCTGAAACGTCTGTGTCTTCACTTGTCTTTCTTCCTTCCTCCTCATTTAAGGATCATTAATTGCTGCCCTTCTTTGACCACACTTGGAGTGGAATTCTCTCCTTCTTTCCTTGTTAGGATCAAGCACAATCCCAGTGTCTTTCCTGTGGCTTTTCCCATATCTCAGTGAAATTATTTTGCATTAAAACAACCTCCGGAGAATTTAAACCCATGACCTCTGGAGAATTGAGACCCTGCTTCAGCCTTTCCCCAGGTTTTATCAGGACATTTTAAGCCCCCTAAAAACACCAACTTCAGGTTTTGGGGTGTTTCTTTTTGTGGTGTGGAGGAACAGAGAATTTTCTACCCCAATATCTCTGTGAGAGGAGTGTGGAGGTGCAAAGTGAGGGATCACAAAGGTCTCACATTTGCTTTTGCACTTGGAGGTTTTTAATATTCCTGCATTTTTCCACCTTCTGAGTTCCTCTCCAGCCTCATAGCAGCACTAATTTTTTTTCCCATCTGTGTGACTTTCAAAAAAAAAAGTGACTTTCCAAAATTAAATCGTATTTTTGGGCACCACTTGAGACTCAGAGTTCCTTCTATTTATTCCCCTCTCCTTTTGAGCTGCTATAAAGATGTTTTCAGGCTGGCCCGTCCTCTGCTGTTGCTCCAGTCCAGGTTTCCATCCCCCAGGAAGGTTCCTGGCTGACCCCCAGAGGGATGAACACTTTTGGGATCCTTGTATCCCAGCCTGGCTTCCCACCTGGCTCCCCAGGGACACAGAGATGCTGCTGTGCCATTGGTCTCTCCTGGATAAATATCAGTATTCTCCAAGTCACCTGTTCCTTTGGGATGGAGCACTGTGCAGAGGGCTGTCTTGGGTTGCAATATATAACCAAAAGCATGTATTTTATTCCCAATCTGTTGAAACTGGTTGAAAAGGTGTTTTTTCTTTTAATTCCAGGGGGAGAGGGCAGTGTCTGCTGTCAATGTGCAGCAGTTAAACCAGCTGTGGCTGGGTTCTTTATCCCCTCCAGGACCCATCCTCCCCCCAGGGGATCTCTGCTGCCCATGGGCCATCCAGGCTCACTGCAGGGCTGAGACAATTCCATCATCCCACCCAGGGGGAGGAGCCCAGCATTCCCACCTGGATCACAGCTGGCATTCAGAGCACCAGCACAGCCTGTTTGCTCTGGATTCCCAGAGGGAGCCCAGACCCATCTCAGCACCACTGGGCCCTTCTCCAGGATCATCTCTGCTCCAACAGAACACATCTGGCACTGCAGGAGGATTTATTTGGACTGCTCCCAACACCCTGACCAACAGGGGGTCAGGAGTGTTCTGACTCTGTCAGGGTTTCTACGATTTTTTCACTGTTTGTTTGCTTGCTTTACTACATTTTTATTTTTTAATATTCCTAGTAAAGAACTGTTATTCCCATATCTCTGCCTGAAAGCCCCTTAATTGCAGAATTATAATAATTTGGAGGGAGGGGGTTTACATTCTCCATTCCAAGGGAAGCTCCAGCTTTTCCCTGGCAGACACTTGTCTTCCCAAACCAAGACAAGGGCACATCTGGAGCAGCTGTTAGGAATTCCTGCTGTGGGCACCTCTCCAGGATGCCCCTGTGGGGCTCCTTGAAGGAGGGTGAGGCCCTTCCCATGAGGATTGGCTTTCAAAGGCAAACATCTGGAGCTTGTCCCACCTCTCCAATTTCCATCCGATGCATTCTGCCATTTTCAGCTTTTCCAGAGCATTTCCTTGCTGATTGTCCCACTGCTGGTGTGATTCCAGCTGCCCAGGGAAAGCTGAGTCCATTTAGAGAGTGAAATGTGTCCTCCAAAGGGTTTTCCTGGGGATTCCCCACATCACTGGGCTGCAGCTGTGGCACACAGGGACCCGCAGGGTGATCCCAGGGATAATTTGGTGTTAGGATTCTGCAATGAGTTTGATCCTGTGGTGATCCAGCATTTCCTGATTTGGGGAACTGAGCTCAGCTCCTGCTGTTGGTGGCTCATGGCCCTGGGAACAGCAGGAATCCTTGCCCAGCACATGGATCCCAAATCCTGCATCCTTTGGCCTCAGCTGGGTTGGAGGATATTGGACTCCGGGATTGGAACCATGTAAAGGAGCAAAAATGGCCTCAGGAGGGGCTAAAATCAGTGCAGGGTTTGGACCATCAGGCCCACAGGCAGTCAAATATCTTGGATATTTTGAGGTTTTTATGGGAAATTTCCACATGTGGAGTTTTTGGAAATTCTCTTCTGAACGACCCAGGAGATTCAGTTTTTAGAGCTTACAGAACAGCAGGCTGCTTGTCTGGAAATGGATTTTTCCTGTCTCTCAGGTTACTTTTATGCCTTTTCTTTTTATTTTGGTGTTATTTTAACGCCTAAGCCATCCTGTCTGTGTATTTGTATCCATGTCCATGGAGCACCTGGAATATTGAGGCTCCAATTCCACACTGGGCTCACAGACATTTCTGGTGCCAAAACGTTTTTATTACTCACTATGCTTCTGGTTTATTCTATCAAATAAAGCACTACCAGGCCAATTATTTTTATTTTATAAACAGAAAAGAGTGGGATTTCTTTAAGATAAAACATTTCTCTCTTGCACCTGAGGTTTTGCCCTTGTTTTTTTGCTGTAGAATGCCTTTGGAACATCTCGTGGAATTTGGGAAAACTGGGAGCCAACTCTCTCAGGAGCTTAATTACTTCCTAGGCCTAATCTTTCACAAGTTTATTGCTAAAAACCTTAATTAAACAAGGAATACTTGGAGGAGTTTAGCACAGGGAGCTCTAGGGAAGGGAATTCACTCCTCTGGAAAACCTGGAGGTGTTAACTCCGAGGTTTTACTCCATACTCCATGTGTAGCATGGACCTGAGGTGTAAACCTGTGCAAGGGGAGTGGGAACAACTGAAAATCCCTATTAGAACCAGCAAGAATTTTGGGGTGGCTGTTTTGGGGATGGCTTTGTGGCTTTGTGAAGAACCCCTTCCCTCCTGAGAGCAGGAACTCTCCCAGTTTTCTGGGGTGTGATTATCTTGCACTAAGGAATGAGGAGGTTTTATCCTTCTGGCTGGGCCATGAGATGGGAAATAAGGAACAGGGGCTCTGCTCTTGACCTTTGCCCTTCTCTGGGAGAGGTCACATCCATCTGATGTGTCTCACATTCCTGTTTTTAAATGGAGCAGAAGATGCTGCATTTTCCACTGAGAAAGCTCTGAAGGAGTGGTTGAGAGCTCCCATTATTCCAACAAACAGGAAATATCCACTGGTAGAACTGGAGCATTGGAAAAGGCTGAAAACAAAGGATAGAAACGGAATTCCTGTGTACTCCTGGAAAAGTGAGGAATCTTGCAGAGGGCTGTGCTGGATCTGGCTCATGCTCAAGGTTTTGTTGATCCAAATTCAGGCCAGGAAATAAATTTCCCCTGTTCCCGTTTGTTTGTCCTTTTGTTTGGCTTCCTCCTTCTGGGATGAGGTGTTAGAATTACCTCTGCCCCCATCTTTTCCTAGAGGACACAATGGATTTGTGCCTTTATCCTGGGTGTGTTCCATGGGGTTGGGAATTCTGTGCTCCCTGGATCTCTCTTACCTGATGCCCTGAGGCTGGAGCTGTGTCAGTCTTGGTTGGATTTTCCTGTCCTGTCTTTCCCACTGATTTTTCCCTGTGGATGATGCCCCTGCATATGGAATCAAGGAATCCTGAGACTACAAAATCATGGAGCCATGGAATGGTTTGGGATAGAAGAGACCTTAAAGCCCATCCAGTCCCACCCCTGCCATGGGCAGGGACACCTCCCACTGTCCCAGGCTGCTCCAAGCCCCAATGTCCAGCCTGGCCTGGGACACTGCCAGGGATCCAGGGGCAGCCACAGCTGCTGTGGGCACCCTGTGCCAGGGCCTGCCCACCCTGCCAGGGAACAATTCCTGCCCAATATCCCATCCAGCCCTGCCCTCTGGCACTGGGAAGCCATTCCCTGTGTCCTGTCCCTCCAGCCCTTGTCCCCAGTCCCTCTCCATCTTTCCTGTCAGGCACTGCAAGGAATAATAATGTCACCTTGAGGCTTCTTTTCTCCAGGCTGAACAATCCAAATTTTCCCAGCCTTTCCTGACAGCAGAGCTGTTCCATCCCCAGGCTCCTCTTGCTGTCCTGCTCTGAGCATGGCCATGCACAAAAGGAACAGCAGACCTGAGGATATTTACTATTTCTCCCTGCCTTTTCTTGCTCATTCCCATGAGACAGGTTAATCCCAGGCCAACAAAACTTTACTTAAAATGGATTTTCCCAAACTCCAGGATAAGTGATCACCGCTCATGGACTTGTACAAGTTTGGGCTCCAGTTCCTGCTGTTCCAAAGGCTTTCCAACACTCCTGAAGGTGTTACTCATCCCCTCAGAGCCTGACAGTCACATTAATGTCAGTAACCCCATCAGGTCACCCGGAGCAGCAGCTGGAGCTGGACTGGATCCATTGGCAGCTCGAGCAGAGGGAAGGGCAGAGCTCCGAAATCAAGGAAAGACATCAAGACCCATTCGAAAATGATTTTGTTGCCTCCTCCATTCAGGGACTCAGGTCTGTGCAAGGTGAGCTTTCCATGTCACCCACAGTTATTCAAGGCTGGGAGCTCTGTGTCAACGCCTTGATTTTACCTCTCATTTTGTTGGAGAGATCCAGACTTCCCTTCACTTGGGAATGGCTTCCAGAGAGCACAGTGACCAAATTAATGGAGCAGGATTCTGGATAGGAACCTGTTGGAGCCAGTCCAGAGGAGGCACCAGGATGATCACAGGAATGGAGCAGCTCTGCTGTGAAGAAAGGCTGGGAGAGCTGGGATTGTCCAGCCTGGAGAACAGAAGGCTCCAGGGGGACCTCACTGTGACCTTCCAGGACCTGAGGGGAGCCTACAGGAAAGATGGAGAGGGAATTGGGACATAGGCTGGGGGGGACAGGACACAGGGAATGGCTTCCCACTGCCAGAGGGCAGGGCTGGATGGGATATTGGGCAGGAATTGTTCCCTGGCAGGGTGGGCAGGCCCTGGCACAGGGTGCCCAGAGCAGCTGTGGCTGCCCCTGGATCCCTGGCAGTGTCCAAGGCCAGGTTGGACATTGGGGCTTGGAGCAGCCTGGGACAGTGGGAGGTGTCCCTGCCCATGGCAGGGGGTGGACCAAATGTCCTTTAAAGGCCCTTCCCTCCCAAACCATTCCATGGCTCTGTGATTGTGGATCCAGCCCTTATCTCTACAAACCAGGCACTTTTGTGTGACCTCTTTAGCCACTCCTGGAATCATCACCAATTCCTGAAAACCGGAGCCAAGAAAGCCAAGGAGCTTTTCTCAAGTTCAGGGCAAGCTGGAACCATTCCAGTGTGGGAATCCAAGTGCCTGTACCTATTTGAACAATAGATGTGGAAAGCACAATGGCCTTTCCTTGGAATGTAGGGAAAGAGGCAGCAAATCCTCCACTGGTGAAAATTATTCCCCAAATCCATCAGCTCCTCTAACTTGTGTTTATCAGCCTCCAGCAGCTCCCAAACCACTTCCACCAGGGAGCTGTAGCTGGGCAGATAAGCCAGGGGTGGCTTTCTGTGATGGAGAGGCTGCAGAAGCACTTCCAGCACAGAATCCCTTATGGGATGCAGCTGAATAAAATCCTCCTGAATATTCAGGTAGGAAATTTAGAATTTCACTTTTCTCTGCACTGGGGGTGCTTCTCTGAATCTTCTTGGAGAACAAACAGCAACAGGCACCCAAGACCTTTACCAGAACTGGGGTTTCCTGCAGGGACAGGAGTCTTGGGAATAATTTCCCTTTTAATCAGTGTAAAGATGGCAGGTGACAGATTCCTGGGATTGTCCCATCCCAGTGCTTTGTGCAGCTCCTTCCCTGCCCAGTTCTGCCTTCCTGGCCATCATGGGGGCTCATCCGTGGGAATACACAAGACAGAGAGTGAGACAGATTTAATTAGCACAGCTAGTTTGATAACCAGGATACCATGGCAGGAACAAACAGAGCTCAGAGATTACAGAAAATGGGATTAAACGTGCTTATGGGAAGAGGAGAGATTCAATCAACCCCCTCTAAGAAAGATGTTGTAAATGGATAAGTTGTTTGTATGATCTTTTAACCTAATTATTGCAGTGGAAATTATTAACCTTCCTGAAATGGTATATAAGCTTTTGGAAAACCTGAGTAAAATTGAATTGTGATCACCAAATCAGTCTTCCTGTCTCTCCATCAATCGCTGATATTCATCCTCATCCCACTTGTAAGGGCTGAAATCCCACCAGGACATGCCTGGAATATGCAGTTCTTTGAGTGCTGCTGACTTGTGCTGGAATCACTTCCCTCAAATTCACTGGAACCTGGAAAACCCCTGGTGCCTCCAGAGCTCCCAGATTCAGGGGAGATCCCACCTGTGTGTCAGACCTGGGAGCTGCTGTGCCAGTCAGCACATGGCTGCTTTTTTCCCTGTGTTATTCAGGGAATGCAAAATTAAGACATAGACTTAGTTCCAGAGTTAGCCAGAGAGCAGAGAGTGTGCAAATAATCCCCATCCTAATTAGTCTAATGACTTCGGAGATAGCAGTTTTCCCCTGGAATTTTCACTCAATTGCTTGGCAAGGTAAACGAGTGGTGAACTCAGATCCCGTGGCTGAGCAGGGACATCCTCAGGAGCTGCTGGGAGGGAGAAGGGAAGTGGGATGGATTCCCAAAATTTAACTCCCCCTTCTCCAGCAGGGCTGGGAAAGGGGCTTAAATCCAGAGAGCTTGTGCAGGAGGAGACACTAAAACATCTCCATTCCTGATGGGTCCACAGTGGGTGACTGAGCTCCCACCCTGCTCCCACAGCTGGGAATGCTTTCCCTGCCCTCCCACCCTGCTCTGCTAAATCCATGCAGGACACTGGGATTCTCCTCCTTCATAGATGTTCCATTTCCAAGAACTTTGCAGGCTGTTACTCCTAAAGGGGCAGCCTGAGCCATCTCCCATCATCAGGCACCACTGGGCTGGAATAATGGGATTTCATGGAATGGTTTAGGTGGGAAGGGAGCTTAAGGATCATCTCACTCCACCCCTGCCACGGGCAGGGACACCTCCCACTGTCCCAGGCTGCTCCAAGCCCCAATGTCCAGCCTGGCCTTGGGCACTGCCAGGGATCCAGGGACAGCCACAGCTGCTCTGGGCACCCTGTGCCAGGGCCTGCCCACCCTGCCAGGGAACAATTCCTGCCCAATATCCCATCCAGCCCTGCCCTCTGGCACTGGGAAGCCATTCCCTGTGTCCTGTCCCTCCAGCCCTTGTCCCCAGTCCCTCTCCAGCTCTCCTGGAGCCCCTTCAGGCCCTGGCAGGGGCTCTGAGCTCTCCCTGGAGCCTTCTCCTCTCCAGGTGAGCACCCCCAGCTCTCCCAGCCTGGCTCCAGAGGGGCTCCAGCCCTTGGAGGATCTCTGTGGCCTCCTCTGGACTCTCTCCAGCAGCTCCAGGCCTTTCCTGTGCTGGGTCCCAGGGCTGGGGCAGCTCTGCAGGTGGGGCAGAGGGGCAGAATCCCCCCCTCCCCTGCTGCCCACACTGGGGGCTCAGCCCAGGGCACGGGGGGTTTCAGAGCCAGGGCAAGTCCAGCCCTCACCCACAACACCCCAAATTCTTCTCCCAGGGCTGCTCCATCTGCTCATCCTGAGCCTGGACTCACCCTGGGGCTGCCCAGAGTGCAGCACCAGCACTGGGTCCTGTTAAACCCCAGGAGGCTCCCATGGGTCACTGCTGGAGCTTGCCCAGGTCCCCTGGGTGGCCCCGTCCTTCAGGTCTGGCAGCCTCACACTCAAGGAGTTGTTTCTCCCATGAGAAATTTGGGCTACATCCATTTTTCCACTCTGCGCATGTTTGGAGCAGATATATTTTCAACACCTGCCACATTGAGTTTGGGGTTTTAAGTGTTTTTTTCTTCCTCCTTTTCGTGAAGAATAAAAAGTGTGATTTTTGCCTTCTCCCCCCTTTTCTACTTTGTAACTTTACAAATGTTTTCAATACATGAAAGTGACACTGTGACAAATTCACTTTTCTTTTTCAGCTCTGTCACTTTTACAAACTTGAGAAAGTTCTGAGAAGCTAAAAGGAAAAAAGGGAAAAAAGAAAGGAAAAGGCAAAGAAAAAACCCCTGATTTTTCTGGCATTCATCTGTAAAAACAAGAAAGGATAAAACTCCTGTCCCAGCATGGCTTGATGTTGGAATTTGGGGGGACAGAAGATGCTCTGAAAAAGCCAGCAGAGGCTGCTGAGTTGATCATGGAATCATGGAATGGTTTGGGTGGAAGAGACTTTAAAGCTCATCCAGTCCCACCCCAGCCATGGGCAGGGACACCTCCCACTGTCCCAGGCTGCTCCAAGCCCCAATGTCCAGCCTGGCCTTGGACACTGCCAGGGATCCAGGGGCAGCCACAGCTGCTCTGGGCACCCTGTGCCAGGGCCTGCCCACCCTGCCAGGGAACAATTCCTTCCCAATATCCCATCCAGCCCTGCCCTCTGGCAGTGGGAAGCCATTCCCTGTGTCCTGTCCCTCCAGCCCTTGTCCCAGGTCTCTCCCCATCTTTCTTCTTGGCCCTTTCAGTCACTGGATCCCCAAAGTTCCTCTTTTCCAGGCTGAGCAATCCCAGCTCTGTCAGAGCCTTGCCCAGGTCCCACCACCTCCATCCCCATTTCTGCTGCTGTGCCTGGATTTGTGTCCAAATCCCACTGGGGCTCAGCATGGAAGCAGCAGCCAGGAGGAGCTGGAAGGTGGAGAGGAGAGAGGAGATCCCTCATCTCCCTGCCCTGGGCCCTGCCCTGGTGAGCACAGTCTGCAGGGCCCAGTCAACCACTCCAAATTTATTCCCCTGCACTTTCCAACATTCCCACTGTTCCTCCCCAGTGCAGCATCAGCCCAGTGCAGTGAAATCATTCCTGACTGCAGCAGATGTGGAACATGCAGCAGGTCAGGAGCTGCTGGGAAGGAGTTTCAAAGCTCCTCACCTCCCAACTCCTTGATTTTTCAAGCAGCACAAGGCAAACAGCACCAGCCTGCCTGGAGAAGATGCTGCCTCTGCCCTGGTTTGGTGTTCCTGGGCGTTTTCCAGCTGGAGCAGAGGAGAGTCAGCAGCAACACCTGCCAGAATTGCCACAAATTGGAGACCACAGCCCAGAGGAGAACATGGAGTTACCTGCCAAGGTATCACTCCCTGCAGGCCTCTTCCCTGTTTCTGGAGGTGTTTGTCTTGTGTTGTGCAGCCTTCTTCCCTCTGAAACTCTGCCAGTTTGGGTCTGTCACTGCCAGTTTTTCCTCATGCAAACAGCCCCTCTTGCCTGCCTGTCTTCCCTGTCATTCCCATTTTCCCCTTATTTGGCTGCCTGCTGGATCCATGTACTGGAGGCTCCTGCAAAGAAACACTTCACCATTCCACACCCCCTCCCCCAGATTAATAATCCCCTGGAATAAGGAGATGATTCTGCCCGGGCAGCCTTGCAGATATGCTTATGAATAAATTAGCTCTGCTTTGTGGGACTAAACACATCTGCACGCTCTGGGAACATTTGTAATTCCATTGGAAATGGAATCATGTGGTAGGGATGACAGGGTGGTTGTTGCCATTGCGATTTGTTTTCATCTTTTTTATTAAAAAGATGAAGTTTATGCCACCCTATCTAAGCTGATGCTGGGCCGTGGGAGTCTCCCTGGTGTTTGGGACGGAAAACTCTGTTCCTGCTGGCTCTGCTGAAATCAGCATTTCCCTGGCCTTGTCCCCAGCAGGCAGCTGGAGTAGTGAGAGCAGTAGTTACTATGAGCTGTAGTTACTATAAGCTGTAGTGACTAACAGCTGTGGTTTTATAACCACTCACACTCACACAACATGGCCTTTCCCCCTCCCTCAGCCTCTGCTTTCCCCACTGTTTTCCCTCCTGTTTTCCCTTTGCACGGTGGTCAGTGCTGGGTATTCCCTGAGACCTGAGGGCCACCTTGATGCCAAATCCATCCTGGGGTCTCCTGTGGGGTTTGTGGCCCCCAAAATGTGGTGTTTAAAGATTCCCCAGCAATCCTGCTCAGCAAGGCCTCACCTGATGCAGCCCTCAGGCCCTGCTGGCAACTTCCACTCATCCCCTCAGAACAAGCCCTGAAGTGGCAGCAAGGGACAGATTCCAGTGGCTTTGCTTCCTAAAAAGCTCTCTGCTTTCTGCCCAGCCTGTCTGGATATCAGGGAGCAGCTTCCTCTGCCCAGTCCTGCTTTGGGCTGAGTTTTGTTTCTGCTTCAGAGACCTGTGAATTCCCTGGAGTTCCAGAATTCCATGGAATTCTGGCCAGAGCTGTAGCAAGGATTTGGCCTTGTCATGGAATCACAGAATGCCCTGAGCTGGAAGGACCCACAGGATCATTGACCCAGCCCCTGTCCCTGCCCAGACCCCCCAACAATCCCACCCTGGGCATCCCTGGCAGGGCTGTCCAAAGGCTCCTGGAGCTCTGGCAGCCTCGGGGCCGTGCCCATTCCCTGGGGAGCCTGGGCAGTGCCAGCACCCTCTGGGGGAAGAACCTTTCCCTGAAATCCAGCCTAAATCCCTCCTGGCCCAGCTCCAGCCCTTCCCTGGGTGCTGTCCCTGTCCCAGGGAGCAGAGTGGAGCTGCCCTCGAGAGGAAGTTGTGGACTGTGATGAGCAATACACAAAATATTAATTTAGAAATTACCTTCCTGTAATTTTATGTTCAACCAAACCTATTAACCCTACTATTTTTAAACTGTTTATATTCAGAGCACCAGCAGCTCCCCAGAAAGGCCAGGGAAAGTTTCACTGCTCATCAAATCCACCAGCACTAAAAGTGGCAGTGGGTGGGATCAGACATCCCTGTGCACAAGGGGCTGGTATGAAGAACACACTCAAGGACCAAGAGCTGGAGCATTCCAGAATGAGGAGACAGCTGGGAGACACTCCCAGGAGTTCGGGGTCTATCAGTCAAATGAACCACAAAAATGTGGGGTTTATCAGTCAAGTGAGCCCCAAAAGTGAAGATAAACCACTTTTTATTTAGCAAGATCTAAAGCACAGGGTTTGGTTAGAAGTGCACATTCAACTCAAGAAACAAACCTGGTTATCAGATGAAAAATGGATGAAAAAGGTCTAAGCTTAGATTGTCTGCACCTTAAAGTATTTGTTGAGAGAGACAAAAATCAGCTGCTTGTGGTCACTCTCCCATCACCCTGAGCACGGCCAGCCCCAGGTGTGCTCCTCAAAGTGACATCCAAGGTACAGCCCCGAGCTGCAGAGAAAAACTTGTCCATTAAACACAGGCTCATCACAGTCCCTCCATACATCATCCCCAGCACAGGTGTCCGGGAGCTACCTAGAGAAGAAAAGATTGGGAGTTTTATACCTGGCAAACAATGAAAGCAGTAGATCTTGATTTAGGAGGATGAGAGGGACTAGAAATAAAGAGAAAACAGAAGTAAATGAAAGTGTAGAAATAATAAATGGAAAAAAAAACCCAAATAACAAAGCAAAGCTCACAACTGTCTGAAAGAAAAAGAACAAACACAGCTGGAATTTGTCAATTTTAAAGAAAGAAAAAGTAACACCCAAAAATGCTACCCATATCCAGTTCCAATTTGTGAATATAGGCAAAGTAAAAGAAATAGTTTCAACTAAAGGAGGCTGTAAGCTGGCAAAAAAAAATCTGCATTACAAGTGTTAAATCCCTTAAAAATGAGTTAAATCACTAAGTCTGAGATGTAAAAGCAATATTTATAATATATCCTAAACTTGCTGTCTAAAGGACAGGCAGTGGTAGCACAAAGCAAGCAGAGGACAATTAAATTGTTTAAGATTATAAGACTTTATTGGAACAATTCTGAATCCAGGGATGAAATAGTCCTGGAGAAAAGGTGCAAAAGAAAGAGGCAGGAAATTGGAAAGTCAAAATACTGCCCTGGGCAGGGACACCTCCCACTGTCCCAGGCTGCTCCAAGCCCCAATGTCCAACCTGGCCTTGGACACTGCCAGGGATCCAGGGGCAGCCACAGCTGCTCTGGGCACCCTGTGCCAGGGCCTGCCCACCCTGCCAGGGAACAATTCCTGCCCAATATCCCATCCATCCCTGCCCTCTGGCACTGGGAAGCCACTCCCTGTGTCCTGGTACTCCAGGCCTTTGTGAGAAGTTAATTTTAAAAAAGATGAGTGCCAAGGTCCTACTCCCTCGGATTTCCACAGCCCTTCCAGGAGGGATCCTCAGCAGCCAAAGAAATGCAGCATCCTTGGGATAAAGTGGCTGATTCTGACACAAATGGGTGCTTCAGGAATGAGGAAGACACTTTTCAGGGGAGAGATTACAGGAATTGATGCTTGTAAATGATCTGCAAAGCCCAGGAATGGTGAAATCCCAACACTGATGGCATCAAAGGATCCTGGAGTGGAAAACTCAGCCCAGCTGAGTCTGCCACCAGTGCCTGGATGGGGAAATGCCCGCTGGGATTTGGCACAGGTGAACAGGGAATTCTGCAACAGGAGGAGCAGGGCCCCACATTTCAATCCATCCTGAGGGGCTGGAGCTCACAGTTACTGTGCAGGAAATATCCCTGGAGCCAGGAGAATCAAAGAGATTCAGGGTTTGGGAACAGATGGTCCTGAAATATCAACTCAGGCAGGATGGAAATGGGTGCTGGAATGTGCTAAGGAAGGAAAAGAGGTAAATCCCTGTGTCCTGAACACTGCTCGTCCCTGGGAATGGCTGGAGTGGGGTTGGGAAAGGGTCAGGGGTTGGCGAAGTTCAATGTGTGGGATCAGGAATCTGCAATGAGGAGCACAGGAGAGAATTTCCATACAGAAATAAAGGATGTGAGGGGGGGGAAAGAAAGCAGATTCAGGAGTAGGAATAAATGGATAAACTGGAAGTGAGGCAGCAGAATGGGATGCTGGGGGAAGACTCAAACCATTGGAAGATAATCTATGGAATCTCCATCACTGAAGGCTGCAGAGCCTAAAATCCAGTGGGAAACTCCAGAAAATAAACAAAGTCATGAACGGAACAGCCATTCAAAGATTCATTGGCGACAAGGACCTTATACCACCTTCCATAAGTCCTTCCTGCAATTCCCTACATCCTACAGGGACACATTGGAGCTGCATCCCTGCTCTTCCTCTGCTGTTACCCTTTGCATCCTGTGGCCAAGCCT
This sequence comes from Trochalopteron elliotii, assembly GCA_024734555.1. NCBI lineage: Eukaryota > Metazoa > Chordata > Aves > Passeriformes > Leiothrichidae > Trochalopteron > Trochalopteron elliotii. The sequence goes on from JANPWX010000546.1 coordinate 25,570, forward strand.
TGGCTCCAGGACACCCATCCAAACTCAGTCTGAGACCGAGTGACAGTAACTCCAAATCCCATCATTTCATAGGAGCTGAACCTCTCACCAGCAAGAGCTGCAGATACTTCATTTTCCTTTCCAAAGGCCTGGTTAGATTAAATTATTTTGCAGATATTTGCTCTCTTTTACTGCTCTAAGGGGTTACAAGAGTGAATTAAGGGTTATTTATTGGAGAGATAAAAGGGAGAAAAGCTGATTTTTAATGTTAAAATCTCATTTATTGTCTGGATGTGCATAACCAAGAGGAATTATTAAATCTGGACATAAAACTGTGCAGTTTGGGCCCAGAGGTGACAGAAGGATTCCTGTGCAGAAGTGGCTCCACGCACAGGATGGAAAACACCTCCCAGCAACTATTTCTCCAATTACTCTCTGAGATTGAAACATCTCTGGAATAAAATCCAGATCCTGGCTGGATGCTGCTTTTTTCACTGGATTTTCACATTCAGTTCCCTTCATATCCTTTTTTAAATGAGTGTTTCCCACATTCCCCATTTCTCTCCCCCTGCTCCTGCCTGTCCATTCATTATGACCCACACTCGTGGATTTTAGATGGATAATCCTGGAATGGCAGTTCTTTGTTTACCCAGCTCATTACCCACCATCCAAATTCTCATAACAAATATTTTCCGAGGAATAATTCCATGAAATATTCATGGATTCTAGAGCTGTTCCACCTTTGTTTGATTTATTAAGCATGGAAGCTGCACCTTCTGTTTCCATACAAACTCCAGGCAGAAGCAGGATACTCTTCCCACACAACCCTGCCTTTACCCCAGAGCCACGTTAGGTTTGCTTTTAATCCTGTGAAATCATAAAAATCCCTAAGGGGATGAATATCCCATTTAACCAGAGATCAAACTTTTTCATGGAGTGCCCCCCTTTTGTATGGGAAGTTGCCTGGTTTTATTCTGGTAGAAATCCTTTCAGGATTTTCCCTTCCTCTGCTTCACTTCCCCAGAGAGGAGATCCCAGGAAATCCAGCACAGTCAGGCTCAGAGGTTTCCAGTGTGTTTTCTTCCTGCTTTTCTGCCACTTTTCCCATCAAAACAAGGGAAGGATTTGATTTTCAAAGGGGTCTGTGAGGAACCCTGAGCTGCTGAGGGAGTCAGGCTGAAACAACACAGTTTGTACCTTCCTTTGATCTCTTTGCTGCCTGTCCCAGGATATCACGTCCGGGATATCAGGAAAACCAGCTCCAAGAGAAGCACGCTCCTCTTCAGGAGAGATTTGGGCAAAACCTGGGGATGTAGAAGGAGTTTTTGGGATGCTGAGTCTCAGATTAGTGAAGGAACAGCTCCCTCAAACCAGGGAGCTGAATCACATCCCAACACTTGATAATTTTCCATAGATTTTGTTGCTTTCCCTGTGGTTTCTCCAGTGGAGCTCCCTCTGCACACTCTCAGCTGCCAGATGGGGTTGTGGTGGATATCCCAGAGGAACAGGGATGTTACCCCAGGAAAAGTGCTCCTGATCCTGCTGGAAAAGTCACCTCTGTGTGAAGGAGCTCAAAGCCCTCAGAGCTCTTGAATGCTGGAAAGATCCACCAGGATCTGCCCTCTCCTGATCAAGCCCCAAAAGCAGAAGGAAAAATTTCTGGGAAGGCTGGATTAGGGATCATTTTTTGGGATTTTCTGCCTTCTGAGACAGGATTTTGTTGCCTTCAAAGTTAATTAAATAATGGAGAATTTTTCTGCTGGGGTGACAAAGTGACCACAAAAGTTGGGCTGATGGCACAACCCGGCTGATCCCGGGAAGGTGGGGGACACAGGAGCAGGGGACAGGAAAAGCCAGTGGATACCTCCAGAATAAATGTGACAACTAAAGACTGGGACTTTTATCCCAGAGGGATGAAAAGCAGCAGTTCCTGAAGCCAGGAGTGTTCTCACTCTTAGGAGGAGTCACATTCTACCCACGTGCAGATCCCAAAACTGTTGGAAAGAAACAACAGGAGCTTCCCAAGATCTTCAAGGTCTCCAGAGTGGTCCTTCCCAATGTGCTCTTTGTGGAGGTCATGCTGCATCCCATGGATAAGTGGAAAAAACATTCAAGGTTTTCATTGAAAATAACCTGAAGAAAATTGGCCATTGAGGCTTCCCAGAATCCTTGGAATCTCCTCAGGAAAATCCTGCAGCTTGTCTTGCACACTCTGGCACAATGAGCAGCGGAGAGGATCTGAAATTTCAGATTCTTATGGATGATTTAGGATCTTATCACAGGGAATTATAGTATTAATAACGTGCTTAATCCTGTAAAAGATACTGGGAATGGGAGCTCCAAGGAAGGAAACTCCAGAAATTTGGTGAATTATTTCATGGGAAAAGGATGGAAGCTAAGAAGGGAGGAAGAGAGGGAGGGAAGCAGAAAGGAAGGCAGGAAGGCAGGCAGGAAGGAAGGCAAAAAACTTAGAAAAAAGGGCTGTCAAAAGACCAGGAGAAAAATAAATAATTGGGATAGAAAAAACTTGGAGCTGCATTGGGGAATTTCCGGGGACTTGGGAGCAAGAAAGGAATCAGATCATGAATGGCAACTAAATGTGAAAATAAATTATCAGAAGGCCTGAAATGAAATGGAGCTGGAAAATGAAATAAATCCATGGATTTATTAACCTATATGAATAGGAAAATGAAATAAATCCTTGGATAATCCCACACAGAGTAAATAATGGATGATATGGAGGAAGCTTAAGGATTCTGTGCATCCCTCATTTAAAAAGGGAATTTTATCTTTTGGCCAATTATTGATGCAATTAATTTGAACCGAGGCAGGGAGACAATAGGAGCTGAATCTTCAGCTTTTACCTGGGAGAGAACAGGGAGGAAGAGAGAAATCCTGGGTGAGGAGGAGGGAATAACTGAAACACCTGCCCTTAAAAAGGAATAACTGGGGAGCTGGGAAAACCCAGATGGGTCAGTCCAAGCTGAGCACCTGGAAAAACTAAAATCAGCAGTGGTTTGTGAGCACCTGGAGATAATGAGGTGATGAGATAAGAGCCCACCTGGATTTGGCAAAAACTATTCCTGTGACAACAACCTCATTTCCTCTCCTTGGCACAAGAACTGCTCTGGTCAGTGGGAACAGGAGCAGATGGGAATTTCCCTGGCTCTGACATTGTCCCACATGGCAGAGCTGCAAATCTGGGAAATCTGAACTGCTCTGGGGGATGAACATCCCTGAAAACCTCACCTGGGCAGAGCCTTGGGTGATTCCCAGCCCAGTTTGGGGGTGGTGGCAGACAGGGCCCTTTTTGGGATCAGTTTCAAGCTTTGAAGGTAGAAGGCAGCAAAACTCCCACAAATCTGGCACTGCAGGCAGTGTCTGGACAGGTGAGGTGGATCTGGATGCCTTTTCTTGGAAAACAGAGAGGATTTGTGCTTGTTCCCTTCCCATACCTCCCAGTTCTCAACCCAAACGTTGCAATTATCATCCCAGACCTCACAATTACCCACCCAGACCTTACCCTGACCTTCTAGAGTCTGGCAAAATGCTCCTACTCACCCCAAATGCTCTGCCCCATCCTCATGGCCATCCCTGGGCAGGGATTTTCCAGCATTCCAGGCAGCAGCAGCATCACTAATGGGAGGGGGTTTGAGCCCAGCAAACACATCCAACACCAGGGAATGTTCAGGGCAACAATTCCCAGATTTAGGAACAGAAAATCTGAGGAGTGAAATAATCATAAAACACAATGGATTTTGTATCCAACACGATGGGTTTTGTATCCAGCTCCAAGGAAATGTCTGTTTTGACCCCATGAAGTTCACTAACAATGGACTCTCGTGTTGCTCCCAGCTGGTCCATCCCTGGGATAACTTGGATAAGCCATCAAATTTTTCTTCCTTTGCTCTTAAGCAAAAGGATTTCCTGGAAAAATCAGCCTGGGAAGGAGCTGCAGGAGTTGTGTAGGAAAAGCCACACCTGACACATTCCCTCCAGACCTCCAGTGGTGGAGCTGCCTCACCCTTGTGTTCTACATCTTTGGGGACACCTCTGTCACCCTGAGGTGCCACCTCTCCCTGTTCCTGGCAGGAGGCCTTTAAATCCCTGCCAAAAGCGTGTCTTGTGTGCTCTGGCAGGTGATTAAAACCTCAGCATCTCAGAAATGTGCCCAAAACCTCCACAAAAATGTGAATTGCACAGCTCTTTTTGCTGCTGTCACCTCTGGTGTCTCCTCAGCTTTCCATGCAGTTCACTCCCAGCCTCTCTCTCTCAGTAGTTCAGAAGGGAGAGAACAGGAATTGTTCAGAGGTTCTGAGGCAAAAATACTTGGAAGTGTTCAAAGTGCTCTGGAGGATGGAATCTGAGCTGAACATGATCCTGATGAATTGGAGGCATGACCCGGAATAAATCCAATCAAATTCCACAAAGATGAAGGCAAACAGCTCCATTTGTTGGGATCCAGGCAGGTGACACCCTCCTTGCCAGCAGAGCTGCTTGGAGAATTTTCTCTCCCTCTCCTCACCTTCAACCTGCCCCTTCCTGCCTTGGGATGAGTGTGCTGCCCTCTGAGGTGTGATGCTCAGTGTTTGTGGGGCTGCCTCTGAGCCAAATCCCAGCAAAATCTCCTTTATCTGAGATGGGTCCTACTCCAGCTCCTGCTCTGCTCACAGCACAGCCCCACCAGCAGCAACTCAGGGAAGCAATCTGCAGCAGGGGGAAACAAATGGGCTGCCAGGAGCACTCAGCAGAAATCCACTGCTGGAGCCAAGACTCCTGCACATCCACTTGGGTGGAGGAGGAATCACATGGGGAAGATGGGGAAGGGTTTGTGCAGCACAGCCAAACTCAGAGTTAGAGTCAGGCACAAACTTAAAATGTGCCTTTGTAAAGGATAAAGTTTGTAAAGGATAATCCCAGAATCAGGAGTAGGGTTTGGAAAGCCCTTAAAGCCCATCCAGTGCCACCCCTGCCATGGGCAGGGACACCTCCCACTGTCCCAGGCTGCTCCAAGCCCCAATGTCCAGCCTGGCCTTGGACACTGCCAGGGATCCAGGGGCAGCCACAGCTGCTCTGGGCACCCTGTGCCAGGGCCTGCCCACCCTGCCAGGGAACAATTCCTGCCCAATATCCCATCCATCCCTGCCCTCTGGCAGTGGGAAGCCATTCCCTGTGTCCTGTCCCTCCAGCCCTTGTCCCAAGTCCCTCTCCCTCTTTCTTGTCAGCCCCTTCAGGTCCTGGAAGGCCACACTCAGGTCACCCCAAAGCTCCTCTTTTCAAGGCTGAGCAATCTCAGCTCTGTCAGAGCCTTTCAAAGGTCCCACCATGTCCATCCCCATTTCTGCCACCATTCCCAGATCCATGTCCAGCTCCCACTGGGGCTCAGCATGGAAGCAGCAGCCAGGAGCTGGAAGGTGGAGAGGAGATTCCATCTAAAGCTGTCCTCTTCCAGCCTGAAGCCACTCCCTGTGTCCTGTCACTCCAGTTCCAGAGGATAAGAGGATGAAGAGCAGCCAGAAACATGAACCTGAGCTGGGAATGCAGCACCAGCAGGAGGCATTGACAGATGGAAAGTCATCAGCTCAGTGCTGTGGCTTTTCTTGTCAATGGACCTTAATGTTATGCTGGGATCTTGGAGGAAAACCAGGAAAAAAAGGGTTCCATGTGGAGAAATCAGTAAATGAGAGGAATTGGTAAATTTTCTCTTCAAAAAAAAAGACTGAGGGAAAACATTCCAGTGTCCCACAACATAAATACACTTAGAAAGAGAAGAAGAGCAACTTGATCTGCACCTTGTGTAGAGTGAAACAGCCAAAAATGAACAACAGAAGATATTTCAGTAATAAAATAAGGAAAAACCTTCAGCCTATCAAGAGAGAGAAGCACAGGGGCAGATGAGGGACAATTAAATGGGGACAACTGCAGGAGAGATCCTCATTAATCCATCTATTAAGAGTGGATCCCTGGCTGTGCTTCAGTTCCAGTGCTGCATTAAATGATCCCCTGAGGCTCCTTTCAGCATTGTATCCCATGATCTGGGCCATTCTTTTTTGGTGGTACAGGAAGTTGTGGCCTAAATAAACTGAAAACCCAAAGAAAAGAGAGCTTTGACAATGAAAACCTCCAAACAGTCTCATCTTGGACCCTGCTGGAAAGGGAACTTCCAAAAGGTGGGATAAGAATAGAGAAGGTTGCAGGAACAGCAAAAGGATGAGTGGAGACTTGGGAGACAGCAACAAGGTTTTCATGGAGATGAAATCTGGGGACATCATCTTAAGCAAACTGGAGGACAATTGGGTGTGCTCGGAATCTTGACTCTGCTTGTTCAGAATTAAACTTTATTGACATTTATCAAGACAAGACTAATGAAGAAGATTGGGCAGAAGCAGGGCCTGGCTTTTGTTTGTTTAATTGTAATTGGTTTTTCCAACAGATAATTAACTGTGGAACTCATTGCTCCAAGACATGGCAAAGACTGGGAACTTCTCAAGGGGAGTTGCAGCAGCAGAGTCAACAAGAGTGAGAGGCAGAATGTTTGTTTAGGGGGAATAATTTTTTCCTGCTCACAAATTAAATCAGCCACAGAGCCCTGTGGACAGCAAAAGGGGAGTCTGGAAGCTCAGGATTGAAAATTTGTTTATTCTGGATGTTTATCCCATGTGGTGCTGCCCACCCTGGCTGGCAGAGGAAGTCACCAGGTAGATCCATGGCATGGGATCCTGGAATCATGGAATGATCTGGGTGGGAACACATCATATAGATCATCCTATGCCACCCCTGCCATGGCAGGGACACCTCCCACTGTCCCAGGCTGCTCCAAGCCCCAATGTCCAACCTGGCCTTGGACACTGCCAGGGATCCAGGGGCAGCCACAGCTGCTCTGGGCACCCTGTGCCAGGGCCTGCCCACCCTGCCAGGGAACAATTCCTGCCCAATATCCCATTTAACCCCCTCTTTTTCAGTCCTAAGCCACTCTGTCCTCTCAGTTGAAGTTGTGTCTTCACAACTCCAGCAGGAAGAAAAGCCCTGTGGTAGCTGGAATTTGCCCTTGGCAAATGGAAAATACCTTCAGCTCTTAAGAGCACCAGGCAAGTGCTGAAGTTGGGAATATTTGGGAATTCAGCCCCTGGAGGAATGGCAGGCTGGGTTGGTGTCCCAAACAACTCAGAGAGTCCCTGAACCATCCGAGGGTGTCTGAGGAGGCTGCTGGGCTCAGAGGCTGTTTCATGGAGCCTTTCTGAGGGGAGTTAATGACAATACTGGAGGAGCTGGAGGGGAACATACGGAATTTCAAAGCTGCTTGGAAAAGGACATCAGTGCTTAATGCTTGAATTCACCACTTAAATAAACGCCTCTCCATGCACCCAGCACTGCTTTATCTCTGCCTTATCTCTGCCTTATCATCATGAAATCCAAGCACAGATCAGCTCCAGCCTGATGGCTCTGGGAGGAATTGCTGGGTAGAACCTGATAATAATGAGTATCTGTAAGATGGGGATGAAACTTCTCCACATATTGAATATTTATTTCAAATTGTAGCCAGACAAACCAGTGGGCAAGAAAAACAATAAGACACAAAGCCTTGTCTCTTCAATACATGAGTTTTATTTTTATTTTAGGTCTTCTTGCCCTGCTAGCAAAGGTCATAAATTATTTAACTGCTGCGGCTCAGCTTTCTCTTTTTTACTGTCTAATAAAATCAGAGAAATATAAATCTATTTTAGGTCCTTTTTTACAAATAATTGAGAGGGGTGACAAGCAAAACAAGAATTGAAGCAACAATTCAAGGCAGGATGGCAGTGAGTTGTGGGCACACCAGGAGGTTTCAGTAAACTCTTGTAAGGCACATTTTTGCTTCTTCCTGGCCAAAGATGTCTTGTTGCCTTTTTAAATTTAATAATTTATTGATTCAATGCCTGGATTTTTCATCTCCTGGCTGCTCGCTGCCTATTAAACCCATAATTCAGGGGGTTACATTATTGTACTTGGGGCTGCCCATGTTTCAGGCAAAAGCTGGGAAAAGATTCCCACTGAGAACTTTGTGGGAATGAATCAGGTTGTGGAGTTGTGGGATCAGATCCCTGCCTGGTTCCCCCGGGATTGTTTGGCCTGGAGGTTTTAAATAAGCAGCATTTTTTTGGATATAGACCTGTTTTGGTTGGCAATTGGAATTGCTGCAAGAAAAAACATGGACAGGTCAAGGAAGAAGTGGAAAAAGGGAGAAATTTAGCACAAGGAAAAAGGAGAGGAGAAGTGCAGGGGGGTATTTAAGGGTTAGAACCTTTCCCATGTAGGAATTTTCCCTACTATCCAATCTAAAACTCCCCTGACACAACTTTTCCCTTTCCCAAGAGGGAAAAGCCTGAACTCTTCCTCTGCCCCAGAAAGTGGGATCTGTTATTCTCTGTCCCACAGGGAATCAGTGGAACCACAAGATCATGGGATTTTTAAGGCTGGAAAAGACCTGGAAGATAAATCCAACCCTCGACCCAGGATCCCCACGTTCAGCACTCACCCCTGTCCCCAAGTGCCACATCCACAGGTTTTTGAACAGATCCATGGATAATCCATCACTGCCCTGAGGCAGCTCTGTCAATGTCCAACAACTCTTCCAGTGAAGGAACTTTCCCAAATGCCACCCTGAGCCTCCCCTGGCCCAGGCTGAGGCCGTTCCCTCTCCTCCTGTCCCTGTTCCCTGGGAGCAGAGCCCGACCCCCCCGGCTGTCCCCTCCTGTCAGGGACTTGTGCAGAGCCACAAGGTCCCCCCTGAGCCTCCTTTTCTCCAGGCTGAGCCCCTTTCCCAGCTCCCTCAGCCTCTCCTGGGGCTGCAGCCCCTTCCCCAGCTCCGTTCCCTGCCCTGGACACGCTCCAGCCCCTCCAGGTCTCTCTTGTCATGGTCTTGAACCCTTCCAGATTTTCCATTCAGGTCCAGACACAAAAGGCCACAGGGACCAGCCTCTCCCAGCCCCACTCATTTCCCTCCCCTGCTCTGCACAAATCCAGAAATCTCCATGAAGATTTGCCCTTCCAGCCCTCAGCCCTTCCTGTCTCTTTCTCCCAGGGTTGATCTCCTTCACTTAAAGACCATAAATGATCAGGGGTTGGTTAAAGCACACAGGAATAGGGATTTTGGGATATAAATAGATTTCCTCCTTCCACATGAATTCCTGCAGCTCCCTCATCATTTCTGCCTGAGCAACATGAATGAATCCCATCAGAAACCCCTCCAGAGGATCCCTCTGCAGAGCAGAGCAGGGAGAGGAATTCAAAGGACACCAAGGGCCCCTTTCCACCTGTCCCACTGCCCTTCACAGCTCTGTCTGAGCTGGGAATGAGGTAAAGGCATTTAAAAGGAGGAATTAAAGGTTAAGCAGGTTCCAAGCAGCACAAAGCCTGGTTTAAGGTGGCTGATGAGAGGCTGGGGCAGAAGGGATTCGTGATTCTGTTAGGAGCAAAGGGAGAAATTCAACTCCTCCAGCAAGCCTGGGGGTGGGGGAGGGGGAGGTGGAGCAGCTAAAAAAAAGTCCTTAAAATACAGAAAGTGGATCTGGAATGCCAGGGGCTCCAAAAGTGACAGAAGGGATCTGAGGGTGGAAGGCAAATGTGCTTTTGTGCCAAGATTAAACTCTCTGTTAATTGCTGGCTTAGGCAGGAAAAACTCAGCTGCACCCCCTGAAAAGGGGCCCACTCAGACAAAGGGGTGGGGAGAGCTCAGAGAACCTCCTGGGCCAGCTGGCCCCAGCCACTGAGCCAGTCACCAGCCCATCTAAGGAGCCACCAGGCCCTCCAAGGAGACACCACCCCACCACAGGAGTCACCAGCCCATCCAAGGAGATGCCAGCCCACCAAAGGAGCCTCCAGCCCATCCAAAAGTCACCAGCCCATCCAAAAAGCCACCAGCCCATCCGAGGAACTACCAGTCAATCAAAGGATCCGTGAGCCCATCCAAGAAGTCACCAGCCCAAGAACCACATCAAAGGGGTGTCAGCACTTGGACTGTCCCCATGGCCTCAGGGAGATGTCCTGTGGCCAGCACTGGTGACACCATCCCCTATATACATTTATAAATGTGTGATGTGTGCTCCACAGGGGTGTTTATGTGCCTCTGGAACTCCTTTCCAGCTGCTGGCAGCTGCAGCACTGCCCCTCTCAACCTCCTGGATCTGCTATGAAGTCCCTAAAAATCCCCATTTGTTCATGTGCAACCTGTGGGGGACTCCATGTGGCGTCTATCCTTTCCTGCTCTTTGACCTCCCAGGATTTTTAAGGAATATTTTGGGTCTCAGGAAAGGCTGGTTAATGGAAGGGGGAGGGCACTGATGGTGCAGCAGAGTAAAGGCAGCAAATCCTCAAAGGATGGGGATAATGCTGATTTTTCATATTTATGAAAAAAACCCATAAATATATATAAATATAATAATATAAATATGTATTATATTAATAATATATTTTTATATATTCATATAGATTTTTTCATATTTATGAAAAAAAAATAAGTGAATTCAAACAAATAATGGGAGAGGTGGAAACCCATAACCTGAAGAGCAGTGAGTGAGGGAACCATGGCATAAAATATTGGGAGATACAATGAACAGGGAGAGAGCTGAGGGCAGGAGGATCCCAGCATCCAGGGAAAGGCAGAGCTTGGGGAAGTCAGAGCTCAGGAATCACCTCATCCTCCCTAAATCATCCCTGGAGCAGCTGGGGTGAACAGAGTCACGCTCCATTTCCCCTCCTTAGGTGGAGGGAGATTGATTTTTCCACAGGAACTGGATCCATCCCCCCAGCAGAAAGCTCCATATCTCATTGGAGCTGTCTGCATTCCCTCTGCACCAGCAGAGGAGGGAAAGGTGTTCCCACAGGAGCAAAATTCCCACCTGAGGAAAGAAATCAGCAAAGGATCAGGATAAGGATAGTGCTGATTTTTCCTATTTATGTTTTTTCAGTGAATTCCATGAAATGAAGGGAGAGGTGGAAGCCCTCTAACCCAGAGAGCAGAGAGTGAGGGGACCATGTCATAAAATATTGGGAAATGCAATAAATAGATTGATTTTTCCATAGGAACTAGATCCATCCCCCCTGGCAGAAAGCTCCATGTCTCACTGGAGCTGTCTGCATTCCCTCTGCACCATCAGAGGAGGGAGAGGAGTTCCCAGAGCAGCCCTTCCTGTGGTGATCCCAAAAGTGGGGCTGGATGATTTTGGGGGGGGTCTCTGCTCTCTGCAGGGGTCAGAGGAGCCTGAGACCCCACTGAGCCTTCCTACACTGTGGGGCTCCTGCTCTGCATCCAAGGACTCCCACTGTGTTCTGGATTTTAGAATCCACGACTGAATTCCTTCCCAGGATAAATGTGGTTCATTCAGCTTGGCTGGTGCTGGGAGATGGTGGATAAATCCTCTGAGCCAAAACCTGTTCCTCTGGAAAGGGTTCAGAGACAAAAAGTCATTCCATACCTGAGATCTGAGGTGAGTTTGGGACCCTGAGGAGCTGGGAACCCTCAGGTTGGAAACTTGGAGTGCCAGGAGAAAGGAAATTCCCAGCGGCTCTGAGTCCCCCAGCAGACACAGCAATGTCACAGGGAGACACCTCCACTGCTGGGGCTGGCTGGCAGATGGAAAATGTTGCTATAGGACACAAAATTAATGACACACACACAGTCAGGTCATCAGGGCAAAAAGAGGGAAGTTTATTTTTCTACTTTGGCTTATATAGATTTTGGACAATGACCATGGATTGAACAATGAGGTTGCCACCTCTCCAACCCCACTGGTCAAACTAAAAGTCCATCAATTGTCCTTCACCAAAAGAAGAATGATAAACAAGAAGAACAGTTTAGAATAACATCACTTTGTTTACATGAAAATCTGTGAGAAACTCCACTAGAAAAGTGCAAACATCAGAAGGCTGAAAAAGATCAGGGCGACAGGAAAACCCTTCCCAATAAATCCATCTTGATGGGTCTGGATTTGGGGAACATGTGGTCCATATTTCAGTGCCTCCTGAGGCATCTCCAAGGCCTCCCTTGGTGGGATTTCCCAGCTGACCACCAAGGCAAAGCTGTTCTGTGTCTGTGATCTCCCACCCTTGTCAGACACCTTAACTCCAGACTTCGTGTTGATCCCAAATATTTTAACAACAATTTTATGTCTAAATCAGTGTTGGGGGAGACAAAGTGCTGAGGAACAGGATCCCCAGGAAAAAGCACCATTACCTGATTATTCCCAAACCATTCCCTGCTGAGGATTATTTTGTCTGTGAAACTGGGGAAGTGCTTTAATGGAAGGATGCAGTGCTGGATTTAAAGCAGAGGTTTGGCAGGTAAATCCTGAACTTCACAGGAGCTGAAAGAACATCCAGGGAGCGCTCTGGTATTTCCTGGAGCCTTGTTCAAGTGCAGCCTTGATCCACATGGAGAAACCCTCAGCTGACACAAAAAACTCAGCTTTCCCATGATTTCTCTGAGCTCAGGAAAGAGAGTCTGGGTTTTCCCCACATTCCCACAGAACCCGGGAATGCTTTGGGTGGGAAGGGACCTAAAGCCCATCGCAGTCCTACTCCTGCCATGGGCAGGGACACCTCCCACTGTCCCAGGCTGCTCCAAGCCCCAATGCCCAACCCGGCCTTGGACACTGCCAGGGATCCAGGGGCAGCCACAGCTGCTCTGGGCACCCTGTGCCAGGGCCTGCCCACCCTGCCAGGGAACAATTCCTGCCCAATATCCCATCCATCCCTGCCCTCTGGCAGTGGGAAGCCATTCCCTGTGTCCTGTCCCTCCAGGTCTTTATCCAAAGTCCTTCTCCAGCTCTCCTGGAGCCCCTGAAGGGGCTCACCACTGTCACAGGGAAGGATTTCTTCCTAATAAGAATTTTTTCCTCATACCTTCAGTTCCCCTGGTGTTTTCTCCCACTGTTTGGCTGCTTCTCTCTCTTCCCAGTTTCCAGGTGTATCAATCCCTGCAATGGGAGACTCCCCAGTGCCTCTTCCCCCAGTGCTCAGCTCTCTCATAGGGAATTGTGTCTGTTCCTAAAATCCATCTGTGGAGTACAAGCCTTGGATTCCACCTGGAAGCTGCCAGATCCCAACAACCCTGTTCATTCTCATTTACATGAGGAACACCCCATTCCTGCAGTGCCACTGCCCTGCTCTCCATTCCCTGCTGCTCCAGGTAATAACACACCCAGAGCAGGTGAGAACACACCAGAACAGGTGAGAACACACCTGGAAGTGCAGGGAATATTTCCCAATTTCCTACCCAGTGGTGTCCAGCCTGTGCTTGAGGGGAGCTGCCTTTATCCACTCCACCATTCCTGCTTATCCATGTTGTAATTCCATGTGCTCAGCACCCCAGTGGCTCTGGAGCTGCTGATGGATTTGGGGAATGAGAAAGGAAATGCCTGGCAGTGCCTTCTATTCCACAGGCATCCTGACAGCCTGGATCAGCTGGATCCATATCCTGGGCTCTCTCCTGGGTATCTTCAGTCCCTGCCTGCACTGAGGGGTTCCATCCTTCCCACGGGCAGCTCCACATCCACACCATCTCCCTTCCTCCTGTCCTACTTTCAGAGAACAAATATTTGTTCTTTCTACCTTTTGTATTTATTTCTCTGCACACGAAGCTGACAGAATCCCACGTTCCCTGCTCCATCTGTGCCTTTGCTCCCTGCTTCCTGAGCCTCTGGCATGGTTCAGCTCCTGGGGGGCACAGAGGGACCTGGGCTCTCCTGCTGCTAATCCTGAGCAAGGGCAGCTCGTCTGTCCTTGATGTGTGCAGGGATTTCCTCAGGGAAAGATCTGCTCCTCCAAAAAATCCCCCTTGTAATTAGGAGTCCCATGGCCTCATTCACACCAGTTCTGTCTCCTCTTCCCCACGGGGAAATGCCACAAAAAGGCTGCATTGTCTGGATCCAGCATTCCCAGGCACTTAGAGCTGTCCAAGGGCCCTGCTCCTGCTTTTTGTAGGGGCTCCTTTGTTTCCTTCCCTGCTGTGGGGTTCATTAGGCTGAGCAGCTGCCTCCAGTGTGTTCCTCAATGTGCTGGAAACAGAAAAAAACCTCCAATGTTCCTAAAATTAAACTGTCTCTTCAGCAAGGAAATGATCCATAAACTCTGGAATTGTGATTTAGGAGCTGCCAGGTGGAGCTGGGGTAAACAGAACACCCAGATCACAGGGCCATGGGATCCCAGAGCAGGTTGGGATGGAAGGAATCCTACAGGACATCCAGTGCCACCCGTGCCATGGGCAGGGACACCTCCCACTGTCCCAGGCTGCTCCAAGCCCCAATGTCCAGCCTGGCCTTGGGCACTGCCAGGGATCCAGGGGCAGCCACAGCTGCTCTGGGCACCCTGTGCCAGGGTCTGCCCACCCTCCCAGGGAACAATTCCTGCCCAATATCCCATCCAGCCCTGCCCTCTGGCAGTGGGAAGCCATTCCCTGTGTCCTGTCCCTCCATGCCTTGTCCCCAGTCCCTCTCCAGCTCTCCTGGAGCCCCTTTAGGCCCTGGCAGGGGCTCTGAGCTCTCCCTGGAGCCTTCTCCTCTCCAGGTGAGCAATCCCAATTCTCTGGCCCTTTCAAAGTCCCCCAGCTGCTTCCCACATCCAGCTGGGTCTGCAGCTGGAATTTTCATGGCTCACACAGGACACAGGGCTGAGGGGACACATCTGGCCAAGGAGCCTTTCCCAGCCCCTGCCAAGCCAAGCCAAGCCAAGCCTGGGGAAGGGAAGGGAAGGGAAGGCTGGAATGAACTTTCCATTTTCTTACTCATTAAATTAGCTTTCTCTTCCATGGAACATTTGAGGGTAATTCTTGGTGACAACTACACTTGAAGTGAATTTGCAGCTGAGCTGAAAATGAGGAGTCCATCACTCCTTCCTGATAACCCTCATATTTCCCTCAGCTAAAAATAGAGCATTTTTTCCTCTTGTTCCTCTTTTCCCATCAGCATCCCAGTGGTTTATTTGCTGTAGTTACTCCAGGATGACTACAGATCATTGTCAGTACTGGGAAGTTGGAATTCTCTCATCTTGGGAATGAATTGAACTCTTCAGGTGCTGACACATCCAGGCAGAGCTCTGCAGGAGCTCAGGAGTTTCCTCCAGACACATCTAGCAACAGAGAGAGGGAAATGCCCTCCCAGAACACAAGGAACCATCACACATCCCTAAAAATATCTCAAAATACTTGAATTCCCTCTACACATCATCCATGTGAACATTTAGCCGAGAAGAATGCTCTGGCCAAAAGAAACAGCTTCTGGTGTTAAATTCTATTTAATTTCAGCCACATCAGGACTGACTGGAGCCTCCTGTGCTCCCAGGTGTGTGTGTTCTGTGTGTAGGACATCAACACAAGCCTCGTCATTTCCCACCCCACAGATCCTTCTCCCCATCCCACTCCAGCTCTGCCCAGCCCTCAGCACTTTTGGGAAAGCTCCAGAATATTCCTGTTGTCAGAAAATTCAAGCCACTCCTGCCCTTGACAACTGAGAGAAATAACTGATGAGGGCCAGGGCTGACATGTCCCAATCCCTGCCCCATTCCTGGCACTAGAAAAAGGCTCTTCCCATCTTTCCTTCCTCCATCCTTCCCAACCAAGGCTTTGAGGGAATTTCTCTAGGGAAATATCATTCCCTGGCTGGATGTGCCTTTTTCCTGCCCAAACCAGGGTACCCTGACTCCAGAGCCATGGGAGTAAAATCTGATAAAGAAAGGATCCATCAGGTGGGAATTCCCAAAATTCCTTTTTTCCCTCTTCAGAGATGTTCCCTGAGGGTTTTCCCTGCTCCCTCTGCTCCCAGCCCTGTGTGGCCAGGAGAACAAACCCAGTGTCCCAGGCCCTGAATATCCCCAGAAAAAAGAGGGAGAAACTACAACCCTGGAGCAGCTCCAACATTTCCATGCTTGCTCAGCCCAGGCTGCCTTCAAATGGGAAAGGGGCAAGTAAAAATAACAATGAGGGGCAGAGGCAGGAAAAAAGGAATCCTGGATCAGGGCTTTGATCCCACTCTCTGTCCCACTAATCCCTGCAGGGCAGAGCTCAGAGCTCAGCTCAGTTTAGTTCAGAGGAATCTCCCCAACTGTTAGAAAATCAGATTTTTTTCCCCAATGGTTTTACAATTCCTGGGAAATCAGGTCAACAACCCCACGTTAAATATTCCATCTTGGCCTGGCTGTGTTTGTTTTTGCCATATTTTAGCAGGCAGCTCTTCATGAAATAGAAAAAAAGAAAAATCCTCTTTACTTTCATTTTTCACAGGCTGGATTTAAGAAGTCCAAACCATCTTTGCTTTTCAGCTCTTTAATAAAGTTCTCACAGGACCTCTTTGTAGACAAAGGGAATTTTAAACTGGAGACTTTGCTTTGTTCCACTGAATTTTGATATTTCCTGATGTTTTTGGCCCAGCTGGGAGATCTTCCAGGCAGAAGCCCTGGGTTTATTAATGGCTTTAAACTCTCTGTAATTTCCACAGTGTATCTGAAGGGAAACATGGATTTTGGACCTTTTGGGGGTCTCATATCCAGCTTTAAAAATCCGATTCCATGTTTGTTCAACAGCAATAAACTTCCAGGGTTTTATGGAGCCATAAAAACACTGGAACAGCTCCCATTAATGGCCTGGGTGTAATTTACTGGGGGAGGTTTCCTCTCTAATGGGGCAGTGCCAGTGATTGGAGTTCCATTAGCTGGAAACAGCACAGCTCCATTTGCAGAATTCCCATCAATAATTCCTGGGCAGGGAAGGGAGGGGCAGGGGAAGGACAGGAGGGGAGGGATGGCAGGAATAGAAAGAAAAGGCCATGAATGCTTCACAAATGAGGAATTTGGGGAAGTTCTCCTTGCAGGTGGGATCATAATCCCATTTTCCTGCTTAATTTGAGCTGGAGCTGCAAGCACAGCAAAGGCACAAAGGGATCCATGGAAAACACTGTCTCCCAGAGAATTCCCAGCATTCAGACAGGCACTGGGCTCGCTGGAAGCTTTAGAGCAATAAATGGAATGTTGGGATGATTTACAGCTCAGGAAATCTTTGGGAGCAAGGGCAGGGAGAGAAGAACTGTGCCCAGGTTCAGGAGCCTTGAGCAGGCTGGGATGGGATG
The DNA here is from genome assembly GCA_024734555.1 of Trochalopteron elliotii. NCBI lineage: Eukaryota > Metazoa > Chordata > Aves > Passeriformes > Leiothrichidae > Trochalopteron > Trochalopteron elliotii. Next base: position 42,642 of record JANPWX010000546.1, read on the forward strand.
GGATGGGATGGGGTGGGATGGGATGGGATGGGATGGGATGGGGTGGGATGGGATGGGATGGGGTGGGGGGAGCCTTGCTACTTT